>CM047809.1:15436042-15980092 GCA_026214975.1 Gentiana macrophylla | reverse complement strand
TGAATAAATTCAAACCGCGTCATCATTAATATTGACATAAAAGTAGGAGTAGTGAGAGTAAATGCATTAATGATTATTCAATGCAAAGACTTTTCCATTGCTTTCTTAATCTCTATATAAACAACCTCCACAAGTTGGAAAATATACAATTAAAAATACACTAGCAACAACACAAGATAGTATACAAGCATACAATCCAATGCATAAAATTCTTTTCCTGTGCATTCGAAGTCGAAGAGATTCTGAGCATTGTCAGAGTTCGTTGTGGTTCAAGTCTGAAGTACCTCTACTTGAACAGGTATAACCGAGTTATCCTGGGAGACAATTGGTAACAACCGGGGTACATACCGGGCCAAAATTGTCTTAAGGACAGAGTTTCGACTCGTCTCGGTTTTGTATTGCATCGTATTTTATTTCAATTACTATTGTAATATAGTCATTTAAATTTATTAAATAAAATTGTTGATTTAATTTTCGTTTATTTATTTTAATTGCGCACGGGGTCTAACAGCTTAAGACAATTTTTTCTGAAGAACCGTTGTTCTGATTCGAACCCGTGAGTAATCAAAATATTTGACGAATATTTCTTCAATTTTATTTGGACGAGGTTGATTCGAGTTGAATTTTATGTTGAACAAGTTCAACTCGTTTGAAAAAAAAAAAAATTAAAATGCAAGCACAGCTAGTTTATTTCGATTATAGTCCAGCTCGTTTTAAAAAACTACCACTTCCTTTTTGGTATCGATTTCTGGTAAAATCGGTCCACTTCCTTTTTGGTATCGATTTCTGGTAAAATCGGTACATCTCCTTTTGGGGTTTTCTGGTAAAAACTACCATCCGCTTTGGTGTTTTGATTATAAGTTGGACGAACTGAATTGAAATAAACAAATTTAATGAGCTGATATTTGGAATAACAAGTTCAAACTTGTTGATATTGTTACGATTTGATAAACGGTTGGAGAATCGAGTTGAAATAAACTCGAGCTTGTTTTGACGAGTCAAAACAATCTTCAAGTTGTTTTACGAATTTAAAAAACAATCTTAAATATGTTTTACGAGTTGAAAACAGGCCCCAGTCTGTTTTATCAAGCTGAAACAAGTTTGAGTTTGTTTTTGACGAGTTGAAAACAAACTTTACTTGGTTTGATATCGAGTTGATATAAAATGTGTTAAATATCAATTTTTTGGTATTTAAATTATCCTTTTGAGAAAACGGTCGTTTAAAAGCGAGCCTTAAAATTGTTTATCTTCGTTTTGTGAACGTAAATGGAATTTTATAATCGAGATGACTCTATTGGTGTGCCAATTCGAGAGAAAGCTCCCAGGTTGCGAAGTGAAGTTGTTTTAAAACAGGTCAAAATTGAGCTGATGAGAGACCTCGAGGAAGAGGAATATGCTTGGGTTGTAGACAATTGGGGCTACCCGACATATGTGTGCGAACAGATCATCGTTTTTTAGTTACCAACATCTCAAAGGTGAGAAAATAGTAATGTCAAATTCAACTACTTCCGATATCTTTGAATGCGGTCATGTTCGATTGAATTTGACGTTTGGGAGAGCATTGATTCTTGAGATGTCCCGCATGTGCGGACTTCTTGATGAATGTGGTTTTCGGAAGTCGACTTACCTACCTAGGTCCGTGTTGGTATTTGATACATACAAATTCAGACTAATAGATGAAGCGTGGTAATTCTTTGAAGGAACGATAGATGGAGGTCTATGGATGATGGATCTCCGTGTTGTTACATAAAGTAGAAAATGTAATTTCTATTTTAATGTATGGAATAATAAATATTCTTAATGTGTATTGGTTCAAATAATTTTATTATTATGTTTTGACCGTTGTTGCCAGTTGAGGCATATATGATTAATACGATAAATACTTTCGTATGACGAATGTACCTAAAAATTATTTAATCATAAGGTAAATATGCCAAAAGGAAAACATTATTTGGTCGTGCCGTGTAAGTTGGAGAAATTATCTTCATGATAAAATTCTCATTTTGGTGACGACTCGTAGAACTTTTATTCGTTGAATAAAAATGAAATGAACACCGAGGTGTTTTGATTTGAAATGCGTACCAGTGATGGTACAAGTTGTTGAATCAATAATAGTCTTTTTTATACCGCAAGTTGAAATATGACTAAAATTTGAAATGGTTGGTGATACAATGTAGTGTCACAAGCCTATGGCATAACGATTAGGAGTGGAAATTATTTATTTCCTAATCCAAAAATGGATGAATATAAATCATTATGTCGAATGATTTATTGTATGTAGCGTTAAACATGCCATAGATGTGTCAAAGCAAATATGACTTAAGCACGGTTTCTTTCTGTGGAAAGAAACATAGACATGTAAAAGTTAAATTATACGAGTTGTGTGATTTAAATATTTATGCTAATCGAGAGTCGGTAAAGATTATTTATCGATCATTGTATAAAATAAAGTTGTGTCTAATTTTGCTAAAATAGCAAAGATAAGACAACAAAGGAGTTATAAACCTATAAGAATGAAGTTGGAAAAACAACTAAGCGAATAAACCTAGCAGAATCGTAGTGGAAAAAGTGCTGGCCACACTCTTTCTTTTGTTCACTGATTTTCGGCAAAAGCTGCTGTTTTTAACAAAAGCCGCTGGTTTCAGCAAAGGTCATTGCCTTTTAAACAAAAGTCACGATTTTCAAAAAAATGCTATTTCGCTAGTTTCTGACCGGTGTTGATTGTTTTCAGATGTTATCTGAGAAATGCTGAATTTCAACCGAACTCTTAAAGAGTTGGTTAAAGCATGGTGAATAGTTCGAGTTAATCTCCGAACTTGTGGGGGGAAGCGATAGTTTCCACCGATTTCATTCTTTATAGGTTTACATCGAACAGATGGATAAAGATCCCATATGAGTTGAGGGAAAGCTGAGAGCTTATCTACGAATACTTGGAAATGTGGGGGTGTTTAGCAAAGGTGGGAATACCTAAAACTAAACAATGTAAGGCCAGGATGGTAGCCAGAGGTTATCACCAAAAGAGGGTCTTGATTTCTTCATACAAATTCACTAGAAACTCGACTTTTGTCGATATGAGTACTTATCGCAGATGTTGTGGTATGTAAGCTTGAAATCCATCAAATGGATATTAAGACTGTTGACTTAAATAGTGAATTAGAAGAATATATGCTAATAATGAGGAGTACTCATGATATGGGACTTATAGATGTAATTCTGGGAATTAAAAAAAAAATCTAGAATATCTGAGGTACTAGTGTTATCACAGTCTCATTCCTCCTGAGGAATTCAATATGTTTGATGAAAGTCCACAGTCTCATTATATTGAATTCCTCCTGAGGAATTCAATATGTTTGATGAAAGTCCTAAAGCACACATTGACTTAAGTATCCACTTAGTCAAAACCAAGGGTGAGCCTGTGTCTCAGTTAAAATATTCACATGTAATCCTAGTGAGGATCATTAGAAAGCGAAATTACAGTACACAAGTACTTGAAATATTCAATGAATCTGGGATTAGAAAGATACTGTGATGCCAAGTGGATTACTGATTCTAAAGAATTACAATTCACATGATTGGTGATGTTGCGGTGTTATGGAAGTCCACAAAGCAAACGTGCATTGCACTTGACAAAGCTCCGATTGCTTCCATAGTGATAGCCAATCGGCTTTACACCGAGCACAAAATAGTATGTATAATGGTAAGTCTAGACATATACGTCAACGACATGATACCGTTAAATAATTGATCTCTAGTGGTATGATTTCCATCGATTATATTGGATCGAAGGAAAATCTTGCAGATCTGCTTTCAAAATGTTTACTAGAGATCGATTGTCGGTTTGACACTCGAGAATGGGACTTAAGCCTATTGAAAGATAAGCTTTGTAATGGTAACCCTACCATGTTGACTCCGAGATCCCAAGATCTTGGTTCAAAGGACAACTAAGTTATGAAGCGATCGATGAACAATTTCCCATTCTGTGAATAAAAGTGTTGTCTGCCAGAAGTGTTGAGGTTAAGTGAAATTTTTTAATGATTCCTATAATTTGATTAAATTCGAGTGGAGTATGGCAGAATACTCTTGATAGGAGGTCACCTATGTAAGTGCGAAGTGGGGCCGCTTCTATGAGAATTCAGAGGCTAGAATTCTCTAACGCACTTTCTGAAACCAGGTGTGATTCAGGGCCAAAACGAATCTAGTCATGAGAACCAAGTACAGTGTTAAGGAAAATATTGTGTGAGTATTATTGTCTGGTTCTACACTAAAGGCTGAACAGTTCAAGACGTAAGTTCACTGAATGGCCGAGTAGATCCGATAGTACTTCACTAAGGCAGGTTCAAAGCCAGAAGCTACCTCTCCTGATGCAATATTTTTCTGTCAGAAATCTCTTCAGAGTTAGCATATGCATTAATATCCATTCATGTGGGGGATTGTTGGAGAAAATAGAGGAAAAATGATTTTATCGATTTTATCGATTTTTTAATCATATACGACAACTACTTTAAAAAGCGAGTTCGATAGACTTTTATTAAAGTTATCGAGACTTTGTTAAATCATTGGAAACTACGTGTTACGTAGTTGACAATAGGGTTTTAAATCATTCAATTCGGAGTACGGGTGAATGAGATATTAACGCTTTAAGTTGTTGTGAGATATGAGAAGTAAAGTAGTGTAAAACTTTATCCCACATTGGGACATGAGTGTTACAATGTCAAGTATTTATATGATGATAGTTCAGACGATGCGCCGCACGCCCGTGCCCGTTGACCTTGGGCTTGGGCTTGGGCTTGGGAATTGGGCCTTTGTGGGCCTGAGGGCCTTAAATTTGGGCAAGTATTAATTTTGGACTCGAAATTCGGTGAGTGGATTCGGTGAGTGAAGCTAAAATTCGCCAAGTGCCAACGGCCGAGCGAAGCGTAAATTCGCCTAAATCTTTGGCGGCCGAGTAAAAGCGAAATTCGCAAAAAGTGCGGTGGAGATAAGTGAAATTCACCGAGTGATATAATTCACTAAATCTTTGAAAGCGTTCGATTTCTTAGAAAGCCGATGGTCGAATAAATTCGAAAATGTCATCATTAATATTGACATCAAAGTAGGAGTAGTGGGAGTAAATGCATTAATGATTATTCAATGCAAAGACTTTTCCATTGCTTTCTTAATCTCTATATAAACAACCTCCACAAGTTGGAAAATATACAATTAAAAATACACTAGCAACAACACAAGATAGTATACAAGCATACAATCCAATGCATAAAATTCTTTTCCTGTGCATTCGAGTTGAAGAGATTCTGAGCATTGTCAGAGTTCGTTGTGGTTCAAGTCTGAAGTACCTCTACTTGAATAGGTATAACCGAGTTATCCTGGGAGACAATTGGTAACAACCGGGGTACATACCGGGCCAAAATTGTCTTAAGGACAGAGTTTCGACTCGTCTCGGTTTTGTATTGCATCGTATTTTATTTCAATTACTATTGTAATATAGTCATTTAAATTTATTAAATAAAATTGTTGATTTAATTTTCGTTTATTTATTTTAATTGCGCACGGGGTCTAACAAAATATGTGGTGGAACAAACACTTTCACAAAATTGTTGTTACACATTCAATAGGATAGGTCGTATCTATAATTACCGGAGACAAAAAAAACCCAAAGTTATCCATATTTTATCTCTCAGATTGATATAGTTTTAGATAAAAATACACAAAATTACAAAAGATACTATTTTTTATTACAAAAATAACATACGACGTTCTTTTTGTAAACTTATACGATATTTTTTTTAACAAGAATACGACATTTTTTAAAAGGTCATACGACATGTTAAAATATCACTTTATAACCATATAATATTTCATTTCGATTTTCGTAAACAAGTAAAAAAAAAGAGGAAAAATGTGCAAGTAGTTAAATTAGTTACTTATGATGTGAGAGAAAAATAATTATAAGGAATGATATAGGGAGTGTTATTGGAGTTGATTGTTTTATAAGGTGTTGAAAAAGTGAATCTGAAAAAGAAAATAAGGTAAATGGAGAGAGTTAGATTATCCACCATTGTGGTCACTCTGATGGATGTACCCCAGGTGGCAAAGCACTTTTGTGCAAGAGGGAAGACTTAGGTAATTCCACACACATGCGCTCTACTGTCGCCGTCCGGCCGGCTCGGCTCAAGTGCTACTATTAAGTTTTTAGACAAATTTCTTTATGAAATTAACAAAAAATTAATTTTTGACATTTGATCGTGTCATCCGACCGATCAGAATTCATTAAGTCATCCGACCAATCAGAATTCAAAGATGCATCATCCGGCTAATCACATTGAAGGATGAAGTCGGCCTAATGCAACGTGTGGAATATGGTCGGCCATTACTTTTCCAAGGGGAAAATTTTACCGACTCTAATGATGTGTTTCGGCCAATCAGATTCAAGTATTGGTTTATCTTCTCCACTATATAAAGAACCCCAATGATAAATGCTAGATCATCTGTTTTTTTCTTGTGTCTTCCACTAAAAAGAGTCTCTCGTATAGTTCTAGATCTTGAGTCGAAGAGAAAGTCGGAGCACTCTGTAAGTTCGCCGGAGTTTGGATTGTTAAAGTGTCTCTAAATCCAAGACGTAAGCCGTTGTATCTTGGGAGGCAGTTGCTACTACCGTGGGCACCATACCGGAGCAATATGTCTTAAGGAAAGAGTAACATACTCGCCTCAGTTTGATCTCTAATCCTTTATTTATGCATTGTACTTTATTTTCTTATTGTTTCAAGTCAGATCTGTACTGTAATAGTTCTTTTATTAGATCTATTTAATAAAAGGAATTTTTCTTTTGTGTTATTTAATTTTTGATTTTATTTTCCGTAGTTTCTTCTGTAAATTACGGATCTGTTCCGTAAATCACTCCATACACGATCCACCTTTTCCAACATTAAGAACTCGACTCACTTGAGGTTGAAATCCTTCCGGCCTTTGAGTTTTATCGTGTGGATGATCAAGGATGATTCAAAATGTCAATGAAAGAGAAATGTCTAATGTCAAATATATTGATGATAAACAGATATGGCATTATTTTAATAATGGAATATACTCGGTTGAATCGGGATATTATCTCGCGCTTCAACAAAATGTCTCATTTTCTGTCTGTGGAGTAATCGCCACAACGTCAAAAACTACGTTAAATCACGGTGTTTATTTGTTTCTGTTATTTTGTCTTTGTCATTAATCTTTTACGTTTGATTTGCTTCTTTGTTAGTTCTTTCTCGTGCAACAACTTCCTCATATATTTTAACATAAAAATGCATAGATGAAGGGCGAATGTATAAGATGAAACGCTGTGATAAAAGTGAAAAATAAAATAATGAATTGAAAGATGAATTTAATCCAAATATGAAGTTCTTTCATATTTATTGTTATATATCAAATCACCACTCACAAAGTCAACAAAACTACACTAGTTTCAGTCTCTATTTTCTCTAACAAACTATTTAAATTTATTAATATTTTCATCCCATCTGTTTTCACATTAAATCCATGTGTTTATTCTTTTAATTATTTATTTTGGTAGGATTATAATAATTGATAAAGTTTCATTTCATGTCAAATTTATTGCACCGACCTAATCATGTATTACAAAAACGTACAACATAATATTTTAATAACATTCATAATCATTAAACGTGTCTGTAATAAAATTAAATATTCAAAAAAACTTCAACGACCTTAAAACACTAATATAAAAGCATGAAGATCATCCCATTAATCCACATCACCCTCACAACTTCTACTCCAATTTTTCAGACAAGAAATAAAGGGAAAAAAAAAAAAGCAAAAAGAAAAACAAAACAGAAGGAAGGAAAAAAAAAAATGGAAGTGGTTAAGCTTCTTCATATGAATAGTGTAGATCACAAAGCTAGCTATGCTGAATTCTCTAATTTACAGGTTTCTCCTTTTTCTCTTTCTTATTCACCATAATTTTTGTTTTCACTGATCTGACAGCACTTACAGTAAATACCGTAAAATGTTTATATATTTTTTCTCTTCTTCAGAAATTCGTCATAGAAACTTCAAAGCCAGTGATTGAATCAAGCTTAAAAGAGTTAATAATAAGCAACTCAAAGCAGCAGATTCCAAAGTGTATAAATGTTGCGGATTTGGGGTGTTCGTCTGGTCCGAATGCTTTTCTTGCAATACAAGAAATCATCCCAACGCTCAGCAAAACTTGCCAAGAAATCAATCAAGAGCCTCCTTCATTTCAATTGTTTCTCAATGATCTTGTTGGAAATGATTTCAACGCGGTTTTCAAGTCGCTGCCCGGATTTTACGAGCAGTTAAAAGGGAATAATGGAGGGAGAACTTCATGCTTTGTTACAGCCATGCCAGGGTCTTTCTATGGGAGGCTGTTTCCTGAGGAATCATTACATTTTGTGCACTCTTGTTTTAGCCTTCATTGGCTTTCTCAGGTTAGTGTGATACTTCTGTCCTCTGTCTGATAGCGTGTCATTTATTCGATACGTATCTGACAGAGATTTGCATTACATGCATGCATAGAATACATATGTACGTGTGGGCCATATTTGTATTTTAAAAAAATGGATATATACTAGGTTTAGATATATACACGCCTATCCATAACTCTCTGAATGAAGAATCATGTTAAAAATTTAGTAAAATAGCGGAATGAAAAGGTGCAAATTTTATCCTGTCATGGACAAAGTGTGACTTGGTGATCCAGGATCAATAGAAAATCAAAATAACATATGGGGTCCTACCGTATAAAATATAAATTCCATGTTTTTACAATTTTGCCCCTCTTTTAAGAATTTCTATATATTGGAGGAATAACTATGACTTGGTGGTCCAGGACCACCATAAAAATGATGCACTACAAAAAAAACTCTATTCTTCACTGTTTAAACTTTTGCACACTCACAAAAAAAAGTGTGGCTAATAGCACTTTGTGAGACTCTTTTGCCACGCTCATGTAGCTAAAAGTAATTATATAGCAACACTTTTTTTGTTGTGTGGCAAATAATAGTGTAGCAAAAAACTGTTTTTCTTGTAGTGATGAAAAGTTATTGAAAATAACTAAAAAGAAAAGAACCATTAAGAATTGTATTTATTATTTGGTACTTGTAGTTTATTATGTAAAGCTCTTATATTTTTATATTTACGTAAATGACCTTCGAACCTGTATCCTATATTTTTCAAAAATCTCTATCTCATATCAACGTATTCGTACTCAAGTTTCCATACCCAACCTATATATTGATATTATTAGCTATTTGATTATGTGAATGCAATGATATTAAATGCAAGAAGTAAACTAAGTTGATGTGTTTTGTTCATGAAAATTAAATAGGTTCCAACAGGGCTAGTGACTGAAAATGGGGAGCAACTAAACAAGAATAGTATATGCTGGGCGAAAAGTATAAGTCCTATGAATGTAAATGCAGCATATTCAGAACAATACAAAAATGATTTTATTTTATTTCTCAAATTGAGATATAAAGAAATGGTTGTTTCTGGAAAAATGGTTCTTACATATATCTGCAAGAATGAGGAAGAAGATGGTCCTGATGTTTTGGAGCTGATAGGAATGACTATCCATGACATGGTCAAAGAGGTTTGTCTCTCTACAATAATGATATTATCCTCAGTTCTGTAATATAGGTCTTTTTACCGGCCTGTGTTTTTACCCTTCATTTATGCATTACATTTTTCAATTCATTTTTATAATGGGTCGAGTTTTCATTGGTTGGATTGTTGGATCGTATATGTGTCTTTGATGTTAGATTTTTGATAAATGGCGTTTCGAACTGATATTGTAAAAAAAAAAAAATTAAATAAAAGGGGTGCGGAAGTGTCAGAATAAAATATTGGAGACGAAACGTAAAAGTGTCAAAATGAAACATCATGAACAACAAAAGATTAAAAATATATTTATCTCTTCTATTGATGTAACAATTTGATTATATATATGGAAAGGAAAACTTGACAGATATAAAAAGAAATGGGGTAGGAAGGAAAGGAATCACAAATAATGGGTCAAAGGATTTGGTGAAGAAATTTAATATTAAGGCACACAAGGTTGGTCAGAGACAAATGAATAAATAAATGTCATTAAAACCCAATATTTTGTCATTTTATTCATATATTTTAATTTATAAAATGAGGGCTAGTTCAATCCATTAAGTGTTCTAAAACCTTAACAAAAATATATAGTTATGAGACAAAAATGTTATTATGAAGGATAAGGGTTTGTTTTGGAAAATAAAGAAAAATAGAAACCAAAAGTGTAAATTTTCATTTAGTATATGTGAACTTATTTAAATGTATTGGAAAGTAACAATCCACAAACTTGGAATAATCATGCACCATTTGACCAACTTTTGTGCCATTTTTTTTTCTTATGATTAATCCTTTTAATTGTTATAATTATGTACTGCATGATTGAATTGTATTTTATTTCTATAACATGAAGGGATTGATTGAGAAAGCTAAATTGGAAACATTCAATCTTCCATCATATTTTCCATCAATAGAAGAAATTCAAGATGCAATTGAAACTAAAGGCTCTTTCAAAATAAAAAACCTTGAAAAAATACAGTGGTCATTTACCAAAGAATACATGATAAATGGCCACATGTTTAAGTTCAAAGGTGAATATATATCTAATTCTTTAAGGGCAGTTTATGAACCAATTTTGGCTAGCCATTTTGGGGTGAACATTATGGATCAAATTTTCATCAAATTTGGGAAAAGGATTGCTGATTTGATGGAGAAGAATCAAGGCAACATTAATTCAGTTCTTATTTCACTTTCCAAAGAATAATGAAATTTTTATTATTTTTTTTGGTTTTGTTTTTGCTTTTTTGTTTTTCAAATATGCAATAAGTTGTAACATTGTGCCTTATGACGTACATGTAACATTAATTATATATCTTAAGTTTGGTGATATATGATAATGTAATGACACTAGAGAGTTGTTCTCATGAGTAATTCTTTTTTTGTTTTCAATTAAACTTGCGAAGAATATATTAATGTATGCATGGTTGCAATAATAAATATAATTTCTTGATGTTGATGCAACGTTTCGTTAAAAAAACGTTTGTGTTTTCACCTTTGTTTTGTGATAAATATTTGTGTTTTTACCTATGTTTTTACCTGAGTAAAATTCGATTTCTGCGAGCACGAATTTAATTCAACTACGAATTAGTCGGACCAGGTTGGTTCCGGATACAGGATCACAAGTAAAAAAGTAAAAAAAAAGGTTAAGGGTTTGTGAATGACAGTTTTAATCTAAAATTGTTGAGAAGGACAATTACTACATGTGTTACTACATTTTGTCATTCTCAACCATTTTATATCTTATCTTGTCTTTCTGCAACTATATATATATATATATATATATCGCAAAGAATACCTGCAAAGCCATAATTACGTTAAACTCTCTTACTTATGTTTTTTTCCCCCACATATATAGACACAGGCGGAACCAAGGCAAGGTTGGGGTGGTCTCAAGACCACCCAAAAAAAAAAAACTAGTGAGAATATGTTTGTAGTATCCCATAATAAAGACCAAACTGATAACCAAGACCACCCCATAATAAATTCTTGGTTCCGCCACTGTATATAGATGTATCGAAAACAGAACGGTCGGAGTTTGAATGTCTTGAGATTTGAGTAATTGTCTATTGTTCCAAAGGTTTTGCTAGCAAAATGAAAACAATCCCTTTTATTTTGAAGATTTTGATCGAAGTGTTATCCTTCAAATTTTATTTTTTTTTGTACCGGATGGGTACGCTAATGAATGTTATTTTTTCCTTACTTCTTATTAATGTATATATTTTTGCCCTTTTAGATCTTTTTTGAGATGGATGAAGATTCAGTTTTCTATTAATTTATACTCAATAAGTTCTGCAATTTTCATTTCTCATATATCCCCCATTAGGAAAAAAACGTGTATTGTCGAAGAAAACACTTTGTTCCAAGATTTCGTTTAGTTTCTTTACCATCGGATAATTCTATGCATTGCGGGCCGAGGCAATTCTTTCATCATTTTCGTCAATATTCTGACATCCCATTTGATATTTTTTTCGATTTCTTTTCGAGGTCATTTTCATAAATAAAAAACCGAAACAGTAAAATACAGATTCTGTAAAATTTACTTTATATCTACCGCATTCATCCAGATTATGTACGTAATATGTACGTAACGAGTGATGATACAATTATTGTAAATTAAGAGTAGATATGTTATACGTAAATTTATTTTAGACGTGTTCACTTCATGCAGACTCAGCATCAGTGAAGAGGCTCTTGATTCCACTTAATCGAACAATTTCCATCTGAATTCCAGCACGGATGGGAAATATTGTTAAAGATCAAACGCTTACCGTTGTACTAAAACCAATTGATGCCAGTAAAGGCACTACTTTATTTCTTATACATTAAGAGTGTGGGCAATCTGTCCCAACACCCTCCTCTCAAGTATTGGCAATCTGTCCAACACTTACGCAATTTTCACTCAAGAGTGTGGACAATCTGTCCCAACAAATATTGAGTGTGCGTATCTACTTCCTTGGAAGCAGCTTAAAGAAGAACATAAGGTTGCTGGATAGGTTTTCAAATTGGTTCAACTCCCTCGATTGAACAACAATCTATATATTAATATCCTAGCTGAGGGAGTTGTACTGGGCGAACCAATCGAGATCATCAAAATGATGTCCAATTTGAACACCTAATGCCTTAGATAAGAGTAATATATGGAAGAAACATTATTTATTGTCAAGGGATGCATGCAACAGTTGAGAGCCCTATGGCTCAAAAATGGAGAATTTCAAGAATTTTGTGTCCTCTGGAGCAAATGGGCAAGAGAAAATTCACTCGCCGGCGCGGGGCAAAAATTGGGTGTGCCCATTTTGGTGTGAGAGCTTAAATCACCAAATCTACTGAAATCCCAAAGGCAGCCATACCATGGGAATTGTGAAGAAAGATTAAAACGATTTCTTTTAAGATACTATGGTGGATTTGGAAAAGATGTTTCTCTTTGGTAATGATAAAAAAGCCACAAGTCTGAATTACAAGCACAAGTCTAGATCGCAAGTAAGCATATCCCGCGATGCTTGAAGGAAAAAAGGGAATCCATTTTAATGTTGATGCTGCCACAAATGAAGACTCTATGGCACTTGGAGGAGTTTTGCGAAATCTGAATGTGAGACTATGCAAAAACAATCGTTGAAAAGATATGGAAAATACGAGGTAGGAATTATTGGTAAGGCCCTCGCCATACACCAAGCTATCACTTTTGCCATAACTTGTTGTTTCTCCAGTATTGGGTTTGAACGTGACTCTCTGATAGTTTACCACAAGTTATCTTCGGAGGAGACGGATCTTTCCCACTTAGGAAGTATCATCGAAGATTGTAAAGTTCTACCCACCATTTTCACTACTTAATTGCAATTTTTCTTTTGTCAAAAAGGAATAAAATTTTCATGCTCACTTGCTAACAAAAGAATATCTCTCTTTGGGAGGAATTAAACAATGGGGCACTAAGCCGCCTTCTCATTTAATCTCGGCTTGTTCACTTGATATGATGCATTAAAACCAAGTCCCCCATGTTGTTTGTCTATGCAAAGTTGCTCCTAAGAGATATAATGCCATTTCCTCTCAATAGCTTATTCCTCAGAAGAATCTTCTACAAATCATATTAATCTCCTAGAGCTTGTGAGAGCTTGTAGGGGTGAGTAGAAAGAGAGCTTGTGAGAGCTTGTATTAAGATCATTCTCCCAGCCTCAGAGAGACATTTCATCCTCAAGCTACTCATTTTTCTTCTAATCTTGTGTGCAATATAGTCATAAGTTGATCTTGTTACCCTAGTGTGTAACAGGGGTACACCTAGGTATTTACTAAAATCCTCTGTGAATTGCATCATCAATTTCTGACCAATCATGGTTCTCAACTCAATGGTAGTATTCCTAAATACAGAAAATCTTGATTTTTGTACACTAATGCTTTGCCTTGAGACTCTGTGAAATTTAGTGAGGATAGAATCCATTACTTCTGCTTGTCTAAAAGTGGCTTCCACAAACAATACCAAGTCATCAGCAAAGAAAATATGAGTCAAATAGGGCCCTTGTCTGCTGATCTTAGTTTGTTTTCATCTTCCATCATCAACAGCTCTATGGATGTACTGACTCAACACCTCCATACATTGCACAATGATATAAGGAGAAATGGAGTCACCATGTCTCAGTCCCCTTTTAGGTTTAATAGGAGATGTTTTGTTACCCATCCAAAGTTTAGACAAAGTGGAGGTCTTATGACCAAACATAATAAGGTGAACAATAGTACTTGAAAATCCTACCTGCTGGAGATGTTTTTTCCAAGAAACCCCACTCCATCGTGTCATGAGCCTTCTCAAGATCAATCTTGAGCATCATATCACCCCTCTTCCCTTAATTCAATTTAAGTAATGTAAAACCTCTTGAGCTATAAGAAATTGTCATGTGCTTCTCCTTCAGGAATGAAGGCAATTAAATTGTGTGTGGTCGACCAGGCTCCCACATACATATTGCAATCTATTGGCAATGACTTTGATCGTAATCTACACACATACATTTGTTAAGGAAATGGGTCTGAACTGTGTAACTGTTTCTGGGGGATTGACATTAGGGATCAAGATAAGATGGTGTGGTTCAATATCTCATCAAATTCCCCTGTTTCAATAGCATCAAACACAAATTCAAGACAGTAGGACTAACAGTGGCCCAACATTTTTTGTAGAAACATGCTGGTAGCCCATCATCAGGACCAGGGGCGTTATAGCTCCCAGACGGCATTTTCCACCTTGTTCTCTTATATTTGCCTAATATAAAACTGTAAGTCTGTGTAATACAATGTTTGTAACTGTATAATCTCACTCTCAATCTGGTCTGAAGCATCCACCTCATAAAGGTAATGTATATATATTTGACCTTTTAAGTAAATTATAGATTTTCGGTGGCAATTCTAATTGGTCAATAAAAATCGATTTATAGAATATTATGATCATTTTCTCCACGACATCATTATTTAAAGTCCACTGTCCTTGCTCAATCTTCAAAGAAGCAATTTTGCTCTTCTGTTGCCTCTTCACAGTGGTCAGATGATAGAAATGAGTGTTTCTTTCACCCTCAGCCAACCACTTTAATTGGGATCTCTAGTTCCAATAGATCTCTTCTTGATAAAGATTGTCATCAAACTTCTTGTTTAGCCGCTCATGAAGTTTAGTGAGATAGGTGGAGAAGAATTGTTCAAGGCTTTTCTCCACACCTTCCAATCTCTTCAGGCATTGTTGTTTCTTGTGGAAAATGTTACAAGAAACTTAATTGTTCCATAACTTGGCCTCCCTGGAAAAGTCCCTGATGTTATCGAATATACTACTATGGCCTGTCAGGGCTCGTTGTACAAAATCATCAAATTGGTTATGCTCCATCCAGGATCTCTGAAAGAAGAAATCATTGGGGTCTTTGGTTCTAGGAATCTTCAAATCAGTCTCCAAACATATGGGATTTTAGTCAGAGTGAACTCTAGGAAGATGGGTGACCAGTACTCTATTAAATTTCTCCAGCTCCAAGTCTGATCTAATCATTGCGGGATTTAATGCTTCCATGTAAAGCTCCAACCCAAGTGAGTCTTTGCTGGATTTTAATCACGATTTCTTTGGCCCCAACTAATTTATAACAATCTAGACATGGCAAGAATTGATCCTAACATATTCCCCAAACCAATAGGCCAGTGTAGAAAAATGCAGGGATTGATTCTTCCTGATACAAAATATAAAATGTAAGTTCATGACACATTTTTCTCTAAAAGTATATAGTTATAAAAAGAAAAAAAAAATATCACTTCATACTCATAAAAACATGAGATTTAAAATAGGGTTTCCTATTTTGTTTCTGTTTTTTTACTAGCAGTATTCAAAAGTACTTAACTATAACTATAACTATATATATATATATATATATATATATATATATATATATATATATAAAAGGAAATTGGGCAGGGTACGTGGGCTTAGCGGCCCAGCCCGATGCATAGGTCCGTCCCTGTGTTCAAACACTTGATGAGACAAATTTTCTAGAAATTCCAAAACCCTATCATACAATTCATATAGCCGCTACTATATATAAGTTTTTATATAAATTCCGGAACCCTATCGCAAAATTCATTTAGCCGCTCCTATACATAAGGCGAATATAGGTACACAATTTCTTAAGATTTGTAGTAATTGTCTATTGTTCCAATGGTTTTGCTAGCAAAATGAAAACGATGCCTTTTATTTTGAAGATTCTGATGGAAGTATTATCCTTTAAATTTTTTTATCGGAGAGATCGTTGATCATGGCATATCAAAGAAGAGAGCAAGTAAACTCATATGGATCGGTACGCTAACTGATGTTATTTTTTCTTTACTTTTTATTAATGTATATATTAATTGTTGCCCTTTTTTAGATCTCTTTTGAGATGGATGAAAATTCAGTTATCTCTTTTTAGTCAATAAGACCTGCAATTTTTATTTTTCATCCTCCATTAGAAAACAAAACGTTTTTTTGTCAAAGAAAAAAAGTTTGTTCCAAGATTTCGTTTACTTTCTTTACCATCTGATAATTATGTGCATTGCCGCCGGGGCAATTCTTTCATCATATTTTTTTCGTCCTCTATATTCTGACATCTCATTTAATATTTTTCACAAATTAAATACCGAAGCACTAATTAAAATAGAGGTTCTCTAAAATTTCTATTATATCTACCGCATTTATCCAGATTCTATACGTAATATATATGTAACGAGTGATGATACAATTATTTTAAATTAATAGTAGATATGTTATACGTAAATTGATTTTAAACGTGTTCACTTCATGCAGACTCAGCATCATTGAAGAAGCTCTTGATTCCACTCAATTGAACAATTTCCATCTGAATTCCAGCACAAATGGGAAATATTGAGTGTGTGTTTCTACTCCCTTTGGAAGCAGCTTAAAGAAGAAGATAAAAATAGGTTTCTTGAATTGTACTGGGCGAACCAATCCAATGGAAGAAACATTATTGTCAAGGGATGCATGCAACAGTTGAGAGGCCTGTGGGTGGATAAAAAACATAGGATTTCAAGGATTTTGGCCTGTGGCCGGTGCCGGGCAAAAGTTGGGTCTACCCATTTTGGTTTGAGAGCTTAAATCACCAAATCTACCAAAATTCATGGGAATTATGAAGAAGATTAAAATGATTTCTTTTGAGATGGCTAGAAGTAACAAACTCTTTTTTTAATTGCTCCTTGGTAGAGTTAAGTTAGGACGAGTTCAAGAGGTTTGTATATGTTTCTTCAACGCTGTTGTATGTTTCTTCTTTTTCTATCCATTGATGGAGGAGCCAATCTAGAGATCGATACACATATATATGTTTGAAACATGAAACGTCTGTGTTGTTAATTAAGAACTCGACTCACTTGAGGCTGCAATCCTACCGGCCTTTGACTTTTATTGTGTGGGTGATCAAAGATGATTCAAGATGTCAATGAAAGATAATTGTCTAATGTCAAATATATTGATGATATATAAACAGATATGGCATTATTCTAATAATGGAATACACTCGGTTGAATTGAGATATTATCTTGCGCTTCATCAAAAGACGCAAGAAGCATAATAGGCTATATATTGCAACAGCATCTTATCCATAGAAGAAGATTTGGAACTCATTATGGAACTTAAAGAAAGGTGACGCCGAGGACTGTTCATTTTTGCTCGAGACTCCGCACTGACGCCCATCCCACAGCTAAGGGCCTTCGCATCAGAGGCATAGGAAATGGAGTGTTTTTATATTGTGTTTTGGCAAAACATGTCTGGAAACTGTAATTACCACATGGATACTATTGTAGAAATCTCAATTTCCGCACCATACAAATTTTTTAGATTTCCTGGTAAATGAAGAAAATGAAAAGGGAATAGCTAGCACACATCATCATCTCTATACTAGTGGATTTGGAAAAGATGTTGCTCTTTGGTAATGATAAAAAAGCCACAAGTCTAAATTGCAAGTGAGCATATCCCGCGATACTTGATGGAAAAAAGGGAATCCCCTCATGCTTCTTTAGTGAAATTTAATGTTGATGCCGCCACAAAGAAAGACTCTATGACACTTGGAGAAGTTTTGTGAAATCATGAATGTGAGACTTTGAAAGAAAAAAAAAATCATTGAAACGTGATGGAAAATACGAGGAAGAAATTGGTAAGGCTCTCGTCATACACCAAGCTATCACTTTTGCCATAACTTTTGGTTTCTCCAGTGTTGAGTTCGAAGGGGACTCTCAGATAGTCTACCACAAGTTATCTTCGGAGGAGACGGATCTTTCTCACTTAGGAAGTATCATCGAAGATTGTAAAGTTCTACCCCCCGCCCCCATTTTCACTACTTAATTGCAATTTTTCTTTTGTCAAGAAGGAAGGAAATTTTCCTGCTCACTAGTTAGCAAAGAAGATCTCCCTGGTAGGAATTAAACAATGGGGCACTAAGCCGCCTTCTCATTTAATCTCGAAACACATCACATAATAGGGGTGAGTAGAAAGAGAACTTTTAGTTAAGATCATTCTCCCAGCCTTAGGAGAGGCATTTCATCTTCAAGCTACTCATTTATCTTCTCATCGTGTGTGCAATATACTCATAAGTTGATCTTTCTACCCTAGAGTGTATCAGGGGTACACCTAGGTATTTACCAAAATCCTCTGTGAATTGCATCCTCAGTTTCCGACCAATCATGGTTCTCAACTGAATGGTAGTATTCCTGGATGCTGAAAATCTTGATTTTTGTACACAGATGCTATGCCTTGAGATTCTGTGAGATTTAGTGAAGACAGATTCCACTTTTTCTGCATGTCTAGAGGTGTTTCCACAAACAATACCAAGTCATCAGCAAAGAAAAAATGAGACAAATGGGGCCCCTGTCTGCTAAACTTAGTTGTTTTTTAGCTTCCATCATCAACATCTCTATGGATGTACTAACTCAACACCTCCATACATAGCAGAAAGAGATAAGGACCAAGGGAGTCACCCTGTCTCAGTCCTTTTTAGGTTTAATAGGAGTTGTCTTGTTACCATTCCAATGTATAACAAAGTGAAGGTCCTTAGACCAAACATAATAAGGTGAACAATAGTACTAAATAATCCTACCTGCTGGAGAATTTTTCGGCCAAATTAAGGTTAGCAGCATCGTCAGCTTTGGGCGCCAGCTGTTCAACCGCTGCTGAATCAGATGTGGTGAAGAACTCGGAAAACCCCGTCCATCTTGTCATAAGTCTTCTCAAGATCAATCTTAAGCATCATATCACCCCTCTTCCCTTTCTTCAATATAAAGTAATGTAAAACCTCTTGAGCTATAATAATGTTACATGTGCTTCCCCTCCCAGAAATGAAGGAAGATTGTGTGTGGTCAACCAGGCTCCCAATTACATATTGCAATGTGTTGGCAATGACTTTGATTATAATGTTCACACGTACATTTGTTAAGGTTGTGGGTCTGAACTGAGTAACTGTTTCAGGGGGATTGACCTTCGGCATAAAGGACAAGACAATGTGGTTTAATCTCTCATCAAATTCCCTTGTTTCAAAAGCATCAAACACACATTTCAGGGCAACGGGACTAACAGTGGCACAACATTTTTTGTATAAAAATGTTGGTAGCCCATCAGGACCAGGGGCCTTATAGATCCCCATCTGGAAGACGACATCTTCCACCTCTTTCTCTCAGATTAGCCCATTAAGAAATTGCAAGTCTGTGTGAGACAGTGTGGGTAACTGTATAATCTGACTCTCAATCTGATCTGAAGCATCCACCTCATGATGGTTCTTATAGAATACTATGATCATTTTCTTCATCCAACTCCTTGTTTAGCTGCTCATAAAGTTTAGTAAGATAGGTGGAGGAAAGATGTTTAAGTCATTTCTCCACACATTCCAGTCTCTTCAGGCACTATTGTTTCCTGTGGAAATGTTACCAAAATTGAATTGTTCCATGACATGGCCTCTCCGGAAAAGTCCGTGATGGTATCAAACATACTACGATGGTCTGTCCGGGCTTGTTGTACAAAGTCATCAAATTGTTTATGCTCCATCTAGGCTCTTTGAAAGAAGAAAGCATTGGGGTGTTTGGTTCTAGGAATCTGCAAATCAGTCTCCACAAAAAGATGGGATTGTAGTCAGAGTGCACTCTAGGAAGATGGGTGGCCATTGCTCTATTAAATTTCTCCAGCCATCGTGTATTGCACCAAGTATGATCTAATCTTTGCTGGATTTTAATGCTTCCATGTAAAGCTCCTACCCAAGTGAACCTGGCTCCCAAGTGAATCTTTGCTGCATTTTAATCACCATTGCTTTGGCCCCAACTAGTTTACTAACAATCTTGACATGGCAAGAATTGATCCTAACACATTCCCCAAACCAATAGGCCAATTAATGTAGAAAAAGTTGGGGATCGATTCTTTTCGATACAAAATTTAAAATGTAAGTTTATGACACTTTTTTTTTCTAAAAGTATATAGTTTATAAAAAGAAGAAAAAGTCGCTCGATACTCATAAAAACATGAGCATTTAAAACAGGGTTTCTTTTTCTTTCTTTTTTTTTTAATTTTTTTATAGGGGAGTTGGGGAGAAGGACAAATACATTTCATCAATTAAGAAAAAGGACAAAACTTTTTAAAACTTTTGCATAAAGGACATAACTTTTTTTAAAATTCAGGTGCCTCTTTTTCCTATAAAAAAACCAACTCGATTTTCTCTCGCGTTAATCTTTTTAACATTTATATCTTTCGATCTAGAACTCCAAATTGCAACATTTTTTTGTTTTTCATGCTCTTTATTTTTAAGACCACATTCACCATATTCCGACGTGATTTCCGAAAATCCGCTGTCGAAATTCATTATTATTCGAAATTCACTGTTTTTCGGGATTCACTGGGGAGATTCACTGAGTGAATTTCGACAGTGAATCTCACAAAAAACGATGTAATTATATCGAACCAAGTCTCAAATCGAAGTGCATGAAAAAATAAAAATCCAGTGAAAGTTTCATCGCGTTTGGAGATCCAGATCAAAAGATATGATGGTTTGAAAATGTGGGAGAAAAGAGAAAAAAAAAATAACAAACAAACAAACAAACCCAGGTCCGTTCAGCAATAGCGCGCGGATTTTTTTTATTTTTCTTTTTCTTTTTATTCTTTGTTCTTTAGGCTATAAAAATTATAAATGTTGTCATTCTGCCTATAAAAAATATATGGTTGTCATGTTACTTAAAAATGTTCCAAGTTGTGTCATTATCCTTAATTTTGTTTTTTTTTTTTTTTACTAGCAACATCCATTCAAAAGTACTTAACTATGTATAATAATTCCTTAATGGGTTGAGCTAGAAGTTTGCTAACAAACAGCAGAGCCAGCTCATGAACAAATTGATTAAACTCGTATAAGCTCGAGTTCGCTTGTTTGTCAAGTTTAATGAACTAAACTCAAACATATTGTTGTGCTCGTTTTTTAAACGACCAAACACGAGCTAGCTCACAAATATTCGTTAATGTTTGTGAGCACGCACATATGTATGTATATTTTCAAAATGCTAATCATAAATATTTAATGTTATCTTAATGTGCTTCACGTCCCTATCGATCTTCTTATTATTCTCCATATCAACTATCTAGTTAATACCAACAAAAAAAAAAAAAAAAAAAAAAAAATTCAACTCATTTGTCATTTCACACTTGAAAACGGTAGTTGAAGAACATCAGCATGAGTTGTAAAATGGGAGGCAAGCTCGTTTGAGCTCGGCTCGAGCTGAGCAATTTATTAACGAACAAAGCTCAAATATAAAATTAAATTCGTTTTGTAAACAAACAAACTTGAGCTCGTTCGTGTAATAAACAATCACAAACTCAAACATTATATATTTGGTTCGGTTCGGCTCGTTTACAGCTCTAGGTTGAGCCAAGTGAAATTAGTTAATAGACCGTAAAATTTATTGGTGTACGTGGGCTTAGCACCCCAGCCCAATGCATAGGTCCGTCCTTGATGAGATAGTTTTTCTAGAAATTCCGGAACCCTATCGCACATCACACAATTCATATAGCCGTTCCTATATATAAATTTTTCTAGAATTTCCGGAACCCTATCGCACAATTCATGTAGCCACTCCTATATATAAGGCGAATACTGGTACCCAATTTCTTAAGATTTGTAGTAATTGTCCTATTGTTTCAAAGGTTTTCTAGCAAAATGAAAACAAAGCTTTTTATTTTCAAGATTCTAATGAAAGTATCATCCTTCAATTTTTTTGTATCGAAGAGATCATTGATCATGGCATATCACACTACAAGAAAAGCTGCTTTAAAGAGCATGTAACTCCCGTGGATAGTGCGCTAACTAATGTTATTTTTCCTTGCTTCTTATTTTACGTATATATTGTTGCCCTTTTAGATCTCTTTTGAGATGGATGAAGATTCAATTATATATTTTTAGTCAATACGACCTGCAATTTCCATTTATCATCCTCCATTAGAAGAAAACATATTTTTGTCCAATTATGAGGCGGAATTTGGTGTGTTTTGTTTACATTTAGGACGAATTATGAGGCGTGGAGAATGAGGAGTTGATTAATGTGAGCTCGGGAGGAAATGAGTTCGAGACTGGGGTTACCGCTGGCAATTTACATGTTTTAAACGAGTTTGCATTGTTTAACATGATAGGGTTTAATGATAACATGGATGAAAGCAAAACGAACACGAGGTGAAAGCTGACTCTTTACTTAAGAGTTGGGATGCAGGTATGGACCTTCATCTTCTGCCCCCCACCCCCCCACCGCCCGTGAATGGTGTCTAGTGCAGCTGATAGAGGAGGCGTGATCGCGATATACAAAACAAGAGGCGAAAAGTTCATTCATTTTTTATGTAAGCTTTCTGCTGCAATACTCATGTTTGGGTTTCTGTTCTTACTGCTATTGTGCCTAGTTTTGACAATTGTTTACTGTCATGTTAGTTTACATTCCTTATCAATTAGCCATGTTGCGACAAAGGTTTTAACTTCCAAAAGCGTGTTCTGTTGCTTCCATATGTCGGTTTCTATCCTATGTATGTCCAGCTGCCCTTTTCTAGCTAGAAAACGAGTAAGCGCTATGAATGGTCCAATCAATGGAAGAATCATTATTTATTGTCGAGGAAGCAACAGTTGAGAGACCTGTGGATCAAATAAAACAGAGAATTTCAAGAATCTAGTGTCCTCAAGAGCAAATGGGCAGATTAAAATTCACTCGCCGCTGGTGGTCACAAATTGGGTGTACCCATTTTGGCTTGAGAGCTTAAATCACCAAATCTACCGAAAATCCCAAAGGGCAACCATTCCATGGGAATTGTGAAGAAGATTAAAACGATTTCTTTTGAGATGGCCAGAAGTAAAAAGTGTAATGCATGTATAATCAAATTGTAACAAACTCTTTTAGTAATGGCTCCTTGGTAGAGTTAGGTTAGGAAGAGTTCAAGTGGTTTGTATATGTTTTAGTCATAAAATCTTCAACCCTATTGTATTTTTCTTCTTTTCTTATCCATTGATGGAGGAGCTAGGCAATCTAGAGATTGATACACATATATATTTGAAACGTGAAACGTCTATGTTGTTAATTAAGAACTCGACTCACTTGAGGCTGCAATTAAATCCGACCTTTGACTTTTATCGTGTGGGTGATCAAGGATGATTCAAAAAACGGTTAAACCCTAACTTTGAGGGCCCCCCACCCCGATCCCACAGGAATGTAGTGAGAGGTTAATCAGGTAACCTAGAGCTTCGAGTCAGGGGCTTGCTGGTTCCCCATCACTAAAGGGTGTTATCAATCGGAAATCAACCCCTTTTACGAGAATCGAACCGTTGACCTCCAGCTTAGGGTCCGGCTGTCATTATAACACCCCGCTCCTCACCACTAGGAAATATCCAGGGGATTGATCAAGGATGATTCAAGATGTCAATGAAAGAGGATAATGTCAAATATATAGTATTATTCTAATAATGGAATATACTCGGTTACATCAGGAAATTTAATTTTGCAAAATCATCAATGTGAGATTTTGAACAGCTTTTCGTTGAAACTTGATGAAGAAAAATACGAGGTAGCAGTTGGTAAGGCCCTAGCCATACACCAAGCATTCACTTTTGCCATAACTCAGGGTTTCTTTAGTGTTGAGTTCGAAGGGGCCTCTCTCATAGTCTACCACAAGTTATCTTTGGAGTAGATGGAACTTTCCCACTTTAGGACGTATCTTTGAAGATTGTAAAAGTATATATTGAGGATATTATTGAAAATAACTAATTGCATTAAATATTTGTATTATTCTATTTATTGTTTACTTGCTCTCCAAGTTCTAGAGCATTATATAATACCGATGTAATCAGTTGATTGAATCAAGGGAAAATAATTATTTTCTACTACAATATGGTATCAGAGCTATGTGT
This sequence comes from Gentiana macrophylla, assembly GCA_026214975.1. NCBI lineage: Eukaryota > Viridiplantae > Streptophyta > Magnoliopsida > Gentianales > Gentianaceae > Gentiana > Gentiana macrophylla. Next base: position 15,955,577 of record CM047809.1, on the reverse strand, counting down.
TGATCTCATCCGTTCATCTCGTCTTACCCTCCCCTTCCCCGTCTAATTCTTCAAAAAAAAAAAAAACCAAACCCTAACTCGGCACCATGGCCGACGATTCTTCAGCCACCTCTGCTGAAACTTCTTCTTCTCCGGCGAAGTCTTCTTTCCCCACCTTCCATCCCTCTTCTCAGATTCACATAATAAAACTAAACCGTCAAAACTATCACCTTTGGCGGGCACAAATCTTGCCCTACTTACGTGGACAGGGCGTGTATGGATACGTCAACGGAAGCATCAAACCGCCGGCAACCTCCATTGTTGACGACAAAGGAGCTACTGTCCCCAACCCGGCATATGAAACATGGGTCCAGCAGGACAACCTTATACTCAGTACGATTACCTCTTCTTTATCAGAGGATGTTTTGATGCAAGTATACCACGCCACCACTTCGGCTGAGATTTGGTCGGCGATTGAGACGTGCTTTGCTTCCCAATCACGTGCGAAATTGATGCAGGTTCGCACACAATTAGCTTCCACTCGGAAAGGTACCCAATCGGCAACTGAATACTATGTCACCATTAAACGTCTTGCTGATGAACTCTCTATGGCCGGTCATCCTCTTTCATCCGACGATGTTGTGGCATACCTAGTGGCCGGCCTTGGTCCCGATTATGAGGCGTTGGTCACTATGATCTCTGCTCGTGATTCTATCACGCTAGAGGAGGCTTATTCTCTCCTTCTCACGACTGAAGCACGGCTCCAACAGCATGCTCCTGTGTCTCCACCGGCGTCCAATCTTGCTGCGCCAAACAACCCCGCTGCTCACCTCACCACCGGCCCCTCCCAGCCCTCTTCTATTCGCAACCGTGGCAACGCCCAATCTGGAAATAATCGTGGCCGTGGACGCTCTAATTCTTCTCGTGGCCGTGGCTCCGGTCGTCACTCCCAAAATTCAGGTCCTCCGGTAACCTACCAAATTTGCTCACGCCAGGGACACTCTGCTTCAGCCTGCTATTACCGGCATGATGAAACACCACCAATGCCCCGTCCCCCACCTCGGCAGCCCCAACAACCGCAGCACCAGTACCCTGCTCAAGCTTATCAAGCCCGGCCAGTATCCGGCCACTTCCCATGTGAATGGGTACCGCGTTAGTTATTTTCAATAATATCCTCAATAGTCTACTCCCATTTTCACTACTTGCAATTTCTCTTTTGTCAAGAGGAAGGAAATTTTCCTACTTACTTGTTAGCGAAAGAAGGTCTCCCCATGGTAGTATTTAAACAATGGGGCACTAGGCAGCTTTCCATGTAAACCACAACATGTTCACTTGATATGATGCATGAATATTCCGTGTTACTCTTTATAAGAAAAAAAAAAGAATTGACTAATGTCAAATAACTAAACTAGAATCTAAAGAGGGTTATGATCCATACCTTATGGATAAACGAAAAGGCACTAGATTGATCTACTCGATGTGGTGATCGTTCCGGTCCAAGCTATCTGAAAATCATACGGTTGGATTGATTAGAACTGGGAAGATTCCATTTTCTTCTTCACTTTTCTCTTTTCTCTTTTCTCAGACAAAGTTCGAACAAGAAGGGAGTTACAGGAACAAGAAGGGAGTTACAGAAAACCCGATGGGATTAGAGAAGAGTTATAGTACAACAATTATTTGGGGTTGTATACAAGTGGACGACTGTGATGCATCCAAATCACCCCTACACACCACTACCATATGGGAGAGAGTGGGTAATGATTAATCACATTCATCCACTTGGTATAACTCATAAATACCTGCTGCACCATAATTTCTCTTATAAAATTAAGCGATGGGGTTACGTAAAGGTTTTATTAGAAAAAAAATAATTCTCCATAAACCTTAATTAATAAAAGCTCCATTTTCTTTTCACCTTTTTTTTTATGAAAGACAAATGGACAAAACTGTATCTAATGGGGAAAAATGGAATATTTTTTACTGTTTGTGAAATAAATGGACTTATAAATTGTTATACTTTACCTATTAATTTTTTTTTTGGTGAAACTTGAAGAACTATGCCTGAAAAGTAAATGTCTGGAAAAATATGCCTCGACGCATGCGGTGCGCGTGCGGCGTGCATGCGTCGCGAATTGGTCCTGCGTGCCTCGTGCAGCGTGTGTGCGGCCCTCATGCGTCGGAAGCAGGCATATTTTTCAAATGTTTACTTTTCAGGCATATTTTTCTAAGGTTTTTCTTTTCGGGCAAATTTCTTCAAGTTTCCCTTTTTTTGTTATTTAATCTGTTGACCCGGCCCGCTGATGATTTATTTAGGGGGTTCTATCGACACACCCCTATTTACTTTCGGCACCCTATTGCTTCCGGCACCACAAAAAATTACTTTGACACCCAGTGATTTTTTATAAAGTGAACGTCAGTACCACTGGTGTTCCTTGTTGAACACCAACGCCAGACACTGGCGTTTGTGTTCAACAAGGAACACCGATGTCTTGATTATTCACTTTATAAAGTGTTACATTTTAAAAGCGTCGGTCCACGACTTTCCATTTGGTGTTCCTTGTTGAACACCAACGTCGATGTCGGTGACAGCGGCGTTGGTGTTCAACAAGAAGAACACCAATAACACCCGACGTTTTTCACCCAAAAAATAATCAAAATTGGTGTCAATAGTAAAAAGTTGTGTGCCAATAAAACCTACCTTATTTAAAGCTGAATGTACAAACAAGGATGAAGCCTGAAGAAAAAAGAAATCGTTGTTGGTTAATCAATAAGCCCTAATTCTCTGGCGATTTGAGTTCTCCGTTTCTACCCAAATCCTCAACACTGAACCTCTGGCTGCCATGGAAACCAATGACACTGGTCAATCAACGGAGGAAGCTGATCTTCTTCGTAAAAGCGCCGATAAATGGAAGGAGATCGCAAAAACTTTGAAGCGAGACCACGATCACCATAGTCACTTGAGATGGGTGAATTGTTGAAGGAACCCAGCGCCATTCATCGTTTTACACGGTGAAGGAAAAGATGAAGGTGACAATGCCGATTTTATCACGATAGCGCAAAATTGGAGAGGAATGGCGACTGATGATGATCCAATTGAGATACCAGTGGATGAGTGCATCGATATGTGGATGCCTTGGTGGAGAGCGGTCATTGTAAAAGTGTTAGGCTGAAGCATAGCTTACCGGATTCTGCATCAGAGGCTCCATAGTTTGTGGTGCACATCTGGAGAGTTAGATATTGTGGACCTACAGGCTGACCATTATGTGGCTCGTTTCTCTTGCAAAGCAGACTATGAGACGGCATTGACGAGGGGTCCTTGGATGGTGCAGGGCCACTACCTAACGGTGATGAAATGGCATCCTTTCTTTCAGCCATCAAAGCGAAAATTCTCTACACACACGTCTGGGTTAGGTTCCCAGGTATGCCGCTTGAATTATTTGAAAAGGAAGACTTCTTGTTGCAATTAGCAAGGAGGGTTGGAAAGCCTGGGAGAGTTGATATAGTCACTTGCAAATCTACGCGAGCGAAATATGCGAGAATTTGTGTTGAAATGAACTTGAACCAACTTCTCAGACACAAAGTAGTGTTAAATGGGAACTATTTTGCGGTGGAGTATGAGGGCCTGCAACAAATATGCTTCGAATGTGGAAGGCATGGTCACAAAACTCAAGAATGTCCGGACATGCATCAGTCCGAGAACCCAACGCAAGGGTAGAATGGAACATGAATAGGACAACCTAAGAAACCGAGCGGCCCAACACGATCGACCATTTGGTGCATGGGATGATTGCAACAAATAGGAGGAGAAGACCTAATCAAGGGCAAAGAGTATGGGTGAAAGACAGGTGAAAAGAGAGCAACAGGAACAGCAAGAAGAATTTCATAAAAATCATGACATGAACAACGATAAGGGAAATGAAGGAACAGTAAAGGGTTCAAGAATTAGTGTGTTATATGATGATGAATCCATGGAGGATCGCCCAAATTGCATGAATGAGACTACCCCACTAAAGGATTTACAAGACCGGATGGCGGCGGCGGCTAAAAAACTCTTCAAGAGCCTACCATTTCACTACTACTTTACGAAGAAGCGAGACAAGTATGCTCTGAGAATAACTTGAGAGGTAATAATTCGAGAGAAGAAACAAACACTCATGAACATCTCCTAATGAGACACGGAAATGCAAGGGACCCGCGACTAGCGAGAAAACACAAGCAACACCTTCTAAAAGACCAACTACAGAGGCAAAGAGCACCAAATCCATGGCTTGCCCCAACTAAGCCATTTGCCCGATATTTCTAATGTCCAACAACGGCCCCGACACCTAAGGGAGGAAAAACAAGCGACGAGAGCGAGGTCACGAAAAAGTAATCAAAATAGAGGTGCAAGCGGGGACCAATTGCAAAATATTAAAGCTAGACCACCAGACCCTCTTACAACTTTAAGTGAACGGGGTCAGCAGTGTAATGATGATGGGAGAAATATAGCAATGTGGAGACTAAGAGATGAGCCTCCGGATGATCATGGCTCAATGGACACTACTGTCCAACCCCAAAATTTATATTTATTAATGCAGATTTTACTTTGGAATTGTCGTGCGGTAGGATCGGCAGCGTTTTGGACCAATATGACAGCACTTCTTATAGAACAGAAGCCGGATATTCTCTGTTTATTAGAACCAAGGGTCAACAGCCAGAAAGCTTGGAGGATTTTGTGCAGCTCAAAGTTTACCAAGGTAATTTGCATTGAAGCTAGGGGGTTAAGTGGGAACATTTGGTGCTTCTGGCAAGAGAACGCAGTTAAATTAAATCTCCTGCCTAGTATGAATTAATGTCTCAACATGGAAATCATGCAAGATAATAAGATTGCATGGGTGTTGTCTATAATTTATGCTTCTCCAACACCAACCGTTCGGGGTGAGTTTTGGTCGTATTTGGAGCGTCTTTCTGCAATAATTAAACAGACATGGTGTTTATTGGTGATTTCAATCAAGTGGTTGATCAAGACGACAAGAAAGGTGGGCGGCCTTTAAGTGGAGCTAATGTCAGTAGTGTGAAAAATATGTTACAAACCTGTAATCTGGTGGGAATTCAATTTAATGGACCTAGGTATACTTGGGCTGGTCCATTGTATAAAATACCTGACGGTTGCATTAGGCTTGGTGCACACCTCGCTTGGTTAACTATGTTTCTGGAGTAACCCTCACGCACATTCTAAAACACACTCGGACCACGATCCATTACTCAAACCCAGGTTCGAAGAGGTTAAAGAGAAGGGTCCTCTGCCTCTACACTTTTAAAATTCTTGGTCGATCACTCGGAGTTTTCTTTCTTTGTAGAGAACACTTGGGAATCTTAAATCTGATTTTGGAAGGGCATAAAGAACTTTTTGATAAAAGCGTGTCTACGGAATAAGACTCATTTTGGGAACATTTTAGACCGAAAGGATACATGTATTAGAAGGCTGAGAGGAATTCAAGAATCTTTATCGAAGTACCTCTCGAATTATCTTGTTTGCCTGGAAAAACAGCTTGCCGAAAGTACACTGTGATTTTGAACCAAGAAGAAAAGTTTTGGCAACAACGGTCTCAATTACACAGGTTGATTGAGGGGAAAAGAAATACGCATTATTATCATTTAACCGCCCATAATCGTAAACAAAAAATGAGAGTCGCGTCCCTAAAAAGGCCGGATGGTACATAGAGGTTTGTTGATGACACTTGAATTCCAAGAGATGATGAGGAATTATTTTGTCATGCTTTATGCAAGGAGGATGAAAACCATTCTTGCCGATGTGACATGCACCTTCCTTGCTCTTAGTGATTACGATATTCAACACCGAATAGGCGAGTGCAGTGAAAAATAAATAGAAGAGGCTGCTTGAAATGGAGTGCATTATATAAGGTGGTAGGGCTGACGGTCTCCCCATTTTTTCAAGTGGGGAATCTATAGTCAAAATTGTCATGAATGCTTTTGAAAGCGGCAGACCTTCCATTGAAATGAATGAGGTCTTGATAACTCTAATTCCCAAAGCAGAACACCACTGAAAGCCCCTCACAATTCAAACCTATAGCGTTGGCTAATGTGATCTTTAAAATCATCACAAAGGTGCTAGAAAAAGATTACAGTGTTATTGGGCAGCTTGTGAGCACAACTCTGAGTGCTTTTATACCTTCCAGGAGGAGCTTGGGAATTATAATCTTAGCGCAAGAAGTGATTCACAGCCCACATACAAAGAAACAATGCAAGAAAGGGTACATGATTCTCAAAGTAGACCTTGAAAAGGCCTACGACCGCGTTAGTTGTCATTTCTTGAGAAATATCCTGCGGGAAGTGGGCTATTCAGAGCATATGCAGAATCTAATCATGCACTGCGTCACATCCACTAGACTCTCGGTACTTTGGAATGGAGAGAAACTCAAAGCTTTTACCCCAACCAGAGGCCTTAGACAATGGGACCCGATAGCATCGTACCTTTTTGTGCTATGTATGGAGGTTCTCAGTAAAAGAATTCATGATGCTATCAACCAAGGGAGATGGAAACCATTCAAACTCTCAAGGCAAGGCCCTCCGATTTCACACATGTTCTTTGCGGACGATCTTTTATTATTTGGAGAAGCAACGGAAACCCAGGATAGCATTATGGAAGAAGTGCTTCTGGATTTTGGTAATTCTTCCGGACAAAAAATCAGCACCTTAAAGTCTAGATTCTACACTTCTGGCAATGTGGGTCACCAAATGATTATGACTCTCTCTCAACGCCCTTAATGACCGGGAGATTTGGGAAAGTATTTAGGGGTTCTGCTACTGCATGGTCGAAAACGGATCTCTCAATTCACATATCTTGAAGAGAAAATGCGAAGTAAGTTAAGCAGCTGTAAATAGAAATGCTTATCTAGAGCTGGCAAATGAGTGCTCATTCGAGCTCGTTGCCAATCAAACCTTTTACATAATCGAAAAACCGACTCCGTCTACAACGTTAAGTAAACCGAAAAGACTTGTAGGCAATTTTATTCGAGGACGCCCGAACATGGACGGAAAATTCATACCGTTGCTTGGAAGAATTTATGCCAATTAAAAGAGGCTGGAGGTTTGGGGTTTATGAGGTTGTTTGAAATGAACATTGCCTTTCTAGATAAATTGGTATGAGACCTTATTTCGCAAAAGAACACGTTGTGGGTACAGGCTCTATCTCAAAAATACAAACAACTTTCCATTATTGCCAAAGCTGGCAGTTTATCGACTTGGAGCGGAATATGCAAGGCTTATTCCCTTTTAAGGGGTGGTCTTTTAGAGAACCACAGGGGTTCCAATGGACTGCTGAGCCCAAAGGAACATACACGGTAGCATCAGGGTATAAAATGCTCCTCCCGACTGTTGTGAATCTGGACCTGCAAGACATGTGGAGGAAAATATAGGATTTAAAAGGGCCGGCCCCTAATAGCTATCTGTTATGGACCATTATGCATGATGCTTTTCCCGTCGATACGATGCTGCATGCAAGACATATTGCGGATGACCCTCTTTGTAGTCTGTGTGAAGAGGCCGATGAAACTACACTACATGCCCTAAGAGATTGCAATTGGGCGAAAGATATTTGGCTCTAATGTGTACCGGATGAAGATAGAGACAATTTCTTTAATACGAATTATGTTGTTGAATAGCTGAGGTTAAATTTGAGTGTAGGCAGGAGTAGAAGGGTTTGAACTGTAACGCCCTAGACCCCGGGCCTGGTAGCGCTAAATGAGTCATAAATGGTCCGGTCAACTGCTTAGACCGCCGTCCCCGCTTGGTCTAAAAGGGCTAATCCGAATTGACAAGACTTTTATGTCTATGCTTATATGGGGTTGAGCATTCTACTAATTTACCGATGTTGGACTTTACATTCTCCCCCCACCCCCCTTATAAGGGACTGGCATCCTCGCCAGGACGGCCAAGACTGTTCTCGGATCGTCCCTACCAGAGGTAACTAGAGGTCATCCTTACACCGTCTTTTTGTACGGTGCATCGCAAAGTTCCGTCTGATAATCGGCTCACGAATACCATTCATGCGCCCAGGACCCGGGCTGGTAACGCTTAAATGAGTCATAAATGGTCGGTCAATTTGCTTGAACCGCCGTCCTCGCTTGATCTCGAAAGGGTAACCTCAATTGCCAAGACCTTATGTCTCACACTTATATGGAGGTGAGCATTCTACTAATTTACCGATCTTTGGACTTTCTGAGAACAATGATATGAATCGAGTCCAAGTGTTGCTCAAGATCCACTAGCATTTAAAGTTGGTCCCGAAAACTTCGATTGCAACGCAAAATGAGGCTCGCATTTTTCGGTAATTTGGTCCATTTAATAATGCAAGAATCCAAGTCCAAGAATGAAGAAGATTTTAAAGTCGTTAAGTCCGTCATTTATGCTTAGACTATTGTTGAGCAATGAGGAATCTTAGGCTGACTTGGAGTATAGAGTAGTGTGTACAACAGTTATATAAATCATGGTTGTAATTTTGATTTTTTTATAAAAAGGACGAAGATTGAATTTTTTCGGTCTAGATTAATTTTTAACATTATTTTATTTTTAGATCGTATAATTTCGTAAAATTCCAGAATATAACGTAAAATCACTAAGAGCACCTAGAACGCAAAAACTCGTAGGACATTCATTTTTTTTAAAGAGGAATGATCACTTTATTAGAATAGTCACCACAGGGGACGATAAAAAAGGCTATACAATGCTGTTTTCTTTGCGTGTAAACAGAAGCATAATAAAAACTATTCTACGTCTTAGAAAAGCTACTGCGGCGGTTTAACCTCTCAACTACTGTTAGACTAAAAACATATCGCCGGAGGTCTCTCCGTTTCATGTCCGTGTTTGATTTGTTTCGCCACATCCAAATGCCATATACGAGCTTCAAGCAAGTGACGACGCAGGATCCTCGACAACGAGGCGCGAAAATTCAAAAGTTTTTGTAATAAAAAAGTATATAGTATTTTTCTTTTCTGTCTCACCATGCGATTCGAAAAAAAAACTATAAATCGCCAAAAAAAAATATACGACTATACATTTGGTTTTTTGGTTTTCATTTTTTAACAAGCAGCATCTATTCAGGGGTAATTGTTTTTGGTTAATAGACTGTAAAATTTATTGGTGGGCTAGGCTTGTTAAAATATTGAACATAAAATTTAATATATATATATATATATATATATATGGAAATTGGGCAAGGTACGTGGGCTTAGCACCTTTTAGCCAATGCATAGGTCCGTCCTGTGTACAAACACTGACATTGACATTGATAGCTTATTATTAAAATTACAAACCCTATCAAGACATCACACAATTCATATAGCCGCTACTATATATAAGTTTTTCTAGAAATTCCGGAACCCTCACAATTCATGTAGCCGCACCTATATATAAGGCGAACACCAGTACCCAATTTCTTAAGATTTGTAGTAATTGTCTTTTGTTCCAAAGGTTTTGCAAATAAAATGAAAACAATGCCTTTTATTTTGAAGATTCTGGTCGAAGTGTTATCTTTTAATTTATTTATTTTTGTAGCAGAGAGATCATCGATCATGGCATATCAAAGAAGAGAGCAAGAGGTTGATTTCTCTCTCTCTCGGTTTTCTTTTTTAGCCTCTGTAATTGCTCCGTAGCGTTGTTGATGTTGTCCATAACGAACTCTTCTTAACTAGCAGTGATCATGTTCTGCGACTGGTCATTTATGTCGAGATTCTCAAACTTGAAGATGATTTTCATTACATCTTCATGGGATTGTGGCCATGTCTCAGGTTTTCCATCAATGGGGCTATAAACAATAGCACATGCATCAACCTCTTGATTCTCCAACTCGTGAAGGGTCAAAAGGATTATAAAAAGTATGGACGTAGCCAGATTAAGGGCTGATGGGATCTAAACCCACCTGGCCCGTTCTCTTTTTATATCCGAATAAAAACTCTTGACTTTTTTGTTGACGGGTTGGATCAAAATGATATTAATGATGTCCAATTTGAACGCCTAATGCCTTAGAAAAGAGTAATTGCTATGAATGGTCCAATCCAATGGAAGAAATATTATTTATTGTCTTGTGTGTCAAAAACAGAGCATTTCAAAATTTTGTGTCCTCCGGAGCAATTGGGCAGGATAAAATTCACTCGCTGGGCGCCAGCGGGAACAAATCGGGTGTACTCATTTTGGTTTGAGAGCTTAAATCACCAAATCTACCAATCCCAAAGCGCGATTTTTGTTTTTTTGATGGCCAGAAGTAAAAACTGTAATGTATAATCAAATTGTAACAAACTCCTTTTGTAATGGCTCCTTGGTAGAGTTAGGGAAGGACGAGTTCAAGAGGTTTGTATATGTTTTAGTCATAAAATCTTCAACCCTATTGTATTTTTCTTCTTTTCCTATCCATTGAGGGAGGCGCTAGCTAGAGTTACACATATTTGAAACGTAAAACATCTGTGTTGTTAATTAAGAACTCGACTCACTTGAGGCTGCAATCCTTCCGGCCTTTGAGATTTATCGTGTGGATGATCAAGGATGATTCAAGATGCCAATGAAAGAGAATTGTCTAATGTCAAATATATTAATGATAAACAGATATGACATTACTCTAATAATGGAATATACTCGGTTGAATCGGAATATTATCAAAATACAACATCTCAGCCATAATTGAAGAATTTGGACATCATTCTGGAACTTAAAGGAATTGGAGTGTTTATTTTTATTGTGTTTTTGCAATACCTGTCTCGAAGATGATACTATTGTAGAAATCTCAATTTCCGCACCATACAAATTTTTTAGACTTCCTGGTAAATGAAGAAAATGAAAAGGGAATGGCAAACTTCATCATCTCTATACTATGGTGGATTTGGAAAAGATGTTGCTCTTTGGTAATGATTAAAAAAGCCACAAGTCCGAATTACAAGCACAAGTCTAAATTGCAAGTAAGCATATCCCGCTATGCTTGAAGGAAAAAAAAAAGAATCCCTCATGCATCTTTAGTGAAATTTAATGTTGATGCCGCCACAAATGAAGACTCTATGGCATTTGGAGGAGTTTTGCGAAATCGTTGAAACGTGATGGAAAATACGAGGTAGGAATCGGTAAGGCCATCGCCATACACCAAGCTATCACTTTTGCCATAACTTGTGGTTTATCCAATATTTGGTTTGAAGAAGACTCTCTGATAGTTTACCACAAGTTATCTTCGGAGGAGATGGATCTCCCACTTAGGAAGTATCATCGAAGATCGTAAAGTTCTGCCCACCATTTTCACTACTTAATTGCAATTTTTCTTTTGTCAAAAAGGAAGGAAATTTTCCTACTCACTTGTTCGCAAAAAAAGATCTCCCTTTGGTAGGAATTAAACAATGGGGCACTAAGCCGCCTTCTCATTTAATCTCTGCTTGTTCACTTGATATGATGCATTAAAACCAAGTCCCCCATGTTGTTTGTCTAGGAAAAGTTGCTCCTAAGAGATATAGTGCCCTTTCCTCTCAATAGCTTATTCCCCAGAAGAATCTTCTACAAATCTTATTAATCTCCTGGAGAAGACCAATAGGCAATTTGGTATTTTTACATCACGTAATAGGGGTGAGTAGAAAGAGAGCTATTAAGATCATTCTCCCAGCCTTAGAGAGGCATTCCATCTTCAAGCTACTCATTTTTCTTCTCATCTTCTGTGCAATATAGTCATAAGTTGATCTTGTTACCCTAGAGTGTGTAAATAAAAATGGAAAACTAATTCACATTTCTTATTGATATTTCATTAATCTGATACATTGCATTTATAGGGAAATTAGCACAACTTGATAAAGTAGTTCACACATAGGGTGAGCTATATCTCTAGGATTTGTGTACAAATATTGACTAATGAAAGAAAACATGGGTTCATAGACCTTACAGTTCAATGAATATTGAACACTCTCCCTTAAGTTGGTGCATACACATGCCCAACTTGTCTAAGAACTTTGTGACGCCCCGACCCGGATACCGAATCCTTATCCGGAAAGAACGCCCGGCATGCATATATTAACTGTTTAAATCACAAAAGTAATATATACAAAAGCCTCGTAACAATCAATCAGAGTGAAGCGGAATAAATTAAAACTAAAGGTACCTCGGAAATAAAATGTCAAATGATAAAGAAAACGGATCGCTAGTCCCAATCTACGTCTAAAAAAACTGAAAAGACGAAACAACGAAATAAATGTTGTTGACTTATTATATTCCAAATGAAACAGAACAAGATATAGTGTCTATCTCTCAAAACTAAAAATAAAATGCATAAATAAAGTCCGCGTCATCATGACATCTTGAGCTCATACGTCAGCTCCATCAACTCCATCATCGTATACATACTCCTCATTATCCTCACAATCACCTTCTCGGGTGTGAACAATAAAAGGAGGGTAAGTACATACATACGTTTCATTAATATATATATATATATATATATATATATATATATATATATATATATATATATATAACATGCATCGAGATAACGTCTACAATCACTACCACGAAGGTTGTATTGAGATCACACACACCCTTTAGCTACTATATCACTTAGTACATCCTCGCACAAGTAGGTTTGTTACATCAATATCAAGGGACACTACACATGGTGAAGAATGCACCACGACATGGTAAGCACCTTTCAAGGGGAACGGACTTAGGTCTCCATGTGGGAGTTACACGCGTCCATTGACACACAACCTCAAGTGGATTTGTAATCATCCTCATACTTCGATATGTAAACTTGACTAACCAATGATAATGACGTTTTATCTTTCAGACACACACATATGTAATTTACAAGTTTAACTCTAACCACCTGGTTCATTCACATAAAAGTCTTCATATGGACGTCTAGTACTAGACATTCTAATTACACTACTTAGGACATCGTAAAAGGATCATTGACTACTAAGTCAACGTCCTGCAAGGCCTAAACAATGCGTTTCGGTGCTCCCACTTTCTCCCCGCAGAGGGTCTCAGTTGTAGTGCTGAGCCGAGGCTACCAAAAGTTGTAGTTAGACATTGCAAAGTATCATATAATGTCCTCATAGACATGCATACTAATCAAAATCACACTGTACACAAGAAATCATGAATATAAGGTAAACATAGGGTTTGGCACGCACTAGCACCCTTCGGCGCGTGCTAAACCTGTTCCAGAATCACCATAACATTATATTGTCTCTTTGGCGCACGCTGAACCGCCTTGGCACGCGCTAAAGACAACCAGCACCGACTGCTTCATTTCAGCGCACACTAAAACCCTTAGGCGCGAGCTAAGCCTGAACAGTGCATCATGTTCCTGACCTGACAACCTTGGAGCGCGCTAACAACAGTAGAACCATTATGCAAGTTTCCTGGGTGTTTTGGGGCGCCAGTTCGGCGCGCGCCGAATGATCGGGAAACTTAAAAAACAGTTTGTTGCACACCAATTTCCAGTCCTTTCCCAAACCAACGATCCCAACCTTATTCCAACACAAAAACATGCATATTTCATCAGCAAAACAACAACAACAATAACATACCAAATCCGTTTAGAAGAACACCCCATTACCTTAACAATTCAAAAGCGATCCCAAAAGCGAAAACGAAAGCAAAAAGACGTAAATCCTCGATTCAACCAATTCTACGAACAACCTACGATGATTAAACATTATACTATGATTAGGCAACTCTCTCATCCACTAAAACTTAGATTATTCCTCAAGAACAGTGATGATTCTAGATTTAGGGTTAATTTGCAAACTTACTGAATTGAAAACGAAAAACCATAGAAACGGTCGTCTTCTCGCGGTGATCAATTTCTACTATTGTCTGCACTAACAATCAACCGTTTAGTCTTACGATTGAAGATTTCGTTCTTCCCTTCAATCTGCACTCTGCATTGCCCTCTTCTAATTTTTTTTATCAGAATTGCCGTGAATAATATAACAGGGGATTTATGGTGTTATTTTCCTTATATAGTTATTAAATAATTCCTTTAAAATAATAACTAAATACTTTAATTAAATCATTTTTAATTATTCTTTTAGGTTACATAAAAATAGGAAGATAATAATTAAATTTCATTTTACGTTTATACCCTTTCTTGGAATTTCGGGGTGTTACAAACTTTCAGGGTATTGCACCCTTATTTGGGGAACTTGGTAACCTTCAGTGTGAGTAGTGGCGATCATTGTAGAAGACATTGCAGTGTCCATGTCATCATCTTTTTTGGAGTTTGTTGTGGTAGATGGTCTGGTTGAATTGCGATGTCGTTTGGATCCCACCAATCGGGATATCCAATAAGTTCAAAATATCGACTTTTTTATGGTCTGTTTGATTGCAATGAGTGAATTTGTATAAATGTTTGTCTCGGATTGTTGGAATTCTTCATATTGATAGAATTTGGGTGGTCATCGCGACCATTGATTTGGTTGTTATTGGAAAACATAGCGGAAGTTTCATAATTTCCATTGTCTTCATTGAAAGAGATACATTGGATTGCCTCATGCGCGGCGTACCAATGAATAACGATTTTCTAGATTGAGGAGTGGTTAATGTCGTAAAATTTCACGTAAGTTGATCAAATTTGTCATCCAATCCTGGGCAAAATTGAAAAAATGGTCCTCTAAGTTGGCCTACTAAGGATTTTAGTCCTGCTCCTCTGGTGAGGAAATTGGTTCTCTAAGTTGTATTTTTTAAATGGTCCTACACGCCGGATAACGCTGACTGGGCAGCGGAATTTTTTAAAATTGCTTACGTGGCTGCCACTAGGCTGCCACGTTGGATGTAGGGTTCCATTTCTCCTATGTTTACTAAAAATAAAAAGTTGTTGCAATACAGATTCAAACCTATGACCTTATAGTAAAATTTTAAACACTTGATCATCCGAGCTAAAGCTTCTATATGTATACTATGACACAATCTATTACTTATGCACAACATCTCAGCCATAATTGAAGAATTTGTTACTCATTCTGGAATATAAAGGTGAATCCGAGGACCGTTCATTTTTGTTGGAGACTCCTCACTGACGCCCTTCTTATAGTTAAGGTCCTTTGTATCAGAGGCAAAGGAAATGGAGTGTTTATTGTTACTGTATTTTGGCAAAACCTGTCTGGAAGTTTTTACCACATGGATACTGTTGAAATCTTTGATTGAACTAAAATTAGACTGACAAAATAATATGAGTGTAACGCCCCATTCCCGGACACCGAGTCCTTATCCGGAAAGAGCGCTCGGCACATATATTATCAAATAAATTCAATGATATATGTAAGCCTTACATCATACATCAGAACCAAACGACGCGGAAGACAAAACGACTCGGGAAAACAAAAGACAAAAGATCGAACACACGGTTTTCAATGCTGTAAAACTAAATCCAATAAAAAATACTAAACATCCAACGTTAAATCCAAAAGAACCAAACGGAACTAATCCAAAAGAAAGACAACAATGTTTGAATTGAAGCAACAACGTCATTGAAAGAATTAAAACTAAAAGAACTAAATCTTCACGAGCTCCGTCTCACACGTCCTCGTCAAAGAACTCATCAGCGTTAGCAACCTTGTTCATCTTCTTTTTTGGGAAAGAGAAAAACAAACAAAAATAACGGGGTAAGTACATAAGTACTTAGTAACGCGTAGAAGATCGTATAACCATGTTCTCATAAAGAAATAAAAGCAACACCGTCTTTTATTAATTCATTTCCGTTATTAACCCTAGGTAACTATCATATTATGTTCATAGCATAACATGAGGTTCCAAAGGGTATCTAGCTTAGCTCAAGTTTGTTACATCATGAATAACAAGGGCACTACGCCTAATAATAGGATGTACTAGGACAATCTGGGTGCAACCTACTTAGAGACACGCTCTAGTAGCCCGGGAATATCTCGAGTCCCGATAGTGTGATGACCGCGGAATGTACCAGGCGCTTTATCTAGCCAATCGATTGACCGGCGTGGAGTGCAGTCCACTTTGTCAGTCGAGAGAACACATCGCGATATTGTACTATGCCTTACCAAGCATTGCATGATGTTTAAGAGTTTAAACTACCACATACGTTTGTTTAGATGTTTAACTAGCCACCTAAGTGTTTTCAAGTAAGCTCCTCACATCTCCTACTCTCTTCCTGAACCACTAGACACGGACAAGGCCTAGCAATTACACGGACATCGATAAACTCTAGCTTATCGAAGCACAAGGCAAATCCAAAGCTTTAGACGGTCCCACACTTCATCTTCTCGGGAATCCATATGGTGCGGAACTAAACGCATCAAAAGCTAATTTAGGGCTTTGTCACATAAGGTTAAGCGATAAATACGCTATCATGAAGCTTGAAACACATAGAAAGGAGGTCACACATTAAAGACTCTATCCGGACGGATAGACTGTTCCATCCGGACGGATAGGCTGAGCTATCCGTACGGACAGATCTCCACACAACCCTCAACTTGATACTGTGAAATATCCGTGCGGATAACTAAATCATCCGTCACGGATGACCACGACCGCACCAAAAGACGATTTTGGCACTCTGCGTTTTCTACTCAGATCCAACCAAACTTAGCATCATTCTAACCCTCTCCAAAGCAAGAAAAAACATCGCCTTCACATCTCATGTCCTCAAACTATAAAAGGACACACGACACATTGCTCTACAACTTTACGAAAACTTACTTATACGATAAGAAAACCACGTTACCTTAATTTGCATGGTACAACGATCCAAACTACCAAAGCTTTGAAAAAGGTTAAACCTTTAACCTCCAACCTACAACGATCAATCCAAAACTGATCACTATGGTGTTTAAACCAAAGAAAACGCTGCTTAACGATGAGGATGAACAAACCCTAAATCAAGAGCGAAGAAAACTTACGTCAACGGATCTAGGGATTGTTGGTATCAAAACGATCCTCGTCTCGTGGTGATCCTTTCTCTCTTGAGACATCTGTTGAAAAGAGCAACGGATTAGCCTCGAAAAGCGAAAGCTTCTTCTTCATTTTTTTCTCAAAATCTGCGCCCTTTTTACTGTCCTCTCTCCTTTTTTGTCAAAAACAACTAGGTTAAAATTAGGATTAGTTTTCCTTTTATAATCCCAATTATCTAATTATTTTCCTTAAAAAGAAAAATCCTTGTTTATCCCTTTTTCTTTTTCTTAAATCTTTTAATTAAATAACATAATATTCTGATTTTTCTTAAAAGACCGAATTGCCCTTTTTCAAAAATCGGGATATTACATTCCTCCCCCCTTAAGAGAAGTTTCGTCCTCGAAACTAGATCGTACCTGGTAGATGAGGGAACTCTGGTAACTCGTTGAACATGTCCGCTTCCACTTCCTAAGTGGCTTCCATCGGTGCATGATTGCTCCATTGCACTAATACTAACGGGATCACTCGTCTCTTTATCATCTTCTCTTTCCTATCCAGAATCCTTATCGGCTTCTCCACGTAGGAGAGATTATCTTGCAACACTTCCGGGTCAATCTCAGATTCCACGTCCACTTTAGATAGACACTTCCTAAGCATCGATACATGGAAAACATTGTGTACTCTAGACATCGACTCTGGTAACCGAAGTCTATAAGCCAACTTCCCAACTCTTTCGATGACATCAAAAGGTCCTACATACCTTGGACTTAGCTTTCCTTTCTGTCCGAACCTCTTGATACCCTTCATTGGAGACGTTCAAAGGTAAACTCTATCCCCGACCTCAAACTCTAGCGGTCTTCTTCTAACATCGGCTCAACTCTTCTGGCGATCTTGAGCAGCTTTCAGATTTTTCCTTATCAACTCGATTTTCTCCTTGGCTTGTTGAACCATCTCCGGCCTGTGATATGTTTCTCTCTCCCACTTCATCCCAAGTAAGTGGAGTTCTACACTTCCTACCGTACAAGGCCTCAAAAGGTGGCATTCCCAAACTTGCATGGTAACTATTGTTGTAAGCAAACTCAGCCAAGTTGAGGTAATCTATCCATGATCCTCCGGCATCCAAAACACAAGCTCTAAGCATATCCTCGAGAGTCTGAATTGTTCTCTCTGACTGCCCATCCGTCTGCGGATGAAACGCTGTACTCAAATCAGTCTTCGTCCCAAAAGCTTTCTGCAAACCCTTCTAGAAGCGACTGATAAATCTACTATCCCTGTCAGATACAATGGATAGAGGCACACCCTGAAGCTTCACTATATTGTCGATATACATAGTAGCGAACTTTTTTATAGGCATGTCCACTTTACACGGCAAGAAATGGGCTGATTTTGTGAGTCTATCCACAATCACCCAAATCATGTCATGACCGCCCTTAGTCTTAGGCAAACCGGTGATAAAATCCATCGTGATATTCTCCCATTTCCATTCCGGTACCTCTAAGGGTTTCAACAAACCTCCCGGTCTTACGTGTTTCCTTTCACTCTCTGGCATGTATCACATTTTGCCACAAACTCTGCGATCCCTAACTTCATACCAGGCCACCAATACCTTTCCTTAAGATCTCTATACATCTTAGATGCTCCTGGATGTACCGCAAAAGCAATCTTATGAGCTTCATCCATAACCTTCTCTCTTAGGCCATCCACATCGGGCACACACAAACGGTCTCCGTACCAAAGATGGGACCACTTTTGTCCAACTGATAACCCACTGTAGGCTTCTCTCGAGCCACTCGCTTCAAATTAATCAACACAGGGTCTTTATCTTGCTTAACCCGAATCTCATCTAGTAAATCTGACCTTGCCATCAATGGCGCCAAATTCTGAGCTTCACCCTTCCTTTCAATCACTTGAATCTGCATCCTATCCAACAGATCCACAACTTCTTGCAAGGTAGTGATAGCATTAACCGCTCTCCGGCTAAGTGCATCAGCTACAACATTAGCTTTACCCGGGTGGTATTGAATGTCCAAGTCGTAATCTTTCACGAACTCCAACCATCTTCTTTGTCTCATGTTGATTCTCACGAGTAAAGAAGAACTTAAGACTCTTATGATCCGTGAAGATCCTTGCCTTGACACCATACAAATAGTGTCTCCAAAGCTTGAGCAAATACCACTGCTGCCAACTCCAAGTCGTGTGTAGGGTAATTCTTCTCATGCACCTTCAACTGCCTAGATGCATAAGCAATTACCTTTCACGATTGCATCAAAACACAACCCAAACCTTGACCCGATGCGTCTGCAGATATACATCATAGTTATCAAAAACTTACGGTAATGCTAACACGGGTGCTGTGGTCAACTTTTCTTTCAAAGTCTGAAAAGCTTCATCACATTCACTGGTCCACTCATACTTAATGTTCTTTTGAGTAAGCCTCGTGAGAGGTGTAGCTATCTTAGAGAAATCCTTTACAAACTTCCGGTAGTACCCAGATAAACCCAAGAAACTTCTTATCTCCGTTACCGATGTCGGTCTAGGCCACTTAGCAACGGCTTCTATCTTCACTGGATCCACCTTAATGCCTTCTCCAGAAATTATATGCCCAAGAAAACTAACCTGGTCCAACCAAAACTCACATTTAGAAAACTTGACATACAATTTGTTCTCCTTTAAGGTCTGTAGAACTATTCTTAGGTGTTCTTCATGCTCTTCCTCATCCTTAGAGTACACCAAGATATCGTCTATGAAAACTATCACAAACTTATCGAGATAAGGCATGAAAACTCTTTGCATCAAGTCCATGAACTTTGATGGAGCATTAGTGAGTCCAAACGGCATGACCAAAAACTCATAATGTCCATATCTCGTCTCAAAGGTCATCTTAGGTATATCGACACCTTGATCTTCAATGATGATAACCGGACCTAAGATCAATCTTAGAGAACACCTTCTTACCTTGCAACTGACTGAACAGATCATCAATCCTTGGTAAAGGATACTTATTCTTGATTGTCAGTTTATTCAGCTCTCTGTAGTCGATGCACAAACGCATACTCCCATCTTTCTTCTTCACAAACAAGACCGGTGCTCCCCACGGTGATGTACTTGGCTGGATGATGTTTTTCTCTAGCATCTCCTTAAGCTGAGTTTTCAACTCTTTCAACTCCGCTGGTGCCATCCTATAAGGTGCTTTAGCCACTGGTGATGCTCCGACAATCAATTCGATCTCGAACTCTACGGCCCTATCAGGAATATATGTCCTGGCAAATCTTCTGGGAAAACTTTAGGAAAGTCCTTAACTACACGAGTCTCTCCTAACTCGGGCCTATGCTTTTCCTTATCTAATGCATAAACAACGAAACCCTGGCAACTCCTCTTCAAAGCTTTTAAGGCTTTAACTGCTGAGATAATCGGATAACGACTCTTGCTAGGCTTGCATACGTTACCCTGAAATGTCTTAGCTGATTTTCCTGGGGCCTTAAAGATCACCCTTTTACCTCTACAATCCAAGTAGACATAATTCTTGGACAACCAGTCCATACCCAGGATAACATCGAAATCCGAGAAATCCAACACCGTCGAAGCATCTTTGCACTTGTAAGTCCCAACTCTAAAATCGACTTGGGTGTGACTTGAGCACATCTAGTGACTCGCCCAAGGTGTGGTTATACTCAAAGGTCTCTCCAATTCCTTAAGAGGTAGGTTCAACTTCTTAGCTATCTTAGAGGAAACAAAAGTCCTGAAGCTCCGATTATCAAGCAATTTGAAATCGCTAGATTATCTATGATTATGGTACTAACAAGTGAATCAATTTAAGTATAAATATGTAATATCATATGCGCACATATCATATTAAATATCTATAATAAACATAAACAACGAAAAGTACTGTCACCCACAAGGTCATCTAACTCTTCCGGTTCTCAGATCTGCTGCGAAGACACGAATCTGTCTCTGCACATACTGTGGTAGTACGATTACCTGTGGTGGTTACCTCGTCCTCTACACTGATTACCTTGAGAGAGCTTCTAGACACGCTCTCGAGTAATGTCCCACTTCCCACAAAGTGGAAACAACTCACGCTACCTGCCATGCACTCTCTTGTGTGTGTCTTGTTACACTTAGCACAAACCGATGGCGTTCACTTGCTTTGAACTCTTCGTGTAGAGCGGATTTCTGTCCTCTTAACATTCTGTCTGCGGTGCTTCTCTGTTTGCTTCCTTGATAATTTGAGAAAGACCTCTTATCTCCAACTACAACCGTCATCTCTTTGGAAAATCTCTCCGCAATCAAAGCTCTATCCATGACGCTTGCCATGCTCGTAGGTCTATCTCCTAGCATGCCCTTTGCCACCTCGTGTGACAATCCTTCCATGAATTTATCAATCTTTTTCTCTTCACTTTTCATGATCTCAGGGTAGAATCTGCCCAACTCATGGAACTTCTGGGAGTACTGAGAAGGAGAAGAAGTGGACCAGCTACACCGAGTCCTTATCCGGAAAGAGCGCTCGGCACATATATTATCAAATAAATTCAATGATATATGTAAGCCTTACGTCATACATCAAAACCAAACGACGCGGAAGGCAAAACGACTCGGGAAAACAAAAGACAAAAGATCGAACACACGGTTTTCAATGCTGTAAAACTAAATCCAATAAAGAATACTAAACATCCAACGTTAAATCCAAACGAACCAAACGGAACTAATCCAAAAGAAAGACAACAATGTTTGAATTGAAGCAACAACGTCATTGAAAGAATTAAAACTAAAAGAACTAAATCTTCACGAGCTCCGTCTCACACGTCCTCGTCAAAAGAACTCATCAACGTTAGCAAACTGTTCATCTTCTTTGAGGAAAGAAAGACAAACAAAAATAACGGGTAAGTACATAAGTACTTAATGTAACGTAGAAGATCGTATAACCATGTTCTCATAAAGAAATAAAAGCAACGCCGTCTTTTATTAATTCATTTCCGTTATTAACCCTAGGTAACTATCATATTATGTTCATAGCATAACATGAGGTTCCAAAGGGTATCTAGCTTAGCTCAAGTTTGTTACATCATGAATAACAAGGGCACTACGCCTAGTAATAGGATGTACTAGGACAACTGGGTGCAACCTACTTAGAGACACGCTCTAGTAGCCCCGGGAATATCTGAGTCCCGATAGTGTGATGACCGGCAGAATGTACCAGACGCTTTATCTAGCCAATCGATTGACCGGCGTGAGTACAGTCCACTTTGTCTGGTCAGAGAACACATCGCGATATTGTACTATGCCTTACCAAGCATTGCATGATGTTTAAGAGTTTAAACTACCACATACGTTTGTTTAGATGTTTAACTAGCCACCTAAGTGTTTTCAAGTAAGCTCCCTCACATCTCCTACCCTCTTTCCTAGACCACTAGACACGGACAAGGCCTAGAAATTACACAGACATCGATAAACTCTAGCTTATCGAAGCACAAGGCAAATCCAAAGCTTTCGACGGTCCCACACTTCATCTTTTCAGGGAATCCATATGGTGCCGGAACTAAACGCATCAAAAGCTAATTCAGGGCTTTGTCACATAAGGTTAAGCAGTAAATACGCTATCATGAAGCTTGAAACACATATAAAGGAGGTCACACATTAAAGACTCTATCCGGACGGATAGACTGTTCCATCCGGACGGATAGGCTGAGCTATCCCTACGGACAGATCTCCACACAACCCTCAACTTGATACTGTGAAATATCCGTACAGATAACTAAATCATCCGTATGGATGACCCTGACCTTACCAAAAGACAGTTTTCGGCACTCTGCGTTTTCTACTCAGATCCAACCAAACTTAGCATCATTCTAACCCTCCAAACAGCAGAAAAACATTGCCTTAACATCTCATGTCCTCAAACTATAAAAAGGACACAGTACACATTGCTCTACAACTTTACGAAAACTTACTTATACGATAAGAAAACCACGTTACCTTAATTTGCGTGGTACAACGATCCAAACTACCAAAGCTTTGAAAAAGGTTAAACCTTTAACCTCCAACCTACAACGATCAATCCAAAACTGATCACTATGGTGTTTAAACCAAAGACAACGCTGCTTAACGATGAGGATGAACAAACCCTAAATCAAGAGCGAAGAAAACTTACGTCAACGGATCTAGGGATTGTTGGTATCAAAACGATCCTCGTCTCGCGGTGATCCTTTCTCTCTTGAGGCGTCATTGAAAAGAGCAACGGATTAGCCTCGAAAAGCGAAAGCTTCATCTTCATTTTTTTTCTCTCAAAACTACGCCCCCTTTTCTGCGTCCCTCTCCCTTTTTTTTGTCAAAAACAACTAGGTTAAAATTAGGATTAGTTTTCCTTTTATAATCCCAATTATCTAATTATTTTCCTTAAAAAGAAAAATCCTTGTTTATCCCTTTTTCTTTTTCTTAAATCTTTTAATTAAATAACATAATATTCTGATTTTTGCTAAAAGACCGAATTACCCTTTTTCAAAAATCGAGATATTACAATGAGAAGCTAATCAAATGAAACAAAAACGATGAACAACAGATCGAATGTTCTTCATAAGAAATTTAAATTCTAGAAAGACGGGAAACGGAAGAAGAGAGATTACAACGAATATTATCAATAGAACTAAAAATGTAAACTAATGAACTTATTTCCTAAGTCTAGTTACAGTTTATATAGCTGCTAATCAGTCCAATTCAGTTGTAACAACCCAACTGTCACATTCAACCGTTTTCTCCACAACGTGTTCGACCAATTGTCAGGCTGAACTTGAAACTGAGTTTTTGATGCCAAAAACAAGTTCAGACTGTTCTTTATGCCTGACATCCCTTCTCAGGCTGAGCATGGATGAAATCCAAGTGAAGCGAGCCAAAACAAAGTTCAATTTGTTCTTTATTCCTCGATTTGAAAGGTGTATCTGATCTTTGAGAGGAAATGCTTGAAGAAGTTTGTTAAAAGTATATTTGTCCACTTTGGTTTGGTCAGAATGTCTGTTCACTGATCTTTAGTGTTGATTGGAAGAGGGATCAGTGTTATAGCAATGTACTTTTCCCTCACAAAACGACAGCCAATCTCTATATGTTTAGTTATCTCATGGAAAATGGTTTTTGTACTATGTCTAATGCACGTTGACTATCACAATATAAGGGTACTGTCTGTGTGTGTGAAATCTGAAAATCTTGTAGCAAATATAGCAGCCACTGAATTTCACATGCTGTCATGGCATGGCCCTGTACTCTGCCTCACTTGAACTTCTAGAAACAATATGTTTTTTCTTTGATTTCCATGAAATGAGGGAATCTCCAAGGTACACTAGATATTCAGTAGTAGATCTCCTTGTCTTAGCACAGACGGTCCAATTTGAATCACGGAAAGCTTTCAGTGTAATGGATCTTTGACTCGGGAAGAAAAGACCCCTGCCAGGTGCTGATTTGAGGAATATTAATAACATATGTGCTGCTTTCCCTATGTACACTTTTACCCCATGATGTTAGGGTTTTGTACATATATAGGTTTTTGTACTTCTTTTGTGCTCTCTTTTGGAGCTTGCTGGTGGTTGTATGAGGTTATTTTGTTTCTCTACACACCTTGGGATAGGCTCTGTGAGTTATGCTCTCACATGACCCCTTTTTGCAGTTTTTGTGTGTTGTTAGGTGTTTAGTGGCTGTTGTTTCTTGATGCATATAACCTCAGGGGTCTTATGCACCTTGGAATCAACAAATCTAACCTCCTTCCAACACTTTGTAGGCTTTAGACTAGCTTTCTCCTTTGTTTAGGATGTAATTTCTTGTATTTTGCATACCTTGGTTTAATATATTTACATTTAACCAAAAAAAAAACATATGTGCTGCTTTTAAGTGTGCTTCATTAGGCTTGTCCAAAATTGACTTAATTGTTGGACAAGAAAAGCTATATCTGGCATGGTATTACCAAAATATAGTAGTTTACCAAGAAGCTTCAACTTCTGTAAGATTTTGAGAAGTATCCATTGGTGTTGCCACTGGTTTGCAGACTAAGAAGCCAAACTCTTTCAAAAGATCAAGACGGTACTTCCTCTGGTTTATTACTATGCCACTGTTTGACCTAGCAACTTCAAAACCTAAGAAATATTTAAGTGTTCCAAGTGTTAGGAAATCTACGCGGGAACGCAACAGAATTTAAAATTTTATTTCCTTATAACCCAAGATCGACTTTGTGTACGAAACAAGCATAAAAGAAGTAGACAAGAGAATACCTTGGTTGATCTAATTGGATCGACCCTTTGTCTACGGTTCTAGTTTTTGCACCAAGCCGCCCAAGTGTTCGGCCTCTATCGTTGATCCACACGAACAGCCCGCCGGAATCCCATCATGGATTGCTACCAGAAAAACTTGGTTGCTAGACCGATCTTTTTCTCTCTCAAAACTCTCTCTAAGAAGCTCTCATAATTTTCACAAGAACTATTCGTCTCTTGGAATTGTGATGTGCAAAAGAGCTAGTCAACCCTTCTCTTATATAGAGGGTGGTGCGCCCCTTGTCAATCCCAATCTGATTTGGAGAAGTTTTCTAGTAGATTGAGGAGAAAGAGAACTATTTCCTAATAAAATAAGGAAAATATTTTTGATTGATTTATCCAATTTAATTTAATATCTCATATTAAATATTTCCAAGATATTGTCAATATCTAATATTGACTGTCTTTATCTTGTCACCATAAATCAATTTATGCAAATCTATTAATATCTAATATTAATATATGGTAATATCATTAATTAAATTGTACAATCCAAGTGTATCTTGATACACTAGTGTTCTGCGCCCCATATCCCAAAAATTGGCTTCCGGAATATTCTTAATTAATATAATGCTATGATTAATTAATTTGCAAAATACATGTGTATCAATATACACAAATATATAATTTCGCCAGACATATATATTATATGTATAATATAATTAATATCTTGTATTTGAATTATTCATAGTAAATAAATACCACCATATTAATATATCACTATAACACATTATAGTCGAGTTAAAACATTCCTTATTTGGTTATCACTATAACCGCATTTTAATCCAGCTAGATGTTCTTATATGTGTGACCCGATAGGCTTCCGAATATGTTGGTCGTGGCACAAAGTGCAATTACGAAAAATGCCCTTCATACTTAACGATCACGGAATAACATCTAGCAACACACCATGACCCCCATGCATCGGAAGAGTCAAATGCAATGACTACTACCTTTTATGTAAAACAGTAACCGTGTAAATAGAATCCTATTGATGTTACAATATCCAAACGGTCGTACGTCGAGTGTCAAACATCAACGACCGTATCTTATAATCTGGATATCATACTCTTTCGAAGTAACATATTACTTCCGCATTGCAAAGACTTTCGAGAATAAGACATTGCTTATAAGAAGGCCCTTTCGGATATTTACTCCTAATCATAGGATACGCGATTTCCGGACGAGCAACATGAATCCTACGCATGCTTCAGTATCACACCCAATCACTACCGCATGATCGCCTCATGGATAAAGGAAATCTCAATAGTGTCAAAGTATGACAATTCACACAGTGATGCCACAAAGACTCCGGTCTCAGGATAATTACACAACCGCCACATCGTGCGACGCTTAATAAAGTAAGTGGGTCAGTCTAATGTACGCATTATCTAATACACATCCACGTACAGTCCAAGTGTCTCTACACTTCAATAGACGAGATCTAGCCCTATCTTCAATAAGATAGAAGACATCTAATACGTGCTAGTCTAATCGTACTATTAATATCCTGTTTAAAAGCACATACGACTATAGACATTTAAGTATCAAACCTTTTAAAGATCTCATCAACCATAATCACCATTATGATTTCTCTTTCACAATTTGACACGAGGGACGTTATCATATATACAATATCATAATTGGTCCGTTAAACGAACATATATATAATAACAGAAAAGTCATTTAACATATGTATAAACATAAAGAAATAGTATAAATGATCCGACTCAGTCGGATCCGGTCCAACCCGATTGGGTTTATGACACTATTTCAACACCAAGGTCCTTGATTGTAAAAGCATCACGTAGAAGATTCTTCAGGTTTTGAATCTCTGAAATGTCTAAACTACCAACCACTATATCATCTACATATACTAATAATGCTATAAATTTCTGACCTTGGCCCTTGATAAATAGGCTATGATCATTCTGTGATTGGTGATAGCTAAGATCTAACAATTTTTGGGTTTGTTTGGCATTCCATTTCCTACTAGCCTGTCTGAGTCCATAGAGGGTTCTGTTGAGCTTGCAAACTAAGCCTTTTGCTGCTAATCCCTCAGGTGCTTTCATGTACACTTCCTCTTCTAGATCTCCATAAAGAACCCTACCCACCACCCAACATTACCTCATTCTACCCTACCACAACATCTTACCCCTCATCATCCACTATTATTCGGTGTGTTATCTATTATAGAATTCCTTTCATTCTATTATTTTACGTTTCAAATGCAAGAATGAAATGAATCCATTACATTTCTACGAAACAAACGCGTGAGAATAGTGACTTGGATATCAGAAAATCACCCTCTATACCTGTAGACGTGCATTTATTTTGCAAGTTTCACCGAAGTTTGTCTAGAGTTCTTCCGGCAAAACTCAATTAATCAATCACATGAGTTCACATAAACAAAATCCATTTGAATTAGATCAATTTTTTAGGGCTGAATTAGTTCACTTCTTTTTACCCACCAAAGGACGAAAGATTATATTAAAAACTTAATGGTAACCAGATTACAACAAAACTAGCTCTCAACTAGACTAAACACCCAGTATACTGCTAGACCACGACCCAGTACATCACTGGACTACGCCCAGCACAAGGCTGACAACAACACGAAAGAGCTCTAACCCGACCTAAGATACAACAAGGCCAAGTAGTAGATTAGAGTGAGGTGTGAGCATAATTGAATAAAAATATTCATCAGATAAATGGGTGCTCAGACAGAGGGGCCTCAAAACCAATCCAATACTTGACAGTACGACAAAACACTAAGAAACAAGTACACATATAAACAACAGACAATAAATAAAAAAAATTCTCTACACCGCCGGAAAAGATGTATACCACCAAAGCCGTCACTTGATACCAGCAAATCACCCCCTAAAAGGTAAGGCAACAAATAGATCTGGAATAAAACCATTGTGCAAGCACCATTGCGCTGCTAGAGCCAAGCCACACCGACGAACCCGCCTTAGAATCAAGGAACGCGACCTAGATTTGGTCCATACCACCATGTGTTAGCAAGAACTTGTAGAGAAAGGTGGAAGAACGAGCTAAATCTCATGAAAGGTTGAGGAGGAAAAGCATCGGCCAGCTCTAAAAGAGCCCCAGCCGTCGTCCTCCTCTGGTAGCAAAAGGAAAGAAGTTCAAAATCAGCCACCGGAGAAGAGAGAAACATACTGAGCTGCGAGAAGAGAGGGGAATGAACGAAAACAGAAAAAACAGCATAAAAACAAAGGAAAATGCCACCTCCGACTGGTCACCGGAAGGGCAGAGGAGTAGGTCAGTAAACAGAGATCAATGAAAGAAAAGAGAAGGTGGAGAAAAGGAAGAGAAAACCGTCTCAAATCGAGATAATTATTGAAGGAAACAAAAGGACATTGGTTTCCAAAAAAATTCAAAAACAAATTATAAAAACAAAAACAAGAGAAGGTATCGAATTCAAATTTTCAAACTGATTCACGGTCAGGGTGAATTGTCCAATAGAACCCTAGCGTGAAAACTCACGTGACAGTGGGTCCTCCGTTTAAATCGATGACAGATGGCTTTGGGATCTAATCCAACGGCTGAGAATCCGGCGTCAGGTTTAAGCTATCATTTCAGCCCTAAACCTTTCCCTTCAAAAACCCTTCTTTCCCCTCACAGTCTTTCCAACATTTGGTCTCTGTTTTCTTTCGATCAGCGTGAAGTTGCCGCAATTTTCCTTCCTCCAAAACAGAGAAAAATACTAGCTTCAATCGGATGGTAAGCATTCCCGATCTCAACTTTTTGTTTGAGTTTTTTGATTTTTTTTTTATTATTAATCTAAGGATTTTGAACTGCTAAGTTAATTTGATTCTTTGTCGTTCTTGTAGGCGTTGCCCAGTCAACAGACTGTGGATTATCCTAGTTTCAAGCTGGTAATCGTAGGTGATGGTGGAACAGGTAATGAAAAGAAACCTTTTTGTGATTTTCTCTCCGGCAGTGGCTATTTAGATGTTGAGATGCTTTCAATTGTTTGGCTGTTAGAATGTCTTTTTTTTTTTTTTTTTTTTTTTTTGTTGACTGATTATTTGTTTTTATAGGGAAAACTACGTTTGTGAAGAGGCATCTTACCGGTGAATTTGAGAAGAAATATGAGCGTAAGCACACTGTTTAATTATTTTCTTAGAAATGAGGTGGGTGTGTGCTTTTGTTTCTGATTTTCCGATCATAATTATTGAATTTTTATGTTTTGCGAACAGCCACTATTGGTGTGGAAGTTCACCCCTTGGATTTCTTCACCAATTGTGGGAAGATTCGATTTTATTGCTGGGATACTGCTGGTCAGGAGAAATTCGGTGGCCTGAGAGATGGATACTAGTAAGTGATGCATCCGAACTTGATTTGCTTACCATTCATTTGAGTGCAATTGTTGCACCTGACTTGTCTAGGTTTGAGATTTGCAGTTGTTATTCTTGTGTTCAAATGTGAAGTGGATATTTGTCCTCCGTTTGCAAATGTGTTATTTTGAGTTTGATCTGTTGAATGGTGTATGTGTTCATATATCTGCCTATTAAAGTCAAAGCTGAATCATTGATATGTGTAAGGTCCTCAAAGATACATTACATAGACTGGTTTTGCAATTAGGTGAATGATAATTGTGATTGTGCATATGTGGGGTGCCAGCTTTGTATGCTTACTACATATTTTGGGTGTTGTTTTGGTTAAGCCATGATTGCACTTGTTATCACCAGCTCTCTGTCTTTAAGTATATGGAAATGAACTTTGGTAGCCTATTTCCTCCACTGCTACATGTTCCCATAAACACCCATTGAACAATATGACAGCCTATAACTGTCATGAGGGTGGAAAATTTTTGCAGTGGTGGTTTTTGTTTTTGTCTTTGGTGCTGTGTGTTTCTTGTATTCAAAGATCATTTGAGGAAAGTCAGTATAGCCCTTTGATTGATGCGTTTTGCAACCGCAGTCAAATTTGCTTGTTTCGTAGATGCAAATGTGCTGTTATAGGTGAACTTGTGTGTGTTTCTGGTCTATTTTTGTTGTGAAGTAAGGATTTTTTGTGATATTGTTTCTTTTTATGCAGCATCCATGGACAATGTGCTATCATCATGTTTGATGTCACAGCTCGGTTGACCTACAAGAACGTGCCCACGTGGCACCGTGACCTTTGCCGGTGTGTTTCTAGTTATATATCCTTTTAACAGCCTGAAGTTCAAGTATATCCGTTTCTGTATCCAAGTTTAATGTTTTTGGGGCCTATTATTATTTGCAGGGTGTGTGAAAATATCCCCATTGTACTTTGTGGGAACAAGGTTGATGTGAAGAATAGGCAAGTGAAGGCAAAGCAGGTTACTTTCCACAGGAAAAAGAATCTGCAGTACTATGAGATATCTGCAAAGAGCAACTATAACTTCGAGAAGCCTTTCCTATATCTTGCAAGGAAGCTTGCTGGGTATGATTTTGATTATTTATGAGCTGTGAAATCGTCCTTCATCTGTATATCAAATAAATATGTAGTGAATTGAGACGTTTTTGAGACGTTATTGATATTTGCAACAGGGATGCTACTTTGCATTTTGTGGAGTCTCCTGCTCTTGCACCACCTGAAGTGCAGATTGATATGGCGGCACAGCTACAGTAAGCTCTTTCTGTCCTTTTTTCTTGATAGAAAATTGATATTGCCATGTATACAGCCTAATTCACAAGCGTGTTAACGATATCATGGTAGTTTTCAAAGTGTGTGGTTGTGACAGGCTGTTTCAAGGCTTCCTAACCGTGATTTTTTGTTTCCTGTTTTGCAGACATGAGGCAGAACTACGTGATGCTGCAAATCAACCTCTTCCAGATGACGATGATGAAGCATTTGAGTGATTTGTTTTAAAAGATGACATGTACTGAGTGAGGAGGAGGATTGAGTGTGTGTGTACTTGGATTATGAAGTTTAGTTTTTATGGAGAATTTTTCCTCCATTATGAATTATTAGGGCTTTTACCTAATGATATGATGGTTTTTATTGAGCAAGCATTTTGGCTCTTGTGTTTAGAGTTTGTTTTGGGGTTTGTTATGGCGGTTTGCTGCGGATGAATCTGTTTCGAAACATTTATCTTGATTCACCAAAATTCTCTTGCCAATATATGTTTCTTTCTCTATTCCTCTTAAAAAGCCACCCCTTTTGATAATTTTACATAAACCACCCCTCTCGAAACAAGATGGAAAAAGCCGTTGGTTAAGTTGAGGTCTCGTGACCATGAGCTCACGGGTTCGAGTCCTTTCGTGGGATAGGAGAGTGGGGTCTTTTCGGTTAGGGTTTAACCGTTTTTTTAAGGACACGTTAGAGAAATCGTACGAGTAATGTTTCCTGTCAATGTCATTAGTCTTTGACATCAAAATATGTGAAATTCTGACCTTGGCAAATTACGATTAACTGCTATTGTTTCAAGTTTCAGTTTTGACAGAAGTTCAAAAGATGAAAAATCAAAATAACATTAAAAAAAAAACAATTTCCATTTTAAGTATATCACGGTGGAGAAGATTTTAATTCTATGGTGAAATTGAGGACTCGAACTTGAATTAATACCAGAAAACACAATGACCTTTTTTTTTTTTTTTCCTCGTTAACTCAAATTCAACCTCTATTTATGGTAAGGTTATATTTGTATCAGATGTTATCATAATGGATACTCCTTCGTTTTGAAAATATTTGATGCGATTCTGCAAAACACGCCGTATTAAGAAAGTGATTTAATCGCACGACTTTTCGTATTTGCGAATTGTATGATAAAAAATCATACGATCTGATTAATACATTTTTTTTTTTTTAACTTCTACCCTAGTATTAAATAAGGGTAAAGTTGAAAAATTAGCAATAAATGATGCTTTGAAAAATATTCTGCCTCAGTTATTTTAGAACAAAAGTTTTTGACAACTGCCTCACTTATTTTGGAATAAGGTACGTATGATTCACGTCCTGGTTTTTCATAACTAATAATACATCACAATACTTGTTAAAGACAAAGGAAAAAAAGATTACAAACAACCCAACATGTTTCATGTTCCAAACACCAATTGAAGTTCTTTTAACATCTTCAATTGACACACATTTCGAAAGATTATTGACACAAAAAACTGTCATTCTCATGGCAGTTTAGTGGACAGTTGTCAACAATCTTTATGGATTTCAATGGGTGCATGAAATATGTTTCATAGTAAATGCTCTTATCTCTTTTGTCAATGTAATATTTTTTGTGTTTTCCGCTCTAGGGGTGGGGGTGGTGTAGTTAGAGTGTGTAAAGTTTCTTTTAAGGTGATGTGGATTAATGATTAGTTAGAAAATTTATTTTTCAGAGAGGACCGGTGGCCAGCAGGCAGCGGACAGATCAGTGCAGGTATTAAATATATTTTATTCGGCAACGTTATATGCATAAGTTTTTACTAAGCTTAATGTGAACGTGGATTTTTCCTAATATGTTGTTTCTCGGGAATTACACAACCCCCCCAACCCACCCACCCACCCCACCCCACCCCACCATGGTATTATTGTTGTATTGGACAATTGTTTTAAGTAAAATCTTTCTTTATGGTTTGCATTACTTAACAATCAACTACACTTATTGGTAACTAACACACATGGCCAACACCTGTGTAATACACAGATTGCTATCCACTAGTATGTATTATTTCACGACATTGTAAATATCCTCAATTCCTTCCTCAGCTGTTCACTATGGCTTAAGTCGTTGTGCAAGACAAAGCCTAGTTTTGGCTTTGAGTTCCTCTTGTAAGAACATAAAAGAAGCATTCCACCTTCAAGGGGTGTAGAAGGAAACGATACTCTGTCCACTCCAAACAAAGTTATCTACATTTACATCAAACACATTAAAACCTATGTTTGTCTACGCCGTTTTCTAAACAACTAAGAGATTCAAGATCTCTACGCCGTTTTCCCTTGACAGCACCGGTGCCACCACCTTGTGCTTCTTGCGATCTTTCTCGACCACTCTGATTCTGTGCACATTTTTTTTGTAGCGCCTACAACAATCGAACGAATACTGAAATTAGTAAATTGCAATACAATCAAAAATTGCCAACAAAAAGGCAACAACTTGCAGATTTCAACGGAATAGAAATCACGTCCACTGAAAAGAAAATAAAAAAAATCAATTACTAAGATTTAAAAGCAACATTACTAAAAAAAACAGATGCCTCATGCACAGTTGCAGACACCTTTTTTTTTTTTTTTTTTTTTTTTCCTTTCGAGAATAGGGATATTAGGGAACGATAAGTAACTACCAATCGCTAACACACCAACACCATGGACAAAAGGATCAAAGGAATAATGCACACAGATCCATTTTTCATTAACCCGTAACGGTAACTCTCTTATATTCGATCTCTGCATTGGATCGAAGATCCGAGTAGGGAAGAGTAGGGAAAAGGAAATACGATAAGGGTGCAACAAAACCCATGCGTCAATAAACAGTCCCTTGAAATTTAAGAATAGATTATGTAACCTCTCACCTTTCACCTTTCACCTTTCTCCTCTCAATCATTCTTTTTATTACGGATCGATCAAGAAGTGATAGTGATTATGAGTAAAGATAAACAATTATCAAGTAAACAAACACAGAAAC
Organism: Gentiana macrophylla; assembly: GCA_026214975.1. Lineage (NCBI taxonomy): Eukaryota > Viridiplantae > Streptophyta > Magnoliopsida > Gentianales > Gentianaceae > Gentiana > Gentiana macrophylla. The sequence goes on along the minus strand of CM047809.1, from coordinate 15,921,806 downwards.
AATAATAGCACAGATTTAACGTGGTTTCCAGCAAAGTGTCGACTACTCCACGGACAAACAAAGATTGTTTTATTATCACGAGAAAGTTACAATTAAATGCAATTACAGATCGTATTTATAGCTTTGAGAATCCAACCATAACCGACTAAACAGTCAACCCACTAAATGACTGAAATACCCCATAAGTAACTTCACCAAAACGGAAAACCATGCAGACGTGTTCCTGAAAGTTATTATCGAGAATCATCTCAAAGAAATCGAACATCGCCGAGTTGATCAACCTGGCCGACTTGCCCCAAATTGAACACCAAACTTGTGATCGCCCAACACTCTGCTGACCAGATCACAATTTCTATACCAGACTTCAGCAACATAGTTTAAGTCACCATTACAAATTTCCACCTTGACTTCAACTTCATGCAAACTGACCAGATGCACACCCAAGTGCCAGATTTCCTCTTTGTTTTCAGATTTGAATACCTCAGCAGAACCACCACCTTCAACTGAGTATTCCCAGATCTAGATTAACAGCTTTGGATATTCAGCAAGTCCAGACACAACTGAAACTTGCTTCTTGGAACTGGTTTAGTGAAGATATCAGTAGGATTGACATCAGTGCTGATCTTTTCCAATTTAACCCCTTTTCTCATTCCTCAGAAAATGGTACCTAACATCAATGTGCTTGGTTCTCTCATGATGAACCTGATCCTTAGCCATTGCACTAAGACTGTCACAATACACCCTGGCTTGATCTTGATTCAAACTCAGATCATTGACTAGCCTCTTTAACCAGATTGCCTCCTATGCCGCTCATCCGATGCCCATATACTCGCTTGATAGTAGATAATGTCACTGTATTCTGTATAGTTACCTTCCAACTTACCACAGAACCACCCAAAGTAAACACATAACCAGTCATTGATCTTATGTTGTCCACATCAGCAGCATAATCAGAATCACAGTACCCTGTGACACAACATTGAGGACCACCTCCATAGATGAGTCCAATATTAGATGTACCCCTAAAGTACCTAAATATCCTCTTTAGTGATTTCCAGTGTTTCTTCCCAAGTTGAGCCATAAATCTGCTGACAACATTGACTGCTGAGCCTAACCAGGCCTAGTACAAACCATGGCATACATTAAACTTCCCGCTACACTAGCATAAGGAATTTTGACATGTATTCTTCCTCCTCGGCTGACTGTGGAGCATACACTATAGACAGGTTTAGATTTGGTGCCATTGGAGTATCTATAGGTTGGCTGCTGACATGCCAAAATACCTTTCCAATATACCCCTGTTAAGATAAGAAAAAACACTTCCCTTGCTTCCTTTCATCCCCAGAATTTTCTTTGCATTCCCCAAATCCTTCATCTCAAATTTAGCCTTGAGCAGATTCTTCAGATCTTGAATATCTGACTTGTTGATCGCGTGCAAAGCACTTACTAGCAATAGGACTAGGTCTATCGTAGTAGAGTAATGGCAAATCAAGGTCGATCCCACAGAGACTCGTAAGAATGTCTAAGTATCAAGATTGAGCTTGTCACGATAACGTTCTACGACCAACTATAATATAGATAGTAGTAAATTGTGTAACAATCAACTAGCAAGATTATGCAAATTCAACGGAGTAAACTAGAGTTTCTAATGTATTAGTTCAATTATGAGTAATTAGTTATTCCCTCCACACATGCAACAGTCCTCCCCATTGGTGAATTTATTCATTGTTCAGCTACGGGTACAACTCCTAACCTTATCTACTCCGACAATGGCAGTAGACAATCTATACGCAAGCTACCCTCCTTAATTGGTCCGTAATAGCCCATACGCATAAAAAACTAGAGCTGTCGATATTGAGCGCTAACTCATACTGCAAACCCGTCTAGACAGCTGTCGACATTGACCAACACATTCCTAAGGTCCATTCTAGATAATGTCCAAACATAGCACTTCACTATTCGTATTTCATGCTAGTTTACGCTGACATGCAAATAGTTGATCAGGCTAAAAACATGTAGATTTAAGCTATCGATCAACGTAGCTAGCGCCGATTATCATGAATTAGTAATTTACTAGGTATTCAGATCTAGCAATATAGACCGTCGCAGATCTGAAGAACGCAACTACTATTCCATGATTTCTTCACCAATGAATCAGATCTATAATACATGGGGTAAAATAAACTAACTACTACATAATTAAACTAAATAAGCAATTAAAACATACTAGTCGAATAGAACAACGATAGATCTACATCTTGGAAAAGATAGAAAATCATACCCTCGAAGACGAGCGTAGATCTCCTTTGGATCTCTCCCTAGGCGGCGACTCCGTCGTCTCTCCGACCAGAACTCATAAAATAAATAAAAATAAAGAACAATGAGCTTTTATTGCATAATACTTGTAAATCGTATGGTACATTGTGTTCTGAGGCGAAGCCTCTTATTTATAGCTATCTAAACCGACTTAGAAACATCTAGTTCGACCCATCGTCCAAGAAAACGCGTTTCGGAAGGATCTGGATCCTCGATAAGTCGGCACCGCCTCCCAGGTTACCGGGGGTACTTTTGTCTTTTTTCTTCAACCGACTTAACTTGGATGCTTCTGAAATACCCGAAGCCCATCCTTTTCGTTCAGTCCACTCCAGATTCGTCAATGATGCTCAGCCCAATATTTCGTATCCTGAAAATCATCAAATAATGCATGAAATAATATCGAAACAGGGAAAATAAACGCTAAGTGCAGATTTCTCGAATCACGAACCCGACATATGCTATTCAACTCAAATGGTTCATATTTATAGGTCGAAACAACTATTTTTAGCTCATAATGGATAGAATATTGATGCCGTAGGATAGACTATTTTAACCGTCATCACTTGTTCACAACAGCTATCAGCATATCATCCACATACAGAACCCGATAGATGACTGAACCATCCTTCAGTTTGTTGTGATAAACATAGCAATCATATGGGCTCCTGCAATAGCCCAATTGAATCATATAACTGTCAAACTTCTTGTACTACTTCCTTGAGGCCTATTTAAGTCCATACAAGGACTTCTTCAACTTGCAAACAAACCCTTCCTTACAAAGAACTTGGAACCCTCTGGCCGAGTCATATATTTCCTTATCTACATCTTCATGTAGAAAAGCTGTCTTCACATCTAATTGCTCAAGTTCAGGATTCTGATGTGCCACTATTGCTAACAGCACCCTGATGGAAGTGTGTCTGACTACTAGTGAGAATATCCTCTTTCTGATTGAACCCTCTTGCAACCAAACATGCCTTATATCTGATTCCCTCAGCAGATGTCAATCCTTCATTTTTCTTGAAGATCCATTTGCAGCTGACCACCTTTCCATCATGTGGTTGTTTGACTAGATCCCAAGTCTCATTCTTCTGAAGTGACTCAATTTCTTCTCCCATTGCAGCAAGCCATTGAGACGCCTCTGAAAATGTCACAACTTCCCTGTAAGTGTTTGGTTCAAAGTCATCCACTTCTTCAGCTACCTGAAGTGCATATCCAACCGTATCTTCCTCAAACCCATACCTTCTCGGAGGTCTAAGATTGGTCTTTCTATCCCTGCTGAGAGCTATACCCTGATGACCAACTTCACTTGTTTGAGTATCTGCTGACTCATGTTCAGCAGGCTGGTTGGATTCAACTCTGGATCTGCTAAGTGTTGACTATTCCCTGCCGATTCTTTCAATTCAGCATATTCCACGTGAAGCTCCACCTTGTCAACCTTCTCAGTTTCAGATCCAATTTCAGATTCAAATGTGGCCTTCATAGATGAGTTAAACATAGAGTTTTCATCAAATACTACACTCATGTTGAGTGTAACCCTATTTTCAGCTGATGACCAAATTCTATACTCTTAACTCCATCTCCATACCCTACAAAAACTCCCTTCTTGGCTTGTTCTAGTTTACCTTCACTAACATGATAGTAGACTGTACTTACAAAACCTTAGCCCTGAGTAATTTGCAGGTTTTCCTGACCAAACGTCAAGTGGTGTTTTGAGTTTGATCACAGTGTGAGGCCCTTATTGATTAAGTAGCATGCTGTGCTGACAACCTCTGCCCAAAATCTTCTTGCCAGACCAGAATTAGAGAGCATGCACCTTGCCCTCTCCAGAAGAGTTTGATTCATCCTTTCTACAACATCATTTTGCTGTGGAGTATCTTTTATAGTATGGTGCCTGGCAATGCCATCATTCTTGCAAAATTCATCAAACTCAGACCAACAGAATTCCAGTCCATTATCAGTTCTAAGTCTCTTGATCTTCTTCCCTGTATGATTATCAATTCCTTCTATTGCTTGAAGTGCTTGAATGCTTCACTCTCGTGCTTCATCATAATTACCCAAACCATCCTTGAATAATCATCTATAAAAGACACAAAATATCTGTGACCACCCAGTGACTCCACCCTTGAAGGTCCCCAACAATCAAAATGGACATAATCAAGTGTCTCTTTTGTGATGTGAATTGCTTTTGGGAACTTGCTCCTATGTAGCTTCCCAAACACACAGTGTTCACAAAATTCCAGCTCCTTGACCTTACGTCCCCCATGTAGATCATACTTAGACAGAATTTGCATCTCTCTCTCACCCATATGACCCAATCTCATATACCACAACTTGGTCAGTTGTGACTGGTGAACCTCTGATAATGCTACAACAGTAGAACTTGATACAATAGACCCTTGTAGTATGTATAATGTCGCCTGCCTGATACCCTTCAGAATCATAGATGAATCCTTACAGACATTCACCACTCCATCTTCATCCCTGAACTTGAACCCTTTGCTGTCTAGAAGACAAAGTGATGTCAAATTCTTGGCCATCCGTGGAACATGCCTAACCTCCTTCAGTGTGCATAATTTACCATCATGTGTCCTTAACTAAACTGATCCAATCCCAACTACTTTGCATACCTTGTTGTTAGCCATAGAAATATGGCCCCCATCCACCTGTTGATAAGTTGAAAACCACTCCCTATTAGGACAGACATGATAAGATGCCAAGTGTCCAGAATCCACACATCATTGTGCCCTGCTAACTCTGAAACTGCTAAGGCCAGATCTTCTTTAGAGTTGGTGTCTTGTTCTGCCAAAGCAACTGTACCCTGCTGAGTACGCTGCTGCTTTTTCCTTTTTGGACATTCATTTATCCAATGTTCATGCTCCTTGCAGTAATTACAGACATCCTTAGCCTTAGGACCATTGGAACCCTTCTTGGATTTCTTCTTTCCAGGATTACCCGATCCTCTGCTGACTCCACTGGCCACCAACCCAGCCGAGTGATTGTCTGTACCAGAACCAGATGCCTTATGGTGTAGCTCTCGAGCATGGAGTGATGATCCCACATCCTCCAATAACACTGAGTCATTCCCAACAATAAAGGACTGCACAAAGTTCTCATATGATGCAGGCAATGAGACAAGTAGAATCAATGTTGCGTCCTCATCTTCAATCTTCACATCAATATTCCTTAGGTCAAGCAGTATTGTGTTCAGCTGATCTAGATGATCCCTCAGTTGAGTACCCTCATGCATCCTTAAACTGAATAGACGGTTCTTCAATAACAACTTGATGGTTAAAGACTTTATCATGTACAAACTCTCAAGCTTGGACCACAACTTCTCTGTTGTGTCCTCTTCAACAACCTCTGTGATAATATAATCTGACAAGCATAACATGATTGTTGAATGTGCTTTTTCCTCCAGACTGGCTCTCTCAGCAGCACTTCCTTTGTTGATTTAGATAAGGGACCACATAGTCCTTGTTGTTTCAACAAAACACGCATCTTCATCTGCCACAAACTAAAACTGTTTCTTCCTATAAACTTGTCAATTTTAACATTTAAAGCAGACATCTTTCCTCACTAGAAAAGCGTGTGTTGATCCCAAATCCTAGTGTCAATTATGACCTTGGTGCCAATCAACCTTGCTTCGACAGATAAACATATTTCTTGATTAACCTGGACGCTCCGATACCAGTTTGTTATTACGGATCGATCAAGAAGTGATGGTGATTAGGAATAAAGATAAACAATTACCAAGTAAACAAACATAGAAACAAGAAGAACACAGATTTAATGTGGTTGGAGGCAAAGTGCCGACTACTTCACGGACAAACGAGGATTATTTTATTATAACGAGAAAGTTACAATTACATGCAATTACAGATGGTATTTATAGCCTTGAGAATCAAACCCTAACCGACTAAACAGTCAACCCAATAAATGATTGAAATACCCCAGAATGACTTCACCAAAACGGAAAACCATGCATACGTGTTCCCCAAGTTAATACTGAGAATCATCTTAGCAAACTGAACATCAGCAGGTTGATCAACCCTGCTGACTTGCCTCAACTGAACACCAAACTTTAGCAGACTGCCCAACACTCTGCTGAGCAGATCACAGTTGCCATACCAGAGTTTAGCAGCATAGTTTAAGTCACAATTACAATTCTTTTTATTTTTATGTTTTTGGTGTTTTGTTGCTTTCGTTGCTGGATCTACCGTCGGTGGTTCAATAAAAGATGTTGCCATGGTGGTTGTCTTCTCTTCTCCGTTTGGTGGCTTTGCATGTGGTTAGTCTGTGTTCGAGTCTCTGATCAAAGACTGTTTATGAACCTTTTAGTTTATTTCCAGTCTTTTTTCTTTGTTTTGGGGGCTTCACGGTCGACTTCCATGGCGTCAGATGGCTGACTATGGTGGCGCGTGGAGGTGGCAGTTGTTGACGGCGGTTTTTTGGTGGTAGGTGGCATGTTGTTTGCTTTTCCGGGAGGAGATGTCATCTTTTAAGGGCTTTTTTGTTCCATATGATGGCGGTGGGTGACGGAGCTTAGACCAAATAGGGTCTTTAATGGTGTTTGTCGTTTGTCTCTTGTTTTCGGATCGATTCCATACTCGTCGGTCAATACGGTTGCTGCTAATTGGTTTTGGTGGTGTTGGTCTTTCGGGTTATGGAGGTCCACAATAAGACAGATGTTGTCCATTTTCTTCTCTGACCAAGTCAAATACTCTACAATGAAAAAATATTCGGTGTGTTTGGGGTTCACCCCATGTTTTCTTTTCGTTTATTTATACGGTTGTGTCCGGTAGCAGCTAGTAATATTCAGGTGGTTTTTGTCCGGCTGCAACTTTGTTTTGTTGTTATTTTAATAGATTTATTTTGTTAAAAACATTAGCGCCTTTTATGAACCAAGAGGGACTTATTAAAAATCCCTTGCTCCATATAATAAACAACAAAAAAACAAAAGACAAAAAAAAAAAAACTTCTGCAGTTTTCCCCACTTTGTGATAAATGTTGACAATAAGAGGGAAATCAATACGAAAAGGAATGCAGTGACATCAACTTGAGATTCTGACATTTCACATTTTTCTTGCCCTTGTAACTTTACTAAGTTTTACCTCAAATCACCCTTTGAGTATGTAAAACCCACACAGAATAGCCTCATATCTCAACAATAAATTATGCCTATCATTTCCAAAGATTTATGTCACTTGGTACAAAGGAGATGCTCTAATATATGCCACTTCGTGAACCTTCCTACATGCACCATAAAATATCTCATGTATAGATACAGGGGGGAAAATGCACACACACACATGAAAAAAAAAAAAAAAACAAAAAAAAAACCACAAACCGATTTTTGCACATCCAGACGGGTTTTGATAACTTATTCATCAAAAGTCAAATTTATATAGGCAGCGTGCTTTTACGCACACAAAACAGTACAATGTTTTGCACAAATTTTTCAAGGCATAGATAATTCTTTTTGCTGGAACAAAAGGGATGAAGAAAAAGCTAAGCTCTAGGCACGAGCACACACCTCTTTGACAAGGCACAGAGATTCAGTATATTATTTTTCTTAAATAAAGTGATGAAAAACAATAAATATATCGAGTAAACCAAGCAAAAAGAAGCAAATCCCAGCTTATGGAATGGTTCTCTGGTAAAGAGGCAGTGCTCCTAGACGTTCACGTTCAGCATTCTCCAATTTCACCTGAACAAATAAACGTAATCTAAGTAACTATACCACAACACGAACCCTCCTGATAAAGTTGCAATAATCCAAGAAGAAAACACAGATAACGCAATAATTCCTCATGCCCAAGTTCAGCAGAAAATTTTCACCAGATCATAGGAAAAACAAGACAAAAACAAGTGTTTGAACAAGTACAAACAAGCTAGACTGCAATATTACATGGGAAAAGGCACATCAAAAAGGATATATTGAAGGTACAGGAACTAAGCATCAATCATATGCTTAATTCGTTACGCAAAAAACGAGGACACTAGGCACAAAGGTTTTGGTACCGGATTCTGTGATAGAGGGATTGCAAGTATAGTGATTTTTCTTTATCTGGGTAATAATCATAATGAGATACCCATAGTATTATTAGAGGAGTCGAAGAATCACAAATAACCCCACAAAAAGAAGACTCAAATTTGAGACGTAAACTTAACAATGCTATCAAAATCAAACCTTATGAAGCCCTACTTTTCTTGCAAAATTTATTGCCCAACAATTGAAGAACAGGGTTCATTTCGAAAAGGAAAAAAAAAACTATTGAATTAACCGAACAAGCACATACAAGAGGCATTCAGATTCAACTTTAAGATTGGAAAGTGGAAGGATATGCGTAGTCGATGATAAAGAAAGGGAAAAACGAAGGGAGAAAAAAAGGAAAGGAGACGAAAAGGCAAAACAAAGAGGTGAAAGGCAAGGTGGTAGTTTACAATACCCAATTGCATTGACCAACCATATCGAATGTTGATCTCGATCCCACATGTGAGATTAATTCTTTACGGCTTAGCTGATTATCACATTTGTTGAGCCCAGTCAACAAACTAATACTTGAAAGGATAAAAGCCCATGAATTCCTCTGGTGCAATTAGACTTCGTTCCCTAAATTGATCCCACAAATCCATAAAGGACAACAATAATTTTTGCCACTATACGTTAATTGGTTCACTTTAAATCTCTATATGTTACTTGGGGAAGAGTGCATGCAATACTAATATACTTCAAGTTATATCCAATATATTTATTTAGAATTTGAATAAATGGGACATGTCATGCCCACAGATCCAAATAAATCAACAAAGTCCATGAGTCCTGATGTTTGTACATGAATAATCTGGTACTCCAATGCCTACTCATACCAGAAACTTGAAAAACTATGCAAAACAGCCAAAAAGCACACTCTTATAGTTATGTTCTGCTAAACGTCTCTTAGAAAAGCTGGTTGTGGTGGTGGTTTTTCCTGAAACCTATTTCTAAGAATAAAAGTCATAGTAACCTTTGTTTGGACAGCTACCCTAGAGTGGTACTTGCTCAATAGGACCATTATAAACTTAGAGAGAGAGAGAGAGAGGTATTAGCCAACAGTTATTCCATGCTGCTCTAAAAATGGACAGACAAGGATCCATTTCACTGAATTGTGATTTGTGAAGCGCATGCAGGTGACTTGTGCGATGTGACTATTCTGTATTAAAGTAAATGGGTTATGTCTACATAGGTAAAGGCAGATTTGGAATGTCGTACGGAAACAAAGTAGTGGAAACAAGCTCAGAAAATTTGTGGTGAAACTGGAAAGAGAGGAAAATATAAAATTTTAAACAAGTGAAGTTCCCTTGGGCTGAGATAATACTGAAATTTCTGTAACATTTATCTTGAGTGAAGCATGCCGTCTATTGTGGTGTGTGTGTGTGTGTGTGTGTGTGTGTGTGTGGCGTGAGGGGGAACCTGTCTACACCTATTTTCAGTTTCATGCAGTAGGCAGTTGTGAAGTTTCAGTACTCAGATTTGTCCATCTAGCTTCGCGATTGACATGATTATAAGCAAAAGTGAAGGGTTTATTTAAACTGCCAGCCAGGTGCACAAAGGCATCCAAAAAGTACAAGGACAAGAAAAGGCTCTTGTCCCTTTAGGCCCAATCTAGGGTAAAGATTAATGTAATGTACACAAAGTAAGGTCAATTAAAGAGAAGGGTTGGGGGTCAAGACACTCAGTACACAGGAGAGAAACCAAACAAAGAGCAGCTAGGAGGTACTGAAAGAAACCACACAAACAGAAAGTCGGGTAAATTTATCCAAACAACAGTTGACGGATACAGAAACATCCATGACATTCATGTGCATTGTTTAATAGCAGCTAGGAGGTGCAGATGCAGCTCCACGAGAAAACATAATTGCACGGAGGGGGAAAAAAGAAAAAGGGAAACACTCACAGGATGCAGCATAAACAAGTCATACCCATAGTTGGGTTGCTTAATATATAAATAAATAAAAGATGGATCAAGAAATCCAAAATAAAGCAGTTGATGGGTACAGAGACATCCATCACATGCATATGCATCATTTCAGAGTAGCCAGATAATGCAGGTAAGGAAAAACAAAAAATAAATACTTACATGATGCAGCATCTCCTGCAGATAGCTTCTAAATGGAGTCTGCTGTGCCTGTAAGGTAGCATACAAGAAACATATAGCTGGGTTACGACTAAACGACTGTAAAAGGAAAGAAGAAGAATTCAACTTCTGAAAGGATTCGGCTACATAGTAGCCTAGTAGGTGAATGAATTTGGCATTGTCTCCACTCAGACACTGTTAATGGATGTTATCATGACTAGGGAATGTGAAAATAATCTCACTAAATTATGCCGGAAACAACAATTACCAAAAGTTCTTGCAGAGATACTCTCAAAGGAACCAATGTCTTTATTACAAATGCAAAAGGTTACAAAACCAGTCCGAGTGATGGTAAACTAATCTTAGCAAATCTAGCGCACAAAGAAGAGTTTAATATAGAAACAGCTTAATAATTGGACAAAAAAAAAGGCTAGGCCTGTTAAAACAGAAACCAACAAACATTGGCAATTCTGCTCAATCAACAAAGACAAATTATGATACAGAAGTGCGAACACATCCTTGCTGCTTAATTTCTCCCTTCTTCCACGAATAAATTCCTCTTCTTTTTTTTGCATACTATTCATCTTCACTTATCATATCAACGAGCTTATTACATATAATCTGCTTTTCTCAGCTAAAAGCCATTATGGCATACTCTCTTCACCAACTTTTTCTCAACAATTCGAATTCCATGCATCACCCTTTAAACCATCATCCCTCACTAAGCCAAATCAACTCACCCCCTAATTCTGTGTAACTAATTAGGCGCTAAGAGCCAGGGAAATGAACACGAGCCGAGCTCATTCTCTATATAAATACCTGAATCAATTAGACAGAGATTTTACCAGGCTAATTTCATCATTTCCTCATATATTACCTGGAGATCTTCAGGGAGATACTGGTGCTTCATTGACAGATCCATGGCGCGCTTAAGCCGCAGGTTCCTTGCATCCACGATCTCTCTCGGGAGCCGATTCAGAGCCTCCTTGATATCCAGATCGTAGTATTGATCATATAAATCATCATATCGAAGACCTTATAAACCAATTCAATCTCCATTTCAGAGAAATACACAACAAATAATAACATGAAAATCGAACAGGAAAACAAAAGAACATACCGTAGTTACGGAGATTCCTTTCGATAGATTTCTTGTGCCAAGCGGCCAATGGATTCTTCTTTGGATCTGTCAGCCACCGGGAAAATTTCGACGCCATCTTCAATCCAACGTTTTTCTTGGCTTTTGCTCAGTGTATAAGTTCCCTTGGAAATGTCCTCTCTTTCCAATTAGTTTTGACTGTGAAGCATTTTATTGTGGCCACGAGGTGCCCTATCTCCAACGACGTCGTTAATTACCTGTAAATCCAGGTTTTTTTTTTTTCCTCATCAACATGCCACACAAGATACAAGTACTCCTTCCGTCCCAATGTACGGATAGTTTTCGATATTTTCAGCGGTGGTTTGTCATAAATATTAGAAGCAATTATTAAAATATTATTTAACTATTATTAATACATTACTTGTATAGTAATAAAAAAATTAGATTATTATTAGTAAATTAATGGATTTTAATGGTAAGATAGAGAAAAGAAAAATAAATATTTCATTCTAAAATGATTTATATTATTGACCAAAAAAAATGAAATGAAACATATTCCTTATTGATGAGAGGAGGACAAACTTAAATTCGGTATTTTAAAATTTTAATTTAAAATTTAATATATATATATATATATATATATATATATATATATATATATATATATATATATATATTTTTATAACTATTTTATAAAAAGACGAAAATAAAGAAATATAAAAGTTCATCTGTATCCCTACTACATGAGGTTTGCGTGATAGAGTCATAAATTGGCCTCCTTAAACTTATATGTGAAAAACCAAATGTAGGAAAATCCACCACATAAGGAAAAAGATTTCATTTCTATGCACCCCCAAAAATCCCTATCCTATCATTAGTTACATCAATGGAATTCATAATAAAGTGAAAGATGTTTGCAGAGTGTGGTCTTGCCCATGATCCTTTAGCAGCCTCTCTGTGGTTTATCTTGATCCAATAAACATAACCCGGCCTCTTGAAAATCCGACATGTCCCATCCGTAACGCGGTCAATGAAACTCATACCATAAGTCGTATCAAACACATAAGGTACGTAATGAAGCACCGAATAAGTATGAAGCTAACATGAAAATGTAAGTGCAACAAAAACACCTGGATTGCACCCTAGCAATGTGGTGAGGGTGCGCCCAAATGGTTCACATCCCCCTATATATATATGGAAAAGCCATGCGAAATGGTGGTATCTCGTCATAACACAAGTATGCCAAGAATAAGGTAAAAATATACAGGCTCCGGATATAAGTAGAGAAAGGAATAAAGACACCTACAAAATGAAGGGTCGTCGATCGATCGGTTACAATACATCGCTAAAATGAGTGATGGTGGCTCCCGAGTGAGTAGTGACACAACGATATGAATGGGCCGTGTATATCATCTATATAGAGTATATATGGGACGTCGCTGTATTGATGAAAACCATATCATATATAAGCGTCACACACCTATATTGTTGAATGTGGTATTCAAGTTATAGTAATATCTCGAGGAGAAGAGACACCGGGCCAACCCCACCACCGCTCCAGAGAATGATAAACATTTTTCAATACAAAATATATATTTCGATCTTGTATAGTTGTGGAAAGCTAATCTTCCAAAGAAAGTTTGAGAATACCACTTAATATTTTTGCTTTCAACATTTAATTTGTCAAAGCCCATATTCCATCTCGAGATAAGTCACTCTCCTCGGCGGGTTCGGTTTGACCTTGAAAGGTTTGAAGAAAGGAGTTCCCAGTTATATATATATATATATATATATATATATCACACATATATTGTTGAATGTGTATTCAATTTATTAAAGGAGAAGATTTTGAGGAATGATAAACATTTTTTCAATACAAAATATATATTTGACTTGTATAGTTGTACTAATCACAGTTTGTCTTAATATTTTTGCTTTATTTGTGGATATTCTCTTAGTCCATCCTGGCTTAAACATGTGTCGTGTGTGATGTATCTACGTATATTGTTATACTTTCAACTCGGGTTTATCGACGCTACTTGAGGCACAATGAATCCAATAATTACTTTAACTCTGTTTTCTCGTTTGACACTAAATTATCAAATCCATTATATCTCAACCTTATATCTTGTTAATTTCTTAAAATGATTAACCCAAGTCACAATGTATATTATGTGTCAACCATATATCTTAGTAATGTTTTTCCCATTTTTCCAATAGGGATATTACATTCTCCCTCTCTTACGGACATTTTTATCGAGACCCTACCAAATGATTCTGTAGGAGTCCCATCATCTTTCACGGTGCGACCGTCATTCCATCATGTAATCCACTATGATACCACTTGTAACGCCTAGAAACTTAGGGTTAGCTGATAATTGACTATGATATCACCTATAACGCCATAGAATTTAAGCTTAGCGGCATTATTGGAGGCATAATGTATCCATTTAATTAACTACTTAGATTCGTCGTCCTTGCTTGACCTATAATGGTTAATCTAGGCACCATGTCCATTTGGTCTCGATCTTATATCATGGTAATGTTTTTTTCAAAATATTTTTTATTATTAGAAAATAAGAAAAGTACAACTTGTCTAGGTAAAGTTTAGGAAATCTCAGCACCTAACCCCGCCTCATTAAAACCTCGTAGCAACAAAACCCAAAAGGAAAAATGTACTAAGAGGAAATAGTACGTTTGTTCATTGTTAATTCAAAATAAAGAAAAAAACCTCCCACCGAAAGACACTAAGCTGAATTCTCCAAGTGAACTTGTTATTTTTTGTTCCAACCCACAGGAATCACTTTTCTTTTTTGATCTCCTGGATCATTGCGCAAAACGTAAGACTCGTCTCAGTATGTACAATAATAAGTTGTGGTGTAAGTTGCCCATGTATGTCCACTCCAAACTCGGCTTCATCTTTTGTTCCAAGGTGAGGACCCAAAAGTAAGACTCGTCTCCAAATGTAAGACTCGTCTCAACTTTTTTCTTCACTCACATCATCCTCCTCATCTTCAGTGTCTTCAATATCGTTAGTCCATAAAGTGATCTTATAATTTATTTTATCTTCAAAAGACAAAGTTCGTGGCAAAAACGGTCTATTGATGTTAACTAAGTGACCTCTGGGATACAGTTAAAATCATCATAGGATGACGGGCACAAATTAAGGCGATTCTCACCATTCATCTTATCTTTCACATGCCACGTGATCATATATTGTTGTGGCCCGGCATCCTTAAGGGGATCCCATGCTGTAATTCCTCTGCCAAACTTTGATAATCACACATGTTCTCGTCAAAAATGAAGTTATTCACATAAGATTCCTCAATATTCTCCACCCTCTTACCCTAATCAACCGGGTCATTTTCCCCAACCAAAACATTATTCAGATAATCGCCTCCATTTTTGTTATTTTTTCTTTGTTATTCATGTAATGGGTTTGAGATGTTAGAAGTCTCTGTCATATTTGATTTTTCAAGTTAGATTATAAAGGTTCATCGTTGTTCGCGTAAATATGCCTTATAGATGCGCTTATGTGAAAGTTGTGAAAGTGACATCGTTACTTAATACTTTTTGATAGTATAATAATTCTTCAGTCATATTATTGAATGACATCAGATGGAAAAAATATACAATTTAACTAATTTCACCTTAAAAAGATTGAATATGAATCTCTCATAATTTTTTACGATGAAGGAAAGGAAAAATTATTTTCAAAAGACATTCTTGATTTTTCTATCATCTATTAGTATAATTAGCCGGTTTTCTTCTACCAAAACCGGATACAAAAGTTAAAATGATAGAATAAATTTGAGTTGAACTGAATACAATAAACATATATTGATAGTAAGAATGTAAATTATGAATGTAAGGTGTAATTTAATATAAAATATATAGAAAAATGCAAAATGTGTTGCATTTATTAAGGATAATGATAAATTTGATAAAGATCAAATATGGTTAAGTTACATATTGACAATGTTTAGAAATTGCATGGTTTGATGTTGAAGATTGTGCAAGTGCTGAGAAAGATCGCCCACACTTGAGAATGTATAAGATGTTAATTATTTACCTCCCCATCAGCTTAAGCTTTTGGGAGAGATGGTAGTTCAACATGGTATCAGAGCCAGGGGTCATGAGATCGAACCCTAGTGGGGGCGTGTTGAAGATTGTGCAAGTGTTGGAGAGATTGCCCACACTTGAGAATGTATAAGATGTTAATTATCAACCTCCCCATCAGCTCAAGATGTGCAAGTGTTGGGAGAGATAGCCCATACTTGAGGGGGCGTGTTGAAGATTGTGCAAGTGTTGGGAGAGATTGCCCACACTTGAGAATGTATAAGATGTTAATTATCAACCTCCCCATCAACTTAAGCTTTTGAGAGAGATGGTAGTTCAATATTTGATTAATGGATAACCGGATTCTTTTGGGAGAATTCCAAATGGAAAACTAAAGATTTTGTTGATTGTGTCGTTGAGACTGCCATGTACCCAGTTTGTATGTGATCAAGCCAATTAAAATACTTCTGGTTTATGAGGATGAAGATCCTTTTATAGGCGTTATACACGAAGGGGATGTGACCTATGATTGAGGGGGGATCATGTAGCAGTTATTACCCTTGCCTTAATGGGGAAATAATCTCGGAGTCATTAAGAGAGCACTTACAATCGTGGAGTAAGGTCATGCATAATGTCCGGAAGGCCCATTGATCGAGAGTTCATGCTATCTGAGATTTCACACACCCCATTCCGAGGTGAACAGAGTGTTCGAGATAGCCATGTGTCAGGTCGGCAAAATGCAGTCAGATGTAGATTGTACCGAACCCAAGAGAGACCAGTCAGGTCGTATGTTGCGGGCTGCAACGCTAGGCTAGGTCCAATGTAAGCCCAATTATGAGAATGGTCCGATAACTCATTTGTGAGTGCCACGTGTACGATTCCGGGTCGTACTCATGCCAAAAGTCCACAGACTTGAGTGGGGCCATAGATCGCAAGCTAGGTCTGCAACCCAGCGACATGGCCTGAACTAATAGACAATATCTTAACCGTTTTTGACTTGATTGATGTCTGCTAGCCCGTCTCACGGAATTCAAATCATTTTATCCTCCAATGGAGGCGTAACCGATCGATTCGTGGAAGCTGATAAGGGTCTTTCGGGCAAGCTTTGTTGATGTCCGTGAAATCGACGCACATTCTCCACTTGCCATTGTGCTTTTTTACCATAACTACATTTGCTAGCCAAGTAGGATAGGCGAGCTCTTTTATGATCCCTTCTTGCAGGAGTTTCCCGACCTCTACTTTCACCGCCGCTTCCTTTTCGGTCAAAAACTGGCGTGCTCGTTGCTGTATCGGCTTGTAAGTAGAGTCGACGTTGAGATGATGGAGGGCGACATCTGCCTCGACCCCTCGCATGTCCGTCACTATCCAGGCAAATTCACCCAGATTCTCTTTGAGTAACTTTATCAATTTTTCCCTCTCGAAGGAACTCAGACGAGCTCATATCTTGACTTTCTGATCGGGATATTCGTCGTTAATGACTACCTCGACCAACTCATCTTCTGCCGTACCTCTCCACCTCACCGTCAGATCGGTACTTAATGGTGAAGACCCATTTACATCCCACTGATTTCTTCCCTGTTGGTAGGTCAACCACCTCCCAAGTGTCATTTTTCTCCAGTGCCTTGATTTCCTCCATAACAGCTGCTCTCCACTCAGATGCACTAGAGCTTCAAGAATATCTTTTGGAACTTGGTGTTTTGAGAGGCTAGATAGGAAGGCATTATGAGATGGTGAGATATGTGTATAGGTAAGTTAGTTTTGGATAGGGTATCTGGGGTGTTTAGTGCATTCTCTGGGGGGTTTTCTAATGGCAATTGGTACATCAAGTAAGGGGTCTGCTGGTTTAAATTTTATAGCTGTAGTTTGATCAGGCTCAATGTTCATTTCTGGATTTTCTGGAATTGGCAAAGACTGGGATTCTGATTCCTCTATACCAGTCAGTTCAGGCTATAAACTTGGGTCAGATCCTTGGACATGCTCATCACTGGTGTCTCTGCCACGCTTGGATTTGGGGAATTTCCTGATATAAGTCATCCACCTGAACCGTTGTATAGACTTAGGGGGTCTAAGGCTCTTATCACTTGATGATTCGAGGTTGGTCCTTGATGATACAGGGTTTCACTCCCTGACGCGTGTCGTCTACCAATTGGTCATCACATTATGAATTAACTCCAAGATACTTGTGTCGATGCCCAGCGACGAGGCTACGACTATCGATATTCGAGCAGTGTGGGACGACGAGTCCGCACCAGCTAGCAGTGTAGGACAACGAGTCCCGCAGTCGAGTACTGCGGTTCGGCAATATCGACATCGAGGACGGAGTCCGCACCAGCTATCCAAGCCCATTAACAATGATAAATTGGGCAAGGGTTAAGGCCCATTAAAGGGTAAAGATGACAATAACATAAGCCGACTCAACATTAGGGTTAGGGCATGTATTGTCATTATAAATACCTCATTCCAGGAACTACGTAAGGCTTGATTCCTGGAACCTAACAGGATACGTAGGCAATCTAAGATACAGTCTTAGACTCAGCCGCAAATACAAAAATCCACCACTTCATACTCTTTAGGCATTAGGGTTTTGGGATATTTATCACTAGATTCAATTAGGGCCCGGATTATTCAAGGTGACACAATTTGTCATCGTCATTGGCGCTAGAAGGAGGGCCTTATATTGATTGAATACAACAAGATCACGATGCCTCCCAGAAAAGCCACATCCAAAGTTGCAGATCAAGGCTCACAGATTAACGAGCCGCTAGATACGGAGACGCAAGGAGAAAAAGATCCAATCTTGGATCCTGTACTTGAGGATCCTCAGCATGAAAAGCAAGGTCATGTCCATGAAAACCCCCAGCAAGAAAAACATGGTCTTGCTCTAGAAGACCGAGCGCTTGTGGATCAATTAGCAGGGGCGGACCTGGAATTAATGTCCAGAATTATAGCAGAGGCGGTAATGGCGCAAAAACAGGCACTCGGCGGTCAGAAAGACGCCGCAGCAGCCGGCGGCCATAAAGACGTCGCGGCAGACGGCGGTTTGAAAGATTCAGCGAAAAAGCCTAAACAGACTCCTAGAGATGAAGTCAGTGCGTCCTCTAGCTCGGTGGAGAGAAAAGGCACGAGATCCAGCAGACGCATCAGAAAATGGATGAAGACAGCGTCAGGAGGAACTGGATGTTATTCTGGGAAAGAATCAGGTTTCATTATGGTTAGAATCTCCCTTCACGAAGGAGATCGAGAGTTTCCCTAAACCCAAGGGGTTTAAGATACCGAAGATAGAGCCATACGATGGTACCACCGACCCAGAGGACCATCTGCATCGGTATCTGTCTCAAATGAGATTGGATGGAGCACCCGATGCAATGCGATGTCGGGCGTTCGAGACGCTACTCGTAGGTCGAGCAAGGGAATGGTTTACCAAGCTACGGCCCGGGTCGATCTCCAATTTTTCCATGCTAGCCCGCAAGTTTCGGGACACATTCATCGTCCACAAGAAGTTTCATTTAAGTGCCGTGCACCTTATGAACGTGAGGCAACAAAAGGATGAAACAGTAATGGAGTATCTAAAGAGATTTAATCTCGAAGCCATGCAGGCCAAGGATGCATATGATCGACTTCTGATCACGTCGTTCGTGGGGGGGGGCTGCGTAATACAAAGTTGTACATGAAGTTGAGCAGAGATGTCTCCCACACCATGGACGAGTGTGTTAAAGTGGTACACCGATTCTGCCAAGGGGAAGAGGTAGTGCGTAGGCACACCCAATCCGAATGGATGGATTCCAAGAAGGATAATCGAGGTCCGAACATGGGTCAATCCAAGAGACAGGATGTCGAGAGTAAGCCCTCAGTCTGGGATCGTATCGAAACACCCGCCTTAGACCGTGGGGGCAAGAAAGGACCCACGTGAGATAAGGATTTTATTCCGCTTTAATCGATCTCGAGCCGAGGTGTTATCGATCATGCTTTCAAAGAACATAACGAGAAAACCACCACCGTTGAAGAAACCTTGAGAAAAGAGGAATGCAAGCAAGTACTGCGAGTTTCATGAAGACATAGGTCACACAACAGAGGATTGTCATGACCTGAAAAAAGACATTGACATCTGCATCTAGGAAGGGAAGCTAGATGAAGTGGTCGATAGGTCTCGGTATGATAGGCCCAGAGGGCGTGGAGAACATAAGAGAAAGAGCTCCGATCAGGACAGAGGTCGAGGTCGAGACGCTCAGAGATGAAGAGATCGATCACCTCAGAGGAATCGCTCTCCAGGTCGCGATGGAAATAATAGAGACAACTTTGGTCGAGACAGATACGACGATAATCGACCAAACATTTATGTTAATAAAATCTTCGGACCAGGAGAGAGCGAAAAAGACCAAGACAGTCGAGAGTCAGCTGACAGCTCGAAAGAGCGTAAGCAGCTCAAATTTACCATGGAGGTCGGGTATGGACCCAAAGATGATATCCCCAAGTCGAGGAGTCATAGTGAAGGGTTGGTTATCGAGGCTGTGATAAGTCGAGCCCGTGTATCGAGAGTCTGTATCGATAACGGTAGCGCAGTAAACATTTTGTATTACTCAGCGTTTCAGGCGATGAAGTTGAAAGAGAAAGACTTGGCTCCTATAGCGTCTCCATTGTTTGGGTTCACAGGGCAAGCAGTTCATCCTATGGGATCGATAAAGCTACTCACGACAGTTGGGGACGGCGAGAAAGAAAGGACCCTCGAATTGAGCTATGTAGTGGTCAAAGCTCCATCTGCTTACAATGTTATTCTAGGGCGACCTGCGCTCTTCGACCTTCGCGCTATCATTTCAACGTTCCACAACAACATGAAATTTCCCACCAGGAACGGTTCCCACGAGGTAAAGGGAGATGTCGAAGCCGCACGGAGTTGTAACTCCGTTGTCATGAATGGGAAGATGGCAGTTCAACAAATCTTGGTCGAGGAACTGATTCCAGAGGAAGAGGAGGAAAAGAACTGGGTCTCCAGTGATGCAGTTGAGAATGTTCGACTTTGGGAAGGAGAAGACGATCAGTGTGTGCAGGTCGGGATTTGGATCTCAGCAAAAATAAAGCTGTTGCTTATCGAGTTGTTAATCGAGTTCAGAGATGTCTTTGCCTGGAAGGCTACCGACATGCCAGGGCTATCTACAGACATCGCAGTTCATAAGCTCAAAATTGACCAGGCCAAGAAGCCAGTCAAACAGAAGAAGAGAAAGTTTGTGTCCGATCGACTTGAGAAAATACAATTGGAAGTCGGTAAGCTACTAGCGGCCCAGATAGTGAGAGAAGTATTCTATCTAGAGTAGCTAGATAATCCGGTATTAGTCAAGAAACCTGATGGCAGTTGGCGTATGTGTGTAGACTTCACTGACTTGAACAAAGCATGCCCGAAAGACTCATACCCATTGCCAAAAATCAACAGGTTAGTAGATTCCACCATCGATTTTGAAGTGTTTGGTTTTTTGGACGCGTATAAAGGATACCACCAGATTCTAATGGATCCTCGAGATGCTGAGAAAACGGCTTTATCACGGAATTCAGCACCTTTTGTTATGTAACTATGCCGTTCGGATTGAAGAACGTTGGGGCTACATATCAGAGGGCAGCCAATAAGATCTTCATGAAGCAAATTGTTAAATGCATGGAGGTATACGTAGACGACTTGCTCATCAAGAGTCGATCTTTGAAGCAATACTTGGTTGACGCCCGAGAGGTTTTTGAAGTGTTGAGGGAAACACAAATGAGGTTAAACCCGAAGAAGTGCACCTTTGGGGTCAGGTCGGGTAAGTTCTTGGGATACATGATTTCGAAAGACGGGATTCGTGCAAACCCGGACAAGATCGACACTTTGAAGAATATGCCCGCACCTCGAAATACAAAGGAGGTACAGAGACTCACCGGTCGGATGGCCGCCCTCAACAGATTCTTGTCGAGATCCACACAGCGTGCACTACCATTTTTCAAGATTCTCCGTAAGGCCAGTCCTTTTCATTGGGATAATGAATGCCAGACAGCCTTCGAGGAGTTGAAAGTCTATTTATCAGAGTTACCCACCCTCACTTCACATCGAGAAGGGGAAAGGTTGCTAGTTTTTTGGCAGTATGCGAGGAAGCAGTGAGTGCGGTTCTAGTCCGAGAAGGGGTACATGGCCAGGTGCTTACATACTTTGTCAGCAAAGCATTACATGGCCCCGAGATCCGGTACTCACCAGCTGAGAAGTTAGCGTTATGTCTTGTTCATGCCTCGAGAAAGTTGAGGCCTTATTTCCAAGCTCATCCTATTGTGGTAGTCACGGACCAACCACTGAAGCAGATTTTAGCGAAGCCCGACACCTCAGGTCGACTGGCGAAATGGGTAGTAGAAATGGCACAGTATGATATCGAGTTCGTCCCTCGAACTGCGATAAAAGCTCAAGCCTTGGCGGATTTTTTAGCTGAAGGGATTTCCAGCCAACTCGACCAAGAGAAATAGAGTCCAGAGGAAAAGTTGACCCTCCAAGTTGATGGAGCGTCGAGCAAGGAGGGGGCAGGAGCAGGGCTCCTTCTAGTTAGCGCAAAAGGCGAAGAGTTCCCGTACGCCCTTCGATTCGATTTTAAAGCAACGAACAACGAGGCCGGTGCGGTTATGATAACCGGTCCAAACTTGCTCAAGTCGGGTGTCGAGGATTTGTTGGTTTTCAGTGATTCACAATTGGTGGTAAATCATGTGAAATGAGAGTATGAGGCTAAGGAAGAAACCATGAAGAATTACTTAGCAGTGGTGCAATGTCTCATACCTAAGTTTAAGATAGTTCAATTCGAGCAGGTTCCTCGAAGCCAGAATAAAAGGGCCGATGCACTCTCTAAGCTTGCATCAAACTTCGTCTCGAATAAGAAGGTTCTAGTCGAGCTATTGACCAATAGGAGTTACAACGAAGCGGAGGCCCAGCCAATCACTCAGCAGGCCACGTGGATGGACTCGATCACTCTTTATCTCAAGGACGGAATTCTACCATTTGATAAGGTACAGTCTAGGAAAGTCCGACTCCAGTCAGCACAATACGCATTCTTCGACGACGTCCTTTATCGAAAATCCTTGGTAAGCCCATGGTTGAGGTGTGTTTCCAAGACCGAAGGCGAGTATCTCTTAGAAGAAATTCACAGAGGAGCCTGTGGGAATCACTGTGGGGCCAGGATGTTGGCTCGAAAGTGCAAGTTATTGGGTTATTTTTGGCCATCGATGCAACGAGATGTGAACGATCTTGTTCAGAAATGGAACTCTTGTCAGATCCATGATAATATCTCTCATCAACAAGCACAAGACATGAATGTCATCTCGTCAGCATGGCCTTTCGATCAGTGGGGAGTCGATATTGTTGGGCCTCTACCCCGAGCCCCAGGAAATCTCAAATATGTAGTCGTTGCTGTGGATTACTTCACAAAATGGGTAGAAGCTAAGGCTTTACCCGACATCCGAGCTGCAACTATCAAAAAGTTCTTGTGGGTCGACATTCTATGCAGGTACGGCATTCCAAAGGCTCTGATCTCTGATAACGGTACCCAGTTCAAAGATCGGAAAGTTAGAGAATGGTGCAGTGAATACCATATCGATCAGCGATTCACCTCGGTGGACCACCCACAAGCAAACGGTCAAGTTCAGCAAACTAATCGACATATCAAGTTGGGGTTAAAGAAAAGACTAGAGGCAGAAGGTCGAGATTGGGCAATACAACTTCCGAGCATCCTATGGTCGTATAGATAGACTCTAATTCATCGACAGGAGAAACTCCTTTCTCTCTAGTATATGGGTGCGAAGCGGTGATACCCGCCGAGATTGGTGTCCCTTCTCCTCGAGTTCTGGCCTACAATGTGGGAACAAATGATCCTGAGCTTCGACATGAAAGGGATAACGTTGAAGAGCGAAGAGAGATAGCCTCAGCCAGAATGGCAAGGTATAAGCAGAAGATCTCTTAGTATTACAACTCGAGGGTCCGACATAGATACTTCAAAGTCGGAGATCTGGTTCCGAGGAAGAACGAAGCAAGTCGGCAAGAAGCGATTGGGAAGTTGACCCTGAATCGGGAAGGCCCATATCAGATTCTGAAGGTTCACCCCAAAGGGTCATATCAACTTGGGCGAGCAGATGGAACCACGGTTCCTCGACATTGGGACACCAACAACCTGAGGAAATACTATGTTTGAGATAAGCTTTGATTCGATGAATTTCTATTTTTCGTTTTTTAAATCTTGTAACAAGTCCATGAGACAACTTTATAAGTATTCTAATAAACTTGTGTTTTCTAGAGATGCTTTAATGTTTGTTAGGATCGATAGCTGTAACATTACAAGTCCAGGCGATATAAAATGTTTAAGGCAAAACAGTCGATAACGAGTAGAGAAATCCGCAAGTCGGACATCTAAATACAGCCAAATGCAAAATAAGCCCAATAGGCAAAAAATGCATAGGCAAGAAGACGGTTCGCAGGGTCGGGCCAAAGGTCCAAGCTAAAAGCCAAACGAGCCCAAGAGGCGAACAAGGCCAAAGCAAAGGACGGTTCGCATGGTCGGGCCAAATGTCCCAGCCAAAGCCAAACGAGCCCAAGAGGCGAAAAAGACTAAGGCAAAGGACGGTTCGCATAGCCGGGCCACCTGTCCCAGTCGAAAGCCAAACGAGCCTAAGGGGCTAAAAAGGCCAAGACAAAGGACGGCTCGCATAGTCGGGCCAAACGTTCCCAATCGAGAGCCAAACGAGCCCAAAGGGCAGACAAGGCCAAAGTAAAGGGACAGTTCGCATAGTCGGACTAAAAACACTCGACCTGAAGCCAAATAAGCCTATGGGGCAAAACGGCCAAAGCAAGCGAGTCGATCACAGTCAAGCTTACAAGTGCAATAAGAACCAGTGGTTCATAATACACTAGGGGGGCAACACGACATCGATAAAACAAACAGCAAACAGAGCCAAAGGCTCGACAAGCGAAAGACTATAAAACATCGAGACAAACAAGATAACAAACAAGAAAAGAAAAGAAGATGTCAAATAATGGACAAGGCATAGGCCTCGAGAAAAATTAACATTTAAATAAAAACAGTACAATTGACTTACGAGGCGATTCGACTTCTGGAGCGCCTGAGCTAAGGCCTTGTCCTCCAAGGCCGCGCAGTCATCAGCGACCCAATTCACATCGACCTCAAGCTCGGTAGAAGCCTCAACGACTTTGGCCTTCTTCGACTGTCGATGTTGCTCCCTCACTAGCTCTGGAGCAGTTGGCCTCTTTTTGGTCGGCGGAACCCGTTCCTCGACGTTAACCTCGACAGCTGGAGTCACGTCGACTAGCTCCTCCTCATCCTCGTCCCGAAGCGAGCCAAATCGGACTGATAAGCCGCTGGTGGTCGGAGGTGGCTCTGTTGATCGAGCCTGCACCGTCGACTCGACGGCAGCAGGGGTAGGCTCAGGTTGAGCAGCACCCCCCTCTCTGGAAGAAGAAGGCGCCCTGATTTCAGCCGCAGGCAAGTCGGGAGCAGCCTGACCCCCGAGAGGTAGAGCAGCCACGACCACCGATGGAGGAAGGCGTGTAGGATCGGTGACCTTGGAAAACCTTCCCACTGCAAAATGAAAAGAATAAGTCAGTTTTGATCAATAAATAACAAGTTATCAGACTCGACAAAACAACAAACACGAAAGCAAAACAAGGAAAATCCCTACGGTTCTCTTTGTCTTGGACATGGAGATTTGCATATGGAATCGGCCCAGCCTCTTCCAGGTGGGCTAGATTGTAAAGAAGGCTCAAGTCTCAAGTGCACACCTCGAAACTAAAGCCACCTAGAAGTCGGGCCTCCTCAGAAATAGGAAAATTTCCCAGCTTGTCCTTCTTCCCGTCTCTCGACCTTCATTGTCCTATGTAAGGGTTCTCTAGGCCATGTCGAAGAAAGAAGAATCGAGGCTTCCACTCTCCGTGAGAAGAAGGCCCCTTGGTCACGAACTCGTGTCGGTTCGCCCTCCTCTGGAAAGTATACCACAACTTGTCCGGTGTAGCAGCGATCTGATAGTAATACCGAAACAGAGGTATCGAGAAGCAGACCCCCGCGACTCGACATGCTATGACAAACCCCATCAGAGTCCTGACAGCACTTGGGGCCAATTGGGAGACACTTACCTCATAATGATTCAGAGCCGCGAGGACGGCCGGACAAAGTGAAAACCTTAACCCACTTGCAAGTTGTCCCTCATAAACGGTGCATAATCCTTTTGGGGGGCTCATCAGCAAACCGATGAAGACCAGACGGAAGTCGAGCTTCAAACGGGGGATTGGTGATATTACATCTCCGGTAAAGTCTGGTAACGTCTTCGAGAGAAAGGGCACTGAGACACCCTTTAGCACCTTTCCCATCCATCCTAGTTACCAATTTCTTAGGTTGATTAGGGACAGGAGGGGAGGAGGCTGTGGGCTCGCCGGAGTCTTGCCGGAGAAGATGATCAGAAGTAACAGGTGCCGGAGTTTGGCTACGGGAAGGCGTTTCGCTACCCCTATCGGATTCTGTGGCAATACTACTGGACATGGATAAATTCACAGAAAAAGATGAAAAACACTAAGAAAAAAGAAGCTTACTTGGCGTATTGAAATTGGGAGTTTGTAAGGAAATAGCAAATTAGCTCTGCTGCAACTTCTGTCTCTCTCATTTATATGCTAACAAAGATATGCAAATGATTTCAAAGGACGTGGGTAGTGGGGAGTTATAACCCCTGGAGATTGCAAAAATCAAGGCAATGACGTGTTAATTCTCGGGATATGAACCGTTTCAGATCTGTAACGTCGCGCCACGTGGCTACAGACAGTTAGGGTTGCAAAAAGGCGGGCTTTTTCCCACCCAAAGGATGACCCAACTCGAAGACGATTCATGCGACAGACTCGACCTCGGACAACGGGAGTCGCCTCTCTCAAGTCTGGGGGGCTTATGATGATACAGGGTTTCACTCCCTGACGCGTGTCGTCTACCAATTGGTCATCACATTATGAATTAACTCCAAGATACTTGTGTCGATGCCCAACGGCGAGGCTACGACTATCGACATTCGAGCAGTGTGGGACGACGAGTCCGTAAGGACAGAGTCCGCACCAACTAGCAGTGTAGGACAATGAGTCCCAGAGTCGAGTACCGCGGGTCGGCAATATCGACATCGAGGACGGAGTCCTCACCAGCTATCCAAGCCCATTAACAGTGATAACTTGGGCAAGGGTTAAGGCCCATTAAAGGGTAAAGATGACAATAACATAAGCCGACTCAACATTAGGGTTAGGGCATGTGTTGTCATTATAAATACCTCATTCCAGGAACTACGTAATGCTTGATTCCTGGAACCTAACAGGATATGTAGGCAATCTAAGATACAGTCTTAGACTCAGCCACAAATACAAAAATCCACCACTTCATACTCTTTAGGCATTAGGGTTTTGGGATAATCATCACTAGATTCAATTAGGGCCCGGATTATTCAAGGTGACACAATTTGTCATCGTCAGTCCTCTTGTCACCAGGTGATCCTCCCCTATTTTTATCCCCTTTGCTGCCCTCGTCACCTGTCTAATCAAGACATCATTTGTTAGTGGCACTCTAGACTCATCTATAATATACTGAAAATCTGCACCATCTTCTTGAGACATCATGTACTCCCCCTGAAGATGATGCTGATCATAGTACATTAGGTTTTCAAAAAAACTTAAATCCATGGTTTTAATTATTTTTCCTGTTTCGGTGTCAAGACACTTATATCCCCTTTTATGAGTGGCATATCCTAAAAAAACACACTTTTTGGACCTAGGATCTAACTTCCCTTGATTGTATGCATGTGTGAATGCCACACATCCAAAGACTTTCAAGGGAAGTTCTTGGATTAACCTAGTTGTGGGAAAACTGCTTTTTAACTCTCCCAAAGGTGTTTTGAAATTTATGCTTCTGGAGGGAAGCCTATTAATTAAGTAGACATCAGTCAAGAGAGCTTCTCCCCACAGAAATTTGGGACACTTGGAGGCCAACGTTAATGATCTCACCACTTCTAACAAGTGTCTGTTCTTTCTTTCAGCCACCCCATTTTGTTGAGGTGTCTTGACACAAGAACTTTGGTGGATCATTCCCTTTTCTATGAAGAAGCTCCCTAACCATCTGTTGTAATATTCAGTACCATTATCTGTCCTTAGGATTTCAATTTTGGTGTGAAATTGTGTGTGGATCATATTATAGAAGTTTATAAAAGCATGTTCAAGATCAGACTTATCTTTAAGAAGATACACCCAAATGGTACGTGTGTGATCATCTATAAACGAAACAAACCACCTCTTCCCATTCATAGTGGTATGTCTAGAGGGTCCCCAAACATCACTATGAATCATGGTGAAGGGCTTGGTAGGTTTATATGGTTGAGAAGGATATATGCTTCTTTTATGCTTAGATAATTCACAAATTTCACACTGAAAATCAGACACGTCTTTATTAATAAAAAAGGACGGGAATAGTTTTTTCAAATATCCAAAACTTGGATGACCTAACCTAAAGTGCCACTTCATGACATCATTATTAGACAAAGCTGAAGACTTGTAACAATAAATCCTAGGGTCATCCTTATTTCTGGGACATTTCTCCTACTCAAAAATGTAGAGTCCACCTTGCTTTCTAGCACTGCCAATCACCTTCCCCAAATTCACATCCTGAAACTCACAAGCAGAAGAAGAAAAGGTTACATCACATTTAGCCTCGGAGGCTAACTTGCTGACAGATATCAAATTACATGATAATTTAGGGACATGTAATACCTCATGGAGGATAAGAGAAGGAGAGATACGGATTGAGCCTTTCCCAGCAATTGATGAGTAGGTCCCATCTGCAATTCTTACCTTCTGATTTCCTCCACAGGGATAATAGGACAAGAATTTTTTAGAAACATGGGTCATATGGTCTGTTGCACCTGAGTCAACAATCCAATAGGCTTCGGGTTTAGTTGCACCTGAGTCAACAATCCAATAGGCTTCGGGTTTAGTGTTGGAAATAGAAATGGCAAAAACATTACCAGATTCTGCAAGGGAACATTTAGGGTTGGACTGTAGCTTGTTTGAGAGAAGGGTATTTATCTGCTCCAATTGTTCTTTTGTGAAGGACAGCCGTGCAGAAGGTTGTGACATTGGATCAAATGACACCTTCTTTTGTGAAGGACAGCTGTGCAGAAGGTTGTGACATTGGATCAAATGACACCTGATTGGCTCTTCCTACCTCTGATGATGCCCCTGTTTGACCCCTTGGCTTCCGATTGGGGGCTTCCATGGATTCCCCAACATGTATCTCTGGTGTGACCTTGCTTCTTACAATGGTCACACCAAGTCTTCTATTTTCTGCCCCTGTTATCACCCTTCACCGCAGCCAAGGCAGATGCCTCCAAATTAGGATCAGATCCTCTTTGACTCAGCTGTGATCTTTGTGCATGACTCTTCTCCTTGATTCCTCCCTCCTAACTTCAGAGAACACCTCCCTAAGAGATGGTAGGGGTTTTCTTCCCAAGACCCTACCCCTGACTTCGTCAAGATCAGCATTCATACCTGCTAGAAAGGAATATACCCTTTCATTTTCTTCACGCTTTTTAAATTTTGTGCTGTCTGCTGCACATTCCCATGTGTCCTCCATACACATATCCAACTCCTGCCATAAAGACACAATTTCATTGTAATATCTTTATTACATCTCTAGTCTCACTCGCTTTAAATTCCAAATTTGGTTTTCGATTCATATATCTCATGCGGAGTTCTCTACATCCGAGTACATCTCCTTCACAAAGATTCCGGATATCCTTTGCCGTAGGGAGAAACATATGCGGTCCGGAGATGGGGTTCCATGGAGTTGATCGTACGCCTAACCATAGAGTCCTCAGATTTCCAGCTTGCATGTTTGGGATCATTCTGTGGGGGCTCCTTGCTTGCCCCAGTCAAGAACCCCAATCTGCTTCGGCCATCAATGACTAACTTGATGGTTTGGGACCAATCAAGGTAGTTCTTGCTGTTAGGTGTGATGCCCGAAAGACAATTTTGTAATTGTTTTATTTAATAAATGAAATGATATTATTATTCATATTTATTATTCTCATATTCACCGATGTGACAATAGTATTTACACTACGTAAAACCTAAAAGTATATCGTTTATGTAATCACTTAACACGATGTATGGGATATACACGGAGGATTGAGTTAGTGAAGATGTACTTAAAATACAATTAGCCCGTAGTGAAGTTAATCGGAGTATCGGGTCTCTCCTTTAACGTGCTATTAATGCTCCTGCAACACAATAGGTGTGATTGTCTTATCCGGACTTTCGGTTAAGAGAACCTAATGGGGCATTTATATATGATAGATATATCATATAGTATTTGGACCGATTTGATTAGAGTTCACGATATAATTCCGTAATCGAAAGTCTTATCGAATCAATGGATGATCATATTTATGGATATATCTTAATCTCGAGGTGATCACCGCCAACTGCTTGAATCGCATGAAGTTTGACTTGACGGTTAAGGATTACACCGAGTCCGTGGTCCAATTACCCCATCTTGGTATTGTCTTGGATTGAGTGAGTAGTCCGTGTTTATCACGGAGATACGGAATCCATTCCTTCCATTTATGGAAGTAGATGAAACAGCTCCTCTTATTTGTTAATCCTAGAAACCGATCGATCGCGCGAGTTCATATTACACTGATTAGCTACCAGTGAGTTGTATGAATTAATTGATCACTAGGGGTTAATGGTAAATAAGGATAAGAGGTTCTAAAAAGGGTTAAAGGTAACTTCCCGATTTAGAATAAACAGTCTATGGAGGATTAATCTATATGTAATGATTATATCAATGGACGCTTATTATTATTCTCGTGAGAGATAAATATAATCTCATAATCGGAGGAGTGCGATCACGGGATTATGGTGGCATATTCCTGTGATTGATTTATCGAATATAATTATTCTATAATTATTTATTTGATTTATCGGAGCCGCTGATTATTAGTCCATGGTCCCCGACGTGCCTCCTAATATAGCATAGCTATTCTCGGACGTCGAATCCTAATAATGTTAATTTAGTTCTTGTTGGACTTTATTAAAACGATATGTGAATTAATTGTTTAGTGGACTATTAAATTAGTTGGGCTAAATAATTAAATATGTGGAAAAGACATTTTCCATAATCTTGGCCCAATTATTGTGTGATGGCAAAATTAATATTGACTATGTCAATATTGTTAATTTTGCCCCATGCCTCTTATTTTTGGAATAAGAAATTGTTTTCTTGTGTATTAATAAGACATGTGCATAAAATATTTATTGGATAAATATTTATGGTAAGAAATAAAGATAAATATTATTCTAGATTTGTTCTAGAATATTATGGGATTATCTTTTATTTAATGGGATTATTATAATTGATTTTGTATTAATTATTAAATCCTTGGAGGTTAAGTTTTACTTCTCACATAAAGAGAGTTCTTCCAAGCTTAACACACACAATAATTTCACTATCAACTCTTAGAGAGGAGATAGAATTTTCGCCAAGAGGGTTGAGGAAAATCTTGGAGATTTTTCCGGGTAGCATATCGGAAGAGTTCGAGTCGAGAATTTCCTTCCACCGGAGTTGCTTGGATCACACGTCTGTAAGATCGTGGTGCTCTTCACACCTTTGTTCGTTCTTTCCATTGCGGTTCTTCAACTTGGATTTTGAGATCCAAGAGGTATGTTTTACAACCCCCTTGTAGATTTAGATCTAGTTATTTTATTACGTGTAATTTATAGATCTAGATCCTTAAATCGCTTCCGTTGCGGATGATATTACTAACAGTGGTATCAGAGACCATGGTGATCTATATTTATACGTATAAAATATTAGATCTAGGAGTGGTAAAACATGTAGATTTTTGTCCCAATTTTTTTTTTAAAAAGGGGCCGAAATTTTGTTTTATTTTTTTATGTTATGAATGTCTTGGTTGAAGAGATGGATTGGGGTTGATGCTTTGTTTATCGTTAGATCTATTGTAGCTCCTTTGTTTAAGTAACAATTGAGCATATGAATTGTATTTTATTTATGTCAATTTTCGAAATTTATATGTAAAAGTAGCATCTTTTATTGTAATTTTGAATATCCGGGCTGGAAAAGATGAAGATCTTGCTGAAAAATTGAAGATCAAGACGAAACCCAAGGTATGAACGAGGAGAAACGGATGAATTTTATTAAAAAACTGCTACAGGACTTTCTGCGACGCTGAAAAGCGTCGCTATAAGTCCTGTTTAATAAAAAAGATGCGGCTAGGGTTTTTTTTTTGCGGCTGCATGAAATTTTTTTTGTGACCTAATTTTTTTTTATGATCATTTAACTGCCGCATGAAAAAGGAAAAAAAAAAAATTTGGAAAATAATTAATGCAGCCGCCTCATTGTATAATAATAAAAAAAAAAATTTGGAAAATATTTTTTTTTGTAACAGCCGCATAGGAATAAATTTTTTTTTAGTTATAGTAAATTGGATTTATTTAATTAAAAATGCCTTTCTCCTCTCGGGTGTTCGTGGTTCGTGATCCGGCGGTTCGAGTTCAAGATTCGAAGATCAAGACTCGAAGACAACAAGATTGTAATTTATTTTTTCCTAGGATAGATTAGATACGAAGTACAAACAATCCATCTCGGTGTTTAAATTTTCCGCAATTTATTTTTATGTGTT
Organism: Gentiana macrophylla; assembly: GCA_026214975.1. Classification (NCBI taxonomy): domain Eukaryota; kingdom Viridiplantae; phylum Streptophyta; class Magnoliopsida; order Gentianales; family Gentianaceae; genus Gentiana; species Gentiana macrophylla. Next base: position 15,889,496 of record CM047809.1, on the reverse strand, counting down.
TGATCATAAAATAGATATAAAATCGGAATTGCCATGACATGCATCATATCATAAATCCACTCCATGCATACATGTAGAATTTTAATTTTGGTAATTAAAATAGACATGTATACAAACTCGTGTAATTAGTTGAAATTTAATTAATACGTGGTAATTAATAAATTTAGTAACTAATTAAAGATCCGAGGACGAGTTATGAAATCGTTAAGCCTTTCGTTGTGTGTTCTCGTGAACCGCCTTAAAGCCCAAACGAGATCACGTTTTCGATTCGTAGTGTCTACGAGATTGAATGATGGTAAAAGAACAATAAATCTTGGATAAAAGCGGTTCGCCATAGGTTGGGTGGTCAATCGAGCTTCGCTCGACCGACTTAACCCTCATAGTGTGATGTATGCACGGGGTCCGGCAAGACTAAGCTACACTTGAGAGCGGAGGGTGATTCCTTCTTATCTCAATAGAATTGGTCGTCTTGACCGATTTCGTCCGATCATCACATATGTTCCAACGAATAGGGCGGGTGGGCTTGCCTACGTTACCGACACCATTCGAATCCTTGATTTGATGAGCTTTTATGTTAACATCAAAAGACGTGGTTAGTTAACCCACCACCACTTCCAAAATATTGAGTGGGAGCGGGGAGGCGACACCAACCCCACGGCCTCTACTATAGATACAAGTAAGTGAGAGAAGGGTGACGCCGAGGCGCTTTGATTTCTTCCCCTAAGGATGGTGTTCGCCCCTATCAACATTCATGGCTTGGTCTCCGAAAGGATAGGATTTCCGGTACTCGTCGGGTCACCGACCTATCCTAAGACGGCATACTCGGGCGCACTCAAGAGATCCGATATAGTAGGTCACACTCATAAAGGATATTTTTGGAAATATCTAGGCTAAAAGGAAGGTAGTCAATGAATAAAGGGATGTTCGATTCTCGTGGGATGTTCGATTCTCACAAGTTAATCATTGATGAGATTGTCTCGATTTAACCGTCATCTCTTTGACTACCACCTAAGGCGGCACTCGAGATGCGAGGTTAAAACCTTGGAATGGTAGAGTAGACTTAATTTTAGTTTACAATTCCTAAAATATATATAGTAGTGTTAACTTTGAATTAATATATGTCATTTTATTTACAGCATTATATCCCTTACTAAATTGCTTAAAATTTATAATTGACTAGTATTGACTTCGTTAAAAAGTGGAAAGTAACTAGGACGTTGAACTAGTTAATCGATAATGCAATTATTTTCTCGAAAGAGATATTTTCTCTTAAGCCTTTTAAAAACCAGTGACATATAGGTATGTCACTAGTGTCATTCGTGTCAAACGGAAGACAAACTTAGTTTGATCAAAGGTGATTTCGGACTTTGAAATTCTTCTAGTGAATTTTGAGTGTGTAGTAATTACACAAGAAATTTTCTAATTGAAAAATCGGAAAATCATGAAGTGTTACTAGTTGGACGATATTTGGAATCGATGAACTAGTGGGAGCTTTATGATTTGTTGTTTTTCTAGAACATTAGAAAAGTATAACTGACTACACACGTAACCGTTCTAATAGAAAAACCGGAAAGTCATGAAATATCGCTAGTTGAACGATATTTGGAATCGATGAACTAGTGGGAGTTCTATGATTTGTTGTTTTTCTGGAAACATTGGAACTATGTACGAAAGATTTTCTAATCGAAAAAATCGGAAAATCATAAAAATAAAGCATTGCTCGTTAGACGGTATTTGGAACCGATAAACTAGTGGGAGCTTTAATGTTATGATTTGTTGTTTTTCCGGTATATTAAAAATCCGAGAAGTCTCGACGAGTAACACTCGAAATAGACATCCCACGGTTCAAGAGTAGTGTCTACTCAAACGAACATTGGTTCAAGACTGCTTTCCATTCACGGAAAGTCAAGAATGGGAGAATATGTCTAAAAGTGTTAGTCATCTAAATCCGAGAAAACTTTAAGGTTGAATCGAAAATTAATTAATCAAAATCATAGGATAAGGACGGTGATTTTGGATCACCAACCTATGAATCCTTGGCGATTTTCTCGAGCTAAGTTCTTTGGAAGAACAAGGTAGCAAAGTGCATTTAACGATTAAAAAGTAAACAACGGGCGCTTAATTTTAGCTAGAATAGTGGGAGTGATATAAGGAAATGAATCTCGGTTCAATCCTTGGATATCGCGGAAAATTTATTTTCTGCTTAAGATTCGTTGGAACGAATGGATTTACCTTCTATTCAATAATTTGTTTGTCGATAGAAAGTGAATATACCATTTGTAGTACGAATCCAAGACTCGGACTTTTGTTTGATAAAGTCAAAACCACTTAGAATCTAACAAATATGTATATAAAACACATCTTAAGAATCTGTTAAAAGCAATTGGTTTCCATATTTAGATAAACGCTTCTTCATATTCCATAGTTAGTGCATAGCCCCTAAAAGACAAGACCTGAAGACTGGCTCAGGGTGATTCATTTTCTCCCAGTCTGGTTATATTGTCTCAAAGGTTCAATGACTAAGTTTCCTTTTCAATTGGGAAAGGATAATGGTTATAAAGAAGTAACATAGCTTGTTCATAACGACCTTCGGGGTCTGATGAAAGATACAAGCTAGTAGGAGCTTCCGAGTAGTGACTTCTTGTCTGATAACTATTCAAACACTCCGGTAAGTTTATCCAAAATATTCTGAGGTGTCTCTGATTTTGTCGGAGATGGAGTATTCTCTACTCAAAAATGGGCCATTACATAGTCCTAGGGACAGATGCTCGGCCTGCCTCATAGTCAAATGCTTACACTATAGGAGAAACCGTTGAATTCCTTTACATAGTTTTAGATGTGCTACAATACACTGCTTAACTCAATAAAGATATTGGAAGCAAAATAACGGTTTACATTGAAATGTAAGAGCGAGAAGTCTACCTAGAATATGCTTTGGAATTTACGGATAAGGTGTGGATTCGGTTCACCCCACTTCCATAAATATAAGCATTTAGCACACGGTGCTTGAAGGTAGGTCTGGAAATTTCGCGAACACGTTCGGTCAGTGACCAATCGTTATATATCTTGTAGCATTGAGAAAAAGGTGTGTTATCAGATTCTTGAAATCGGGAAGGGACAGCTTATCTTATGTGCGTCCTTTCGATAGAGTCTATGAACAAGTAAAACCTTAAACCTTGCGATGACGTTTACTCAAGGTAGTTTACTAACCGATTAAAATCGGACCACATCCAACATCGGTTGTTGGTGATAACACTAAATACTACTAAACTAGATCGAATTTCGATCCACCCGAAATGTAGTGGGAGTATGGTTTATCCATTACCCATTACGGGTTCGGCGGACTTTGTAGTCTGAGGATCGATTGATGACCTATGGCTCTTTTGTGAGCAGTATAGGATTCTGATAATAGAGGTTGGTTTAATAGCCATAACCCTGTGAATGGAGTTCGGTACTCCAATTCTGTTCATGCTCTTGTAGAACCACCTGAGCGTCTCAGGCCCAGTGGGAGTAATTGGATCTACACGGAAAAGAGTAGAATGAGTTCGGTATTGCATGATTTCGTTCAAAAGCAGAAAATAGGGGTGATTCCCTGAGACTTTCTTGCCAAACAAACGGAGTCCGGATTCATTCAAATGAAGGGTATTGACTTATGAACTTATGACAGGATGATCACCAAGGCTTATGTCCTTTGTGGATAAAAAGCAAACCTCTCGGTCATTGGAAGTCATATATTTCTACAATATGTGGATTTGACCGTAATATTGATAAGTCTTTTGTAGATTTGGATATCAATTTTAGTACATGAGTGAATATATAAATATATATTAGTGTTTGTGAAGGATAACACTTGCACTAGTTGGAATCAACATGGGTGTGTTATCTCAAGTCGACCGACAATACCACAATTCTCACCTGCAAGAGATTTGGACAACATTCTTAAGAGTTTGACTTGGTCGAATTCATTAGAATCGATCACTGGTTTCCCATCCATCTTATTGGTTAAGATGATGCATCTGTGTATGCAACATTCAACGAGGAAGTTCTACCCTATGCCTCGGGAATGACTCTACAAATCTTCGGATCAAGAGAAATGGGATAGATTCTCTTTCTAGTAAGAGATGGTCGAGTTATTGAATGTCAACTTTGATCGAATCTTAGATTCGGTTAACAAAGCAAGTTTAGTATGTCCTTTAGTATCTTGAAGAGAACGAGGAATAATATGCGGACATATTCATGTGTGAACTTGGATATGTGTGATACAATCGATTTTGACTTTAAGTCGATTGAGGATGATCGTTAAGTCGATCTCGGGCTCGAGTGTTTACCCATTACCACATGATTAGATGGACCGGTAACATTTCGATTCTACGGATCGTCTCGAGCCGACAACCCGACTAATCATTAAGACCCATGACATTTAGATGTAGGTGCTCCCGAGTCACCGACCTATCCTACGACGGCATACTCGGAGTGTACTTTGGAATCAAAATGGTTATGATATGCTTAGTGGGTACTCGAATACGGGATGAGTCTTCATTGCTTTAGAGCAAGTGGGAGATGTAGTTTGTTGTAGTTTAAATAATAGGGTGTGCTCTAAAACAATTAATCACATGCTTTCGTGCAAGTGAGAGATTGTTAGGTGTGATGCCGAAAGACAATTTTGTAATTGTTTTATTTAATAAATGAAATGATATTATTATTCATATTTATTATTCTCATATTCACCGATGTGACAATAGTATTTACACTACAGAAAACCCAAAAGTATATCGTTTATGTAATCACTTAACTCGGTGTATGGGATATACACGGGAGGATTGAGTTAGTGTAGATGTACTTAAAATACAATTAGCCCGTAGTGAAGTTAATCGAGAGTATCGGGTCTCTCCTTTAACGTGCTATTAATGCGCCCAGAACACAATAGGTGTGATTGTCTTATCCGGACTTTCGGTTAAGAGAACCTAATGGGGCATTTATATATGATAGATATATCATATAGAATTTTGACCCGATTTGATTAGAGTTCACGATATAATTCCGTAATCGAGAAGTCTTATCGAATCAATGGATGATCATATTTATGGATATATCTTAATCTGAGGTGATCACGATCCAACCGCTTGAATCGCATGTGAAGTTTGACTTGACGGTTAAGGATTACACCGAGTGCAATGGTCCGAATTACCCCATCTTGGCATTGTCTTTGGATTGAGTGAGTAGTCCGTGTTTATCACGGATCACGAATCCATTCCTTCCATTTATGGAAGTAGATAAACGATTCCTTTATTTGTTAATCCTAGAAATCGATCGATCGCACGAGTTCATATTACAATCGATTAGCTACCGGTGAGTTGTATGAATTAATTGATCACTAGGGGGTTAATGGAAAATAAGGATAAGAGGTTCTAAAATGGTTAACGGTAACTTCCCGATTTAGAATGAATAATCATGGAGGATTAATCCATATGTAATGATTATATCAATGGGACGCTTATTATTATTCTCGTGAGGAGATAAATATAATCTCATAATCGGAGGAGTGCGATCAGGGATTATGGTGGCATATTCTGTGATTGATTTATCGAATATAATTATTCTATAATTATTTATTTGATTTATCGGAGCCATTGATTATTAGTCCATGGTCCCCGACGTGCCTCCTAATATAGCATAGCTATTCTCGGACGTCGAATCCTAATAATGTTAATTTAGTTCTTGTTGGACTTTATTAAAACGATATGCGAATTAATTGTTTAGTGGACTATTAAATTAGTTGGGCTAAATAATTAAATATGTGGAAAAGACATTTTCCATAATCTTGGCCCAATTATTGTGTGAATGCAAAATTAATATTGACTAGGTCAATATTGTTAATTTCGCCCCATGCCTCTTATTTTTGGAATAAGAAATTGTTTTCTTGTGTATTAATAAGACATGTGCATAAAATATTTATTGGATAAATATTTATGGTAAGAAATAAAGATAAATATTATTCTAGATTTGTTCTAGAATATTATGGGATTATCTTTTATTTAATGGGATTATTATAATTGATTTTGTATTAATTATTAAATCCTTGGAGGTTAAGTTTTACTCTCCTATATAAAGAGAGTTCTTCCAAGCCTTAACACACACAATAATTTCGACTATCAACTCTTAGAGAGGAGATAGAATTTTCGGCCAAGAGGGTTGAGGGAAAATCTTGGAGGTTTTTCCGGGTAGCATATCGGAAGGGTTCGAGTCGAGAATTTCCTTCCACCGGGAGTTGCTTGGATCACACGTACGGAAGATCGTGGTGCTCTTCACACCTTTGTTCGTTCTTTCCATTGCGGTTCTTCAACTTGGATTTTGAGATCCAAGAGGTATGTTCTACAACCCCCTTGTAGATTTAGATCTAGTTATTTTATTACGTGTAATTTATAGATCTAGATCCTTAAATCGCTTCCGTTGCGGATGATATTACTAACACTTGCTTCCGTTTAGTTTATGGGAAACCAGTAGGTTAGCAGGAATATTTGCAGAATTTGCATCCTCACCATGCGTGGTAGCTGCTGTTCTAGAAGTGTCACCAGATTGTGCTGAAGACTGGGGGCTGAGTTCTCCAGTAAAAGCTGCTCGATAATTCATCGAAGAAGATAGGTTTTCAGACGGCTAGGGTTTATGCCAACCTCGGCTTTGATACCATGTTAAATATAAGGAATAAAAGTATTCTTTTTATTTCTGAGAAAGATAATTATTACAATGATAGGAGGCTTGATTTAAATAAGTAGTGAACCTAGAGCCTTCACTGAATTGAATTCCTTGATTTCAGGAATCAATTAAGATCGGCTGTTACAATTCTAATTAACATAAAATCAAGCCAGAATAATCTAATAAAGAAAATAGCGGCTGCTGATTATAACAAACCCTACTGCCCTTATTTAAATAGTAAAAGACAAAATAACCCATGTTCTTCAACAGTTTACCATGTGAAACATTATCTTTCTTCAAATTTCTCGATGAGCATGAAAAGAAAGACGATGACTGTACAGAAATAGATCTTGCCTTTTTTAAGCTAGTTGGAACTACAAAGTTCATTCAGGCACATGTATTAGTGCTAGAACTGCTTAACTGTCGCAATGAATTTCAGATGGAAGGCCAACTTGTAAAACTGTGTGATAAGTTGGGATTTCTAGTGGAACTCGTGAAGAATTTGTCCGAGAACAATCTGGATCAGATACTGTTCTTGCTAGATACTAGAGCTGTGGGAACCGAGGTAGCATCCTCATCTCCTTATTTAGCTTGGACATGACGGAACAAAGGTTAAAAGAAGGGAATTTGCGTATTCATCGTTTAATTGCCGATATTGAGCTACTTGAGGCAGAGGTGATGCTCAATAGCTTTCTCAACCATCACACCGATGTGATTGTTCCCTTTAGCAATATGGAGATGCTAAGGAATGGGTTTAGGCTCCTAAGAATTGTTTTAACATATTCAAGAGCAGGTAACATGGGATTCCAAATTAATGCTATCGATTTATTCATTCTTGGGAGATGCAATTCCACATGTTTTTAAGTTGTTTCATAACAGAAGTAATAAGGGTATGGCTATGGAAATGAATGAGTTGGTGTCTGTTTTGCTTCAAGATATGATTGCTTGGGAAACAAATGTTAAAGCGCGTTATCTTCAGATTCAGAGGTCATCACAGTCTACTCACCCTAGGACTGATAGACTTGGTTTTATTGATTGTCTGGTGGACAACTTGAGTAACTTATCAAGCTCTATGCCTGCATTTCCATGGATGAAGTACCAGATAGGGAAGGCCTTTAAGGATTTAAAGTCTTGCAGATCTTTGGTGATATATCATGGGAACACAACGATGATAATGAGCTAGATAATCTTGTTTCAAAACTCACACAAGCTGCATACGAAGTGGAATACGTTGCCGAATCATTTGCGATTGGAGACAGTAACACCTGGACTGAAAGGTTATGGATTTCTGACCTCATTGATGAGATCAAGCAAATATCGGTGAAAATCAGGGACATTCTTGCCAACAAGTCTTTCAATGATGGGGCGGGCAATCCCGCAGGGACTTCAGACCGTCTATTACTACAACCTGTGGATTATACTCCATCTACTAATGAATTCTCGTTTCCAATCTGATAGATCTTTGGACTGCAGAAGGCTTTATCCGAAGAAGAAATGATGAAAAAAACGGGATCCATGGGTGGTATCAAAGCATGTCATGTACACAATCTCTTACACGAGTTATGCTGTACCAGAGCAGAAAAGGAAAATTTCCTACATGTGGTGAAGAACCTAGGTAAATCATCATCTTCTTCTTCTTCTGTTTCTGAATCTTCTATCAACTATGATGAGCATCGACGTGTTTGCATATATTCTGAACGGCGAAATTTCGTTGAATCAAGACCTTCTAACAATGCATTTGTTATCTCTTACTCTTTGCCACAAGGGGAGATGATTATTAATTAAAATGACTATAATGTTTCCTTCATTTTTCTCAACTTCAAGCTTCTGAGAACATTGAGGCTTGATTCCATAAATATTGGTGACTCCATTCCAGATGGATTTGAATTGCTCATTCACTTGAGATTTCTTAGCTATTTTGGGTACCATGGAATCAATCCCAGATCCAATAGAACGTCTTTCCAATCTTGAATTCTTTTATGTGAAAGGATTACGTGGGGAAATCCGGTTGCCACAGAGTATATAGAGAGTGAAAAAATTGAGGAAACTTCATGTAAAAGATCGGTGTTAAGGGTGATTTTATACGTTTTATAAGGATATATTTTATATCAATTTCCCCCATATTTGGATGTTTCTCATAGAAATCGAGCTATATATTGAAATATTGAGCAAGTGATGTTTTTAACGAGTTATTCGCAAAATTGGTTAATTTATGAGTTTTATTGATGGTTTTATGTTTATTTGAATATTATTACACTTTGCGATGTTTTTGATGACGTGTAGATGCATAATTGCGGTTCAAAAGATGATTAAATGAAGATAAATGTCGGATTTAATGGATGAAAAAGAGATAAGGATGGAATTGGCTAGAGGAAAAGAGATAGAGTTGAAGATTTCGAATTTGGATCTAGCTGAACTGGCGTCCAAGTCCCGTCCAGTCTGGACTGGCGTCCAGAATATTGGACTGGCGTCCAGGATGAGATTTTTGGTTCAGAGAGTTTGGACGCTGAGTAAACGGGCGTCTGAAGGAAGTCCAAGGCACCTTGGACGGGCGTCCACAATTTCGGACGGGCGTCCACGGCCGACATGCTGAAAACCGACTTACTTTTTCTATAAATAGCAGCGCGGATTTCAACCTTAAACATACATTATGGAGACCTATTGATACACAATCATTAGGAGAAAACCCTAGGCGGCCCCAGCCCCCTTTGGGGAGGCTGGGGTTGCGATTTTTCTTGTTTTATTTCCGTTTTCTATTTCGTTTTGCTGCTGCGTTTATGCTCAACGCTTGGGGCTGAACATGTTCAAACGATTTGAATCTTTTCCATCAGGTTTCTCTATTTCCGATCTGAGTTTATGTTGTGATTTTAATTCAAAGTTGTTATCTTTTCTTTGATTATTTGTTATGCAATCGAAATTGAAAGATGAATTGTTGTTGATGTTTACCGTATGACGAGAGTCGGTGTAAACCTTAGATCACCATAGGAAAGATAGGATTTTTAACCTTGACATAACGAGAGTTGATAGGTTGAATATCTAGGTTGCTAGATTGAGAGATCTTACACCTTGTTTTGAGAGCGTAAATCTCTATAGATCGAGAGATGATGAGATTGATAGACGAATTATCTACGAGAGTAGGAATTCATACTTTTGATAGGTGAACCACATCTTTGATTAAATCTTCATAAGATAATCTAGAGAGGAAATTGAGGGTTGCGGGATCGGTGGATTATTGTTTGTTCATTGTTTAATCACCATGATCATCGCTTTTATTGTTTTTTCTCGTTTATAGTTTTATTTATTATCACTTTTATCCTTTCTGGCTTTGGACTGACAATCCTCTGTCTAGTTTATTTTCCGTTTTAGTTTAGGTTTAGTAATAAATAGCAGTGACGGTTTTAGAAGAATTAATAGGAACCAGATTAAACAACCTCGATTCCCTGTGATCGACTCCGGTATTAATCTATTTATCTACGATCACTCTGACACTTTAATAATCTGGATTTATAAATTTTATTACTTGTTTATTTTGCGTTGATAAAATCCGAGACAATCGGTTTGCGTTCAGAACTTCAGATCAATCGAGGAAATACTTAACAACGAGTTAGATAACTTAGAAAGCCTTTCCTCGATGTTTCTTCCGTATGGAAAATCATCAAAGCAGATACTGCCGAGGTTGCCAAGACTGCAAAAATTAAAATGCATATTTTCAGAATATTGGAGTAATGCCACTAAAAGCAACCGGTTCCCCATTCTCAACTCATTACTTCAACTTGAATCATTAAAGGTGCTTTATCATGGTCGGATAGCATCCCTCTGTGTTCAGTTATCCAGAAGGATATGTCTGCAATTGGGAGCTTACCTTGTCTTGAGGTTCTGAAATTACTATTGAAAGCTTTTGAAGGTCAAGAGTGGGAAGTGGAAAGTGAGGAATTCCAGAACCTCAAATACTTGAAGCTGGAATCTCTTGACATCGTACAATGGACTACCTCGTACGATTCGTTTCCTTGCCTTGTGAAGATAGTTTTGCAAAGTTGCAAGCGACTTGAGGAAGTCCCATTTGAATTTGGGGAAAGTCCAACTTTACAGACGATTCAAGTGCAATAGTGCAGTAGTAGCTCGGTTGCTAAATCGGTCAAAGGCATTCAAGAGGAACAGATGGAAACGTCAGGCCGTGAGCTGGATGTCTTTATTCATCCACCAATTGTTTGAACAAAATTCAATTTCACACGATTACATTGGTAAAACTTGATTTTTTTTTACTGTCATTTGTTCTGGCCTCTTTGAATTTCTTTTACCCAGTCCTGGGGGTTGTGCTCTTTTTTTTTTTTTTTTTTTTTTTTTTGCCCCACTATTAGGCACTTTGTACAAATGCTTTAGGAACACAATGCCACTGTTTGTTGTATGTTTGTGTATTGGTTTATCTTTGCGCCTGCCTGGGGAAATGACGTAGCTAGTGAGGTATTAACTCAGGCGGGCGCGTCTATTACTGGATGAAAACTATGTTTGTGTATCGGTTTGCAATAGAGTGTTATGACATTGAATTAGCAGAAAGTGGTTCCAGATGAAGGTGACAATAATCATTTTGTCTTGCTGTCAAAATAAGGCTGGAAGAGGGATACAATCAGGCTTGAATTGGAAATAATGGAATAACACTCCAGCACGCACGCGCGCACGCACACGTGTTCAAGCCATAAGAAATGATAAAAAGTGGGATCCTATTCTGATTTTAACTTGTATATCCTTGTTTGTAACATTAGATAGTGTTGTCTTCAGAAATGATAAAAGAGGGATCCTATTCTGTTTGTTTGTGTAATACACATGAAACACTACCACAGGTGATGTGCTGGTAGATTATTTTCAAGGAGAAAAAAAAAGTAAAAGGAAAAAAAAGGGAAGGGTATAAAAAGGCAATATTGAGAGTATATTAAAAGGAGACTATATTGCACTAGACCAATCAAGCAATGACAAGTGTATTTACAAAGGTCGTTTGATATTGACACCACATTCAATCTATTACTTTTGAGACACCACATTAACATTCGATCTTTCTAGAATCGAATTTTGCCCAAAGTGTGGTGTTCCCAGTAGATCGGATGCGGTGCGAATAACTTTGCCCATGTACAAAACACCTGTCTTCTTACCCCATGGCATTTGTTGTATCATAATGGTTATGGAATCAAAAATTCTTTTATTAACATGGATAAATAAAAATAAAAAGCTATAACATCATGTTATAACGGGTCGTCAGGAATTGATGGTGATTGTTAGAAAAGAACAGATAGTAAACAATCAATCAAGCACAAAAAACATAGAACACAGATTTAACGTGATTTCCGACAATGTGTCGACTACTCCACGGACAAACGAGGATATTTTATTATTCACAGAAAGTTACTCAGATGTTAATTGTTGAATTATGGTGTTGTTAATATTTAATTAATGTTATTTTTCATTTTTTAGCATTAGTTAATCTCTGTCCTAGTTTATTACTAGTTATTGTTGTTTCTGAACAGTTTCCACTGTTCATAGCCGTTGCTGTTGCAACTTGCTTTTCTAGCCGTTATGGCTCTTTCTATAAAGTGTAAATCACACTTATCATTACTCGATAAGTGTTTCTAAGAGAATAATAAACTTTTCTTCTCTATCTCTCTTAATTTCTACATGGTATCAGAGATTTGCACGATTTCCTGAAAAAAATCTTCTTCTTAAATGGCTCTGAGCACTCTTCTTCGAGTAAACTCAAGGGAAGAAGGAAGTTCAAATACCTCTTCCTGGACTTCAACCTCACTAATGCCACTTCCTACTCACAAGCTCAATGGTGATAATTACCTACAATGGTCCAAATCCATTCACCTTCTTATAACTGGAAGAGGAAAGGAGGAGTACTGGCCTGGGAAAGCAAGGCACCGAGATCTTTGGAGATGCCACCTACAAAAAGTGGAGGGTGGAAAACGACCTTGTGATGTCTATTCGCTAGGTCTATGACCACGACTCACTGCTTGAAAACTTCATCCTCCTTATCTCTTTGAGGAAATTTGGTGCAAGCCTCCGATTTATACTCAAAGAAGGATAATACTTACGAGATGTATGAAATTGAGGCAAAGCGCAAGATATGAAACAGGGAGATTTAAGTGTTCTTGAATACTATAATCTCTCTGCCTGCAGATCTTAGCGTGATTGACAATTGTGAGAGCATAAAGTGGCACAATGCTAATGATGCTAAAACCTACAAGTCCTTGAAAGATCAGAGAAGGATCTTTAAGTTCCTTATGGGTTTAAATTCCAACCTTGATGATGTTAGAGGCAGAGTCTTGAGCTCAAAACCTCTTCCATCCATAAAAATGGTCTTTCTTGATATTAAACATGAGGAAAGTAGAAAAGGCTCATGATGAATGAGAACACTACTAGCTCTTCCACTCATTGAAAGTAGTGCTCTTTTCACCAAGGCGCTTCTAATCTTTGCTCAAAAGCGAGAAAGTAACAGCCTTTCTGTGAGCATTGCAAAAGAATGGGCACACAAAAAAACTCATTTGAAGATCCATGGCAAGCACATGGCTGAAACTCTAGGCACAACCGGACACCGAAAGCTTTGGGAGGTTAACCCACTTGTTGAGGACAAAAAGTGCAGAGGATTTTTAGCCAGGCAGCGATTGAAGCCTTAAAGAGACTTCATGCTCGCTCAAAATCCTGAACAAATGCTCCTCAAGGCTCCATTTCCATTGCTAATACAGTGCATGTTTTTAATGCCTACTCGGTAATCACATCTTGGAAAAGTGTCTGATTGTTGATTCGGGGCTTCCAATCATATGATTGAAACCCACCTCTTCACCAATCTAACTGAATGCAAACAACCTCATAATGTAAAAATTGCTGATGGTACTATATCTCAAGTCTCTGGAATTGGTACAATTCCCTTGAATGATAATATCACCCTGAGGGATGTTCTTTATGTGCCTAATCTTCACTGCAACTTACTGTCAGTGAGTAGGTTCATTAAAGACTCTAATTGCTCTGTGATCTTTCATGCTAATGGGTGCAAATTTCAGGGTTTGAACTCTATGGAGGAGATTGGCAGTGCTGAAGGCATTTCAGGCTTGTTTGTTTTCAAGACAAATCAATCTAGCATATTCTTTGAAGACATTTCCAAGGGTCTGTCTAGTATTTGTAGACCTAACATGTTCTGTAGTAATAATAATATTATGCTTCTTCATTATAGATTAGGTCATCCTAATTTCTTGTACTTAAAGAAGCTGTATCCTGATGTTTTTAAAGGAATAAATGTTGATTCTCTTCATTGTGACACTTGTGAATTATCTAAACATGTGAGATCTGTGTTTCCAAAAATTTCTCATAAACCATCTCGACCATTTGCCTTTGTTTCACAAAGTGACATTTGGGGACCTTCAAAGAAGAAAACCATCACTGAAAAAAGATGGTTTGTCAGTTTTATTGACGACCATAGCAGGGCAACTTGGCTATTCCTTTTAAAGGAAAAGTCTGAAGTTGGATCCATTTTCAGAAATTTCTTCACCATGATCAAAAATCAGTTTGGGACTGAAATTAAAGTTCTCAAAACTGATAATGGTAAGGAATATTTTGAAAAGAGTCTCACCTCATTCTTTTCTGAAAAATGGATTATTCATCTTAGTACTTGTGTGGATACACCCCAACAAAATGGGGTGGTGAAAGGAAAAATAGACATCTTACAGATGTGGCCGGGAGCATAATGTTCACTATGAAAGTACTGAAGTACTTATGGGAGAGGGTCATCCTCACACCCACTTATCTCATAAATAGAATGCCTTACAGAGTTAATTTCGGGACACCTATTCAAGTCCTAAAGGATTCTTATCCTAACACTCATCTTATGAGTTCTATTCCTTCAAGGTGTTTGGGAGCACACGCTTTGTTCACATTCATTCCCATAACAGAGAGGAAACTTGATCCTAGGGCAATCAAATGTGTCTTTGTTGGGTATTCACCCTCCCAACAAGGATACAAATGCTTCATCCAACCACCGTAAAATTCTTCAACACCAAAGATGTGACTTTTATGGAAGAAACTCCTACTTTGGTCAAGATGTTCGGGGAGAACTTTCATAACTTTTATCAATCATGGGACATCGAAAATCTCGGTGATACTGTGAACAACACAGAAAAAACACTTGAGACCACTCGAATCGATCGGGAGTATACATGATGTATCTGATGACCCTCATGAATCACCTCCTATCATTGTGTATTCAAGAAAAAGAAAAGCCACATCACAAAACCCCAAATCGTGATATTTGAGAACCAAGTTATAGTTACGAAAGTCGGGACTCGACGACTATGAAAATAGGATCAATATCAAAGTCTTGATAGTACCAATGACAAAGAGAATCAAGATTCGACACTTACAAAGCTCTAAACAAATAAGTGATGACAATGATCAACCCATTCTTTGTGAGAAAGGGGTGAGGAGTCAGACCTCCCATCCTATTTACAACTTTCTATCCTATCACAACCTTACTTCCAAAGAGACTGGTTTTATAGGAAATTTGGATGCAATCCAGATTCCAAAAAATGTTCATGAAGCCATTACTAGTCCTAAATGGAAGGCAGCTCTGGAAGAAGAAATGAGTGCCTTGCACAAAAATAATACTTGGGATATCACTCAACTCCCAACCGGAAATACTCGAGTGGGGTGTAAGTGGATATTCACCATAAAGTGTAATCTTGATGGTTCCCTGATGCAGATACAAGGCAAGGTTTGGTAGCAAAGGTTTCACTCAATCCTATGGAATTGATTATCATGAAACCTTTGCTCCAAAGTACAAAAGCGAATACTATTAGAGTTCTGTTGAGTATTGCGCTTAATATGGACTGAATCTAACTCAACTTGACATTAAGAATGCCTTTCTTAATGGGGATCTTGAAGAGGATGTTTATATGCACATCCTCCTGGTTTGAGAACCTAGAAACAGGGTGATGTGTGTAAACTAAAAAAATCTCTCTATGGCCTCAAACAATCCCCAAGGGCTTGGTTTGGGAGATTTTCTAAGTTTATCACCAATCAGGGCTTCAATCAAAGTCATGCTGATCATACTCTATTCACAAAGACCACTAAACCTGGGAATTTGACCATCCTAGTAGTTTATGTGGATGACATTATTCTAACTGGGAATGATCTTGATGAAATAAAAGGAATAAAGGAATCTCTTGCAAAAGAGTTTGAGATCAAAGATTTAGGGGATCTAAGGTACTTCCTAGGGATGGAAATTACCAGAAATTCTGAGGGTATTTCTGTCTCCCAAAGGAAATACACTTTAGATCTCTTAAAAGAAACAGGTATGCTTGGCTGTAAGCCAGCAAATACCCCTGTTGAACCAAGTTTAAAACTTGGGAAAGAAACTGATAGTCCCCTTGTTGACAAAGGGAGATATCAGAGACTTGTTGGAAAGCTCATATATCTGTCCCATACTCGACCTGATATATGTTTTGCTGTAGGATTGGTGAGCCAGTTTATGCACAATCCCACTGAGAAGCATATGCAGGCTGTGGAAAGGATCTTGAGATTCCTGAAGAAGAGCCCTGGGCAAGGCATCCATATCAAGAAGAATCCTTCCAGAGATGTTCAAATTTTCACTGATGCTGACTATGGTGGATCCACCTCTGACATGAGGTCAACTTCTGGCTATTGCACCTATGTGTGGGGGAATCTTGTGACATGGAGGAGCAAGAAACAACATGTTGTATCCGAAGCGATCTTGAATCTGAGCTCGAGCAGCACTTGCTTTGGGAATTTGTGAAGGATATGGATTAGAAGACTTATGGTGACCTAAGGTTACCTAATTCGATCTATACAACTCCTCTGTGATAACATATCCACTCTCTCAGTATTCTTTGAAAATCCCACTCAACATGACAAAACAAAGCATGTTGAGATTGACAGCATTTTATAAGAGAAAAGGTGGATAATGGGAAATATCTCTTGTTCATGTGGCCTCAAAAGATCAAACTATTTGATCTACTTACAAAAGTCAAGTTTCCAATCAAGTGTTTCAACACCTTCATCACAAGCTTGGCTGCATTGATATCTACAACCAACCTTGAGGGGAGTGTTGAATTATGGTGTTGTTAATATTTAATTAATGTTATTTTCCATTAGTTAATCTCTTAGTTTATTACTAGTTATTGTTGTTTCGAACAGTTTCCCTTGCTCATAGCCGTTGTTTGTTGCAACTTGCTTTTCTAGCCGTTATGGCTCTTTCTATAAAGTGTAAATCACACTTATCATTACTCGATAAGTGTTTCTAAGAGAATAATAAACTTTTCTTCTCTATCTCTCTTAATTTCTACAGAAATCAAACCCTTACCGTCCTAACAGTCAAACCAGGAAATGACTGAAATACCCCTAGAAGTAACCCTAAAATACAGACGAAATCCATGCATACGTGTTCCCCAAGTAATGCCGAGAACCAAGTTAGCTCAGCAGACGATCAACTCTATGATCTCTCGGCTGAACACCAGACTCAGCAGCAGCAACTCATTGCTCAGCTGACCAAATGGACTTCCAACACAGACTCAGTTGCATAGTTCATGTGACCTTTTCACACCATCTGTCATATGTCATACTTACAAAAGTCAAAAACCAAAACTACATCTTACCACCTTCCTCCATCTAGAAAGAATAAACGAGTACATTCAGTTTGCGATCTAAAGTTTCAAATTGTTCATCTTGAATGTCTCTCACCGACTTTACAGAAGTTTTACTGCATTGTTGCGCCTGGATCGTGTGTAAAGTTGGACTTTCCCCAAACGCAAACGGAACTTCTTCAAGTCGCTTACAACTTTGCAAAACTATCTGCTGAAGACATGGAAACGAATCAGAGGAAGCGGTCCATCGTACAAAGTCAAGAGAATCCAGCTTCAAGTATTTGAGGTTCTGGAATTCCTCACTTCCTACCTCCCATTCTTCTCCCTCAAAATCTTTGAATAGCAATTTCAGAACCTCAAGGCACTGTAAGCTCCCGATTGCTGAAATCTCCTTCCATGGCAGACGAAACTTCGACAAAGTCAGTTTCTTGAGGTTTGCTGGATAATTTAACACAGAGGGATGCCGCACCCTACCGTGATAAAGCACCTTTAATGATTCAAGTTGAACCAATGACTCGAGAACAGGAAACTGATTGAACTGATTGTCAATATCCCAGCATTCAGAAAATATGCATTTTAGCTTCTTCAGTCTTGGCAACCTCTGCAATATATTACGCGACGATTCTCCGTATGGAAGAAACACAGAGGAAAGGGTTTCTAAGTTATCTAACTGAGACAAATGCTCAACCATTTCTTTACTAAAGCTGAAAGAAACTCGATCCTTTACGTGGAGATGCCTCAACGTTGTCATGTTCCAAACATTACATGGCATGGAAATTTCTCCCCTTGATCCCTTGACAAGAAAAGTCTCTAGAAAGCAGAGTTTAGCTATTAAATCTGGAATCACTTTCATAGTACCTCGAACAGCTAAGAATCTCAAGTGAACAAGCAACTCAATTCCATGAGGAAGATTGTCACCAATATTTAAGCACTCTAGATTCAATGTGCTCAGAAGCTTCAAATTGGATGAGATGAATGAAGGATAATACTCTTTATATGTTGAAGAAGACTCATTTCTTGGAGAAAAGTATAAGAGAGAACGAACACGTTGACCTAAAGGCTCTGACATGATGAACTCGTCTCGTTTAGAGTAAATGCAGAGACGGCGACACTGATACTCTAATACCGGATTAGGACACATATCTGAAGCAGAAGAAACTGAAGTAGATTCATCTATGTAATTTACCACTTGTAAAAAATTTGCCTCTTCTGCTTTAACTAGGCAAATTTTGTGCAAAAGATCATGAACACGGCATGCTTTGATGCCATCCATGGAAGTCCTTTCTACAACCATAAGCAAGTTCCTGCTAACCAATTCCATTAAGTAATCACTTGCCACGTCACTCAAGCTTTTGTCATCAGCATTTCTTCGAACGAGCCCTTCAGCAGTCCATAAACGTACCAGATTTGATACATAAACCTTTTCATCCTCCTGAAATGCTCCAAAGTATAGAAAGCAAGGCTTTAGGTAATCAGGTAAATAACGAAAACTCAGGTCGATTATGTTCGTGAAATTTGTTAAGTCTCCAACTACAATAGATTTAAGGTTCCCAGCAACTTGCTTCCACCAATCCAGATTCATCTCAGTTGCAAGAACTCCTGAAATGACAACGATTGCAAGGGGTAGGCCTCTGCAATGGACTGCAATCTCTTGTCCAACTTCTTGGAACTTTATAGGGAAGCCTTCACCCTGAAACAACATTTTATCCAATAACTCTAAACTCTCTTTCTCAGAGAGTAAAGTAAGAGGGCAAGGTACAAAACTTGACATGGATCTTAGAGCAACATCATTTACTCGACTCGTGAACAATATTCTGCTTCCATTCCCTTCATCAGGGAAAGCATTTTTTAGGTCATTCCATGCCCCAATATCCCATATGTCATCCATAACTACAAGATAACGCCTTCCCAGCAAAAGTTTCCACATCTTATGAGACAAATCATCATCTGTCAGTTTTTTTATTTCATCAGTAAGTTCAGTGAGAAAACCTAAAATTTCGAGCAATAAGATCATTGTACAGGCGAGTCGACGTTAAAGCTTAGCCGAACTAAAGGATCATTGTACACTTTCTGGGCAAGTGTGGTCTTTCCAAGACCTCCCATACCAACAATTGAGACAATATCCCTTTTCTTTGTTCCCCAAGTGAGATTGTTTATTATCTTCTCTACCTTGTCTACCATACCCACAATTACCTTGTTCGTCAATGGGGTATCATTTCTTTCTTTTTCTTTTGTAAACATTGATGGAGTATCCCCTGGTGATAACGTTCGAGGGGAAACCTTTGTATGATTAGACATGTTGGCAAGAAATTCTGAAATTTCGATTCCCATCTGGTTGATCACGTCTGCCAGAACGTAGATGCATAGTGTATACTTTGTACTATCGCCTCCAATAATAAATAATTCAGCAACATTTTCCACTTCGTACCCAACATCCTTCAGACGTGAAACAAGATTATTCAGTTCATCGTCCTCATCGTACTTTCTAGAATGATTTTTCAGCAATGATGTGGTAAGCATTAGATCATTCAGGATCCTTTCAAACTGATACTTGATTGAAGAGAATATAGGCATATGATCCAGTAATGTGTTCAATTTCTCCACCAGAAAACTAAGAAAAGCAAGTCCATCGATGCTGGGGAGAGTAGGTTCTGATGACTTCCAAATGTTGATATAATACGCTCGAACATCTGTTTCGATGCCATTAAACTTTTCAATCAAATCAGATATCGAATGATTCATTTCCGTAGCCATACCTTCATTACTTTTGTTTCCAAACAAATTATGTACTACAGGAACTGCAATTCTAGCCAAAACTTCACTCTGCGAGTAAAGAAATTTATCATCCTCTCCGCATGGCTCTATTGAATCTAGAGACATGATCCTTAGGAGGATCAAACCATTCCTTAGGTTTCTAATTTTTTCAGAAGGCATAATTAAATCAAGTTGATCGGTTAGCAGGGTATTAAGCATCAGCTCTGCAACAAGTAGCTCAAACGTAGCAGTTAACTTAAGAAAAGAGGGATTTCCTTCTTTTAACATTTGTTCTGTCATCCCATCTGCCTCGTCAAGAGTGAATTCCTCAAGGGTCCGTGTTAATTGGGACGCCACTAAAACCGTATCCAACAAGAAGAGTTTCTGATTCTTTGAAAATTCGACAAGATTCTTCAGCATGAATTTCAACTTATCATACAAGTTTTCAAATTGGTACTTCACCTGGGCTGTCATGAAATTCTGATGTTTCAGCCAAAATAGTACATAAATTTCTACTTGAATGAGATTTGTAGTTCCAAACAGCTTCAAAAAGGAAAGATAATACACCAGATGCTGCAGCTTCACAGTGTGACAAAAGTAGTAAATAACGTTCTGCGAATCCCTCTGCAAATTTCAAAGCAACGATATATTCTCTCAGGAATCTCAGATTATTCTCGAGTTCTTCTAGCCGATCTGTCATAACGATTATCAAACTTGACTTTCCCTTCATTAGCTGCATTAATGGCAGCTCTGCATTGAGTAAGACCAATAACGTAACACATACAGAGTTATCAAAGTTCTGACCTACTTCTTTTGATAGATCACCAAGTTGAAAGACATCAACAAGTCCCAGGCAAGCTGATGTCTGCACAATCATTAGTTTCGTATCTATTGATAAGTCGTCTAAAAATGCAGATGAAAACCTTAGTGAAATAATGATTACAAACAAGGCCTTGAGCACTCATGAAGGCTATTCAAATGGACTTTCAATCTAGAATTACAATCCAGCAGCTGCATGTTATGATGATGATCATCTAAAAGAGTGACCCACTCTGCTATATATTCCCAAATGAAATTCTTGGTTTTTAACTTAACACTATCTTCGTCATCTATATACGGGACAGCTATCCCTTCGCCCATAAGCATCTTTTTGGAAACTCTCAAAACATCACGAATGACCTCTGTGCTACAGAGTTCATCACCATTTATGGATCTATTCTGCAAATCAGAGAGAAGTTCATACCTTTTATTCGCCGGGATTTCTCCAGTCCAACACAAGAAAAGCACATAAGCTGCCTTGCGAGCATACTCCTGAATCAAAGTCAAAACTGATAGCATTCTCTCATTCTCAGCCAAATGAACCAAAATCCAAAGGAACCTCAACCTACCCATCACAGCTTTGATTGTTTTTTTCCTCAAGAGCATCTAAATCAGACATGGAAGCTATGATCTTCCCGCCATTTCTGAGGATAGAGGCAATGAAAAAATGCAGGACAGAACGGGAAACGTAGACCGGTGACTGATCAGATCTAAGATTCAACAATACAGGATAAATTCCAGTCACTTGCTTCCTCCAATCCATTACATTCTCTAGCATCTTGGAAGCACCATTGCAATCTGGATCCCAAGCTTGGAAGGTCTCAGAAATTGACTCTTCTAAACAGACCCAGAAATTCCTGAATCCATCAATCTGAGCAGTGGAAAGAGTAGGGTAAAGAATGTGCAAATCCTCTTGACGAATCCTCCAAGTACGTAAAGACAAGATAAAGGTTCTGAGGAAGCCTAAATCGTCGTGAAGAGCAATCTTTTTAACAACCACTTCGAAGAGGTGCAGCAACTTGCCGGTGATTATTGCAAACATATAGAAGGGAACACGAAGCAAACCTAAGATGACTTCCTCGTCGCTATCCTCAACATGATGATCCATTTCTACATGCAAGTAATGACTGCTTCACTTCTTGCTTTCAAACATATAATGCACAGTATATAAACTTAAGTCAAACACTTGAGAAAGGAGGGGAATTGTCTATATTTGAACTTTTTATTCCCTATTTACTCTTTTGCCCGTAAGGCAATTAGAAAAAAAGGAAAATGTGAAAATTATTGTTATTCCAAAATTGTCCTTTTTGAATCAGCGTCAAATCTTCTCTCCTTCATCCAATATTCAAAATTTGAAAACCAAATTCAAATCCTCATATCTCCTTCTTATCTTTCAAACTCTCTCATCCCCAAATTCCTCTTTATCTTCTTCTTCAAAATCCTTCATTCTCAAATCCTCTCTTATCTTTCAAACTCACTCATTCTCAAATTCCTCTTATCAAGTTCAAATAACGAGTTCTTGGGGACGTGTTCTTCATTATGTCAAATATCAAGTTCAAACAGCCCTAAATTATGTGTTTGAATTCGTGTTCCGGCGGGATTCCGGCAGGGCTCCGGCGAAGGATTTTGGGTTGAAGAAGATGGGTAATTTGGGTTCAAACGAGTTTGAAAAACGAGTTCGATTTCGTGTAACGAGTTCAAACGAGTTCAAATTCATGTTTCGGCAGGACTCCGGCAAGGGATTTTAGGATTGAAGAAGATGAGTGATTTGGTTTTCGTGTAACGGGTTAGATTTTGTGTAACGAGTTCAAACGGGTTCAAACTCGTGTAACGAGTTCAAACTCGTTTCCAAGGGTTCTAGGGGTTCGCCGGGAGGGGGTGGTTCATGGGTCTAAGGTTTAGTTCTAGCAGAATTCCAGCAAGGCTCCAGTGAGAGATTTTGAACTTGAAGAAGATGGGTGATTTGGGTTTTCGGGTTAGGGTTGGAATTAGGGATTTGGGGGAAAATGGGATCGGGGGTATTTTGGGTAAATAAGAGGAAAAAGTATGGGGAGGGTCTTTTAAGCAGGGATAATAACAGTTTTAGGACATCATGTTTAACGTTTTGGCAAAATTGACCCTTATTTTTTGAAATAACAATTTTAGGACCTTATGTTTGTGTGTTTTTTCGCTTTAGACAAATCGCAAAAATTTTAGGGCCTTATGTTTGTGTTTTTTGTGATTTTAGGGCCTTATCTTTGAATTTGTCCTAAAACTGAAAAAAAAACTGAACATAAGGTCCTAAAATTGTTATTTCAAAAGATAAGGGTCAATTTTGCCAAAAACGTTAAACATGAGGTCCTAAAACTGTTATTATCCCCTTTTAAGCAATATTTGTTTTCGAAAAATTATTTCCAACAAGATTTGTAGTCAAACAGTCTTAATAAACTAATGCCCCGAGAAAGAAAGCGGTTATGTTTTTTATTTTTTTAAATAGCAGTAATCTCATTGATAAAGATCTTCCATTAAACATGAAAAAAAAAAATCTTTTTCAATGTATTAAACGGTCAAATGATAACATAATGACATAGTTTTGGCTTTCAAAAAAAAAAAAAACGACGTGGTTTCATGTGTATATTATAAACAAAACCATGTCGTTTTAATGTGTTTTTTCTGCACTTGATCGTCAAGTGCACTGGAGATGATCAATGTCAGATAAAGCACGGCTTGCATGACGGTTGGACCCTGACTATGAAATTGAGTTGGTTGAAACATCAGTCCAATTAAGGAAACGATCCGCTCAAACACGCTAAATTACGAGGCGCAACCAATGATTTAATGACCCGGAGGATTCTACGTGAACCGATGAGTCAAAAATATTGAATGAAAAAATGTAAGGCCAACTTCAATGACTCTAACAGAATGGGACACTTGTTTTTGTCAGAAATTACAAACCCTTCGTTTTTTACGGATAACACTGGCTTTACTTTTCACATTATGCGTCTTTTGAATGGGCAAATACTTGTGTTAAGGGGGCATTTTCAGGTGAAGAGACAGATAAAACGATCAGAACCACACAGTTTAAATACATAATGAAATTGTATGGTTCATATTGAACAACACGGTGTCTCCACACCTGTGGAGAGACACCACACAAGTATTTCCCGAATGAATGAGATTTGCCCACATCACTATTCACATTATGATTTATTTTTTTGTAACGCGCCGATCCCGGATACCGAGTCTTTATTCGGAAAAGAACGTTCGGCACGTATAACATTAAATAAATTCAATATTATATGTAAGCCTCTACGTCGTCGTATCGAGTTAAGCAAAACGGAAGCTAAAAAGACTCGAGTAAATTCATAAATGATTCTAGATTAGAATACAAACCATACTAAAGGTAGAAAGTTATCTTACAACAACGAAATCCCAAATCTTACAAAGTACGATGTCTTAAGAAGTACGAAGTTATCGTACAAAAGTCTCCATATAAAAGTACAACATTGTTTGAAATAGAAATGCAACAAGGATAATAACGAAATATGAAATCAACAAACAAAGCATGACATCATCAAATTTCATCCTCAAAGTCGTCATCCAACTCTTGGTCAACATGTTCATCTTCTCACCCCACGAAGCATACAACAAAAAGCAATAGAGGTAAGTACGAAAGTACATAGTAAAGAGGTAGAAGCTATTGAACGATTAAGTTTTACAACGGAAGGTTTATATTATTATTAAGTTATCTTTGTGAGACCAACTCAAACTCTAGAGTTCACTTCTTGCTCATCAACATGTCGCGGGATCTCTACTTGTTTCTAGCTTAGCTTATCTTTGTTACATCGGTATTCAAGGGCACTACGCATGGTGCTACTCAGCACGAAGTATCTGGGTGCAACCTATTGATGGATCACGCCGATAGCCACGGGCTAGTCCTGATAGTGTACGCGTTCGGCGAAGTCCCTTTACTCCTGGTGCCCCTCAGAGGCCAGCAGAGTTATTCACTTTTACTGACCGCCCACACATTGCAACATAAACTTTTGTCTTACCAAGAATAGCCTGATGTTTAGGCTTTTAACTACTCAAGTATGTATGTTATTAATTGTTAACTAGCAACCTAAGTGTTTTAAAAGAAAGGCTCACTTACCACTTCTACTCCCTCATCTAGACCGCTAGACATTAACAAAGCCTAACACATTACACATACATTGATAATACTAATTTATCAAAGCACAGGCCAATCATGCTCTTCCGACGGTCCCAAACTTCAACTCTTAGGAAGAATTCATTCAGTGCCGGAACTAAAAGCATCAGAAACTTAATCATGGCTTGTTCATGTTCATTTAATGTTATTAGATCAAGAAACAACATTCAAAACTAGATTCAGGGCTCAAAACACTCAATATAGCAAAAACAACAGGTTTGGTGCGTGCTACAAGCCTCCGGTGTGCGCTGAAACGCAGCAGCAGTCTGAACAACATTTTGTTTCAGTTTTGGCACGCGCTAAAGCTTCCCTGCGTGTGCTAAAAGCTCTCTAAATCATCATGTCCCATTATGTTCTCCCCTTGGCGCGCGCTAAACCCTTTTGGCACGTGCTAAAAGCTCTCTGGACTTTCTGGAACCTTCTGTTCCTCTATCATCGCGTGCTAAACCCTATTGGCGCGCACTAAAAGCTCTCTGCATATCTTGTCTACCTTCTAGGACACTTTGGCACACGCTAAAAGCTATTCGGCGTGCCTTAAAGGGCCGAAACTTCCCACACATGATTTTTCTCAGCACTTTTCGATTACCAACATGTTTTTAACCAATTTGACAGCAAAATAACCCATAAAATGGAAGCAAAATAGACTCCCAACATGTCATAGAAACACATAACTCAATAACAACTAAAACATGAATTCTAACATCAAAAGCAAACTTAAAACTCAACCTTAACATCATAAAACTAAAATCGTTCAATAAGAAGACCTTCTTACCTGATTTAAAGCAAACTGCAAAGCAAAAGCAAAGCAACTTCAAGCAAACAGCAAAACCTTTTATTCTTCAACCCGAAACCTAGATGATCAACAATTAAACCTAAATTAATTGTGATAAAAGGTTTCTAAACAATCTATTCTACGAATTAAAGGATTCTAAACAACCAAACTTGATCAAAACTAGAAGATTCCTATATAGGGTAAAACCATTACCTTTTCAAAACTCAAAATTTTTGGTATCCACACGAAGCTTGTCCTCTCACAATTCTGATTCTTTAATTGCTTTGGAAATCCACCAAGATCCTTATGAGAATTTTGAAGAATCCTCTTTTGAATCATTTTCAGTTTTCTCTCAATTTTCAAAGTTCAAACTTGTGAAAATAAACTCATGACAATAACTTCCTTAGAATATGTGAAAATTTTCGACCAATGTATTTCATATCTCATCATCAATCAAGGAATACAATATTTATAGCCACATTCAGGGCTTCTACATCTATCAAAAATACCCAAATTACCCTTACTAATTTAATACAATAGTATCAATATTTTCCATAACTTAGTATTCTCCATAATAGTTTCCATAACTCGTAATACCCCCTCTCAAGTGGGAGCATGAAGATCTCAAACGTCCAACTTGTGCAACAAAAACTCGAAATGTTGCCGACCTAGGGCCTTCGTAAAGATACCTGCCAACTGATGCTTCATAGGAACATACGAAGGAAGAATCAATCCATCCGTGATAGCATCACGCACAAAGTGACAGTCCGCCTCGATATGCTTCATGCGTTTGTGAAAGACCGGATTCTGCGCGATATAAAGTGCCGATTAGCTGTCACAAAAGAGACGTATCCCATGGGGTGCCAAACCCCGAGCTCAGCTAGTAATGGTTTCAGCCACTTTAATTCACACGTAATCGGCGCCATATATCGATATTCTGCTACGGCCGAGGACCGAGAAACCGTGGTTTGTTTCTTGGATTTCCAGGATATAGGCGAAAGACCAAGGAAAACAAACAACCACTCAACGAACGTCAGGTAAGAGGGCAACTCGCCCAATCAGAATTGCACCAACCCTTAAGAGTAAGAGAACTGTCAGACCGGAATAAGATACCTTGTCCGGGATGTTTCTTCAAATAACGAACCAAGCGCAAGGATGCCTCCCAATGATCAACCCGATATGCCTGCATAAATTGGGACAACACATGAAGAGAATAAGCCAAATCGGATCGGGTAACTCCGAGACATATAAGGCGCCCAATCAACCAACGGTAAGAGCCCGATCACTCAACAACTCGCTGGATGCAAGGGCCAACTTGTGATTCTGCTGGAAATCAGTCGGCTTGCTTCCCAGTAAGCCGGTTTCATGAATAATGTCAAGAGCATACTTCATCTGTTTCAAGAAAATCCCCTCCTTGTTCCGCGCCACCTCGATCCCAAGAAAATATTTCAGGACCCCAAGATCCTTCATCTTAAAAGACTTCCCCATATAGTCTTTAAAAATTGTCATTGCAACCTTATCAGTGACATACACTAGAACATTGAGCTGAATATCACCCCGGTGTAAAGTAAACAATGAGTAATCAGAATATGACTGGCGGAAACCATACTCATGCAAAGATGAAGCGAGCTTTGCAAACCAACATCTCAGTGCCTGTTTTAGTCCATACAACGATTACGCATCTTGCAAATCAAGTTCGGATCCTTCTTCTCAAAACCAGGAGGGATTTTCATGTAGATTCCCTGTTGTAAATCACCATGCAAGAATGCATTATTAACATCCATCTAGTGAATGTCCCACTGTTTGACCGCCGCAACACTGAGGAAAGTGCAAACCGTAACCATTTTCGCCACCGGGGCGAACGTCTCTGTGTAATCAATACATTCTTCTTGATGGTGCCCAAATGCCACTAAACGATCTTTCAACCGTTGCAGCACCCCATGATCATCATATTTCTCGGTATACACCCACTTACTCCCCAATGTCTTTTTCCCGGGAGGAAGAGGTTGCAAACCCATGTACCCTGATCTTCAAGAGCCTTAATTTCCTCTGCCATGGCCTTACGCCATCATGTTTGATAGCCTCCTTAAAAGATTTAAAAGGATTACCCAGTGTAATGGCTGCAAGGTACTTGCGATGTTTATCAGACCATATTTCATACTTAATATAATGCATAAGAGGATACGGAGTACCTGAGGAAACTGACTGATCGGAAGAGCGTGGAGCAGGACTTTTTTGATTTATCAATGTATGCGTCACAAAATCTTGAAAGCGTGAATTCGGAATCTTCTGTCGCCTACCCCTACCTAACTCTTCGGTGCCTTCACCTGGATGTTGAGGCAAGGACGGACCCGGTGTATTGAGGGGGGGTGCACGGCCCCTACTCAACTTTTCGTGCAAAGTTACTAGTATACCCCTCTAATAATATTAAAGATCCTGTATGTATATTATTTCAGACAAATTCTAGTGTAATTGCTTATTTAGTTCAATTGGTTAGAAGTATTATAACTATACATGAAGTCACTTGTTCAAAACCCGGCTGCTGCATGTTTTTTAACATTTTTTTTTGAATTTGGCCCACACTGAAAAAAATTCCTGGGTCCGTCACTGTGTTGGGGTTGTGGTGAAGGTACCGTATTTTCCCTAATATCATTTGTTTCAACTGTCGCGTTCGTCCCCTCCTCAGCCGGAGGATCCGGCAATGGTGAATCCCTAGTAGGAGAGGGATCGAACCCTTGATCAACTATGCCAACATCATCAAACGAAGGGTAAAGGACTACAGAGGATTCACTATCGGTCGGTTGGGAAAACGGGAACACAAGTTCGAAAAATTTAACATCCCTGGAAACAAAAATCTCCTCTGTATCTAGGTCGTACAAAGTCCACTGCTTCTTCGCGAAAGGGTAACCTCAAACTGACGAGAAATTAAAGCGACAAAATCCATGAAAACAGTCTCGACCTCCATTTTATGCAACAACAATAAATCCAAACCGAACGAGAGTAGTCATCAACAATAGTAAAAAAATACGTAGCACCAGAAATCGATGAAACACTATAGGGACCCCATAAATCACAATGTATCAATTCAAAAATACGGCTTGCTTTATTCTCACTAAGGGAAAAAGGTTCACGAGGCTGCTTTGCCTGAAAGCAAATTTCACATCCATATTTATTTAACGGTTTGAAAATAGAGATATTAGGCACCTGTCGAAGTACCTTTTCTGATGGGTGTCCTAAATGCTAGTGCCACAAATCTCATGTCTGTCCACCATCAACGGCTAGAACACGAACCTCTAGAACTCCCAAGAACAGAAAAAGTCCATCCACATGCTCACCCAGTCCAATCAATGTCATCGTCACTCGGTCCTGCATAATACATAAGCGAGTAGTGATATGCATAACCCAATCATGATCATCCAAGAATTGAGAGGCCGAGAGCGAATTAGAATTTAAGTTCGGTACATATAAAACATTCATAAGCCGTAAATTTCCCGACAGGACAACCGTCCCCGTATGAGTTGCAAAAGACGAACACCCATCGGGTAAGCCAATCGAACAATGTTCAATAGGTCGTAAATCAACAAATAATTAAATTTTGGTCACCCATCACGTGGTGAGTGGCCCCGGTATCAATAATCCACAAGTACTTACCCGTTAAACGGTCATGATTTTTAGAAATATTTAGCAAGTCCATAATTGATTGCCATTGGGCTCGCATGAGAGTGTCGAGCCCTGCTTGTTCTGGTGATTTCGGTAAACTTGCAGCAATACCTCCATTTTCTTTCAGATCTATCGGAGCGATTCTATCCACTAAGCTTACATCAAGGCCTCCGGTTTGTTTCTTGCCGCTAAAAGAATTGGAAACAATTGTTGTACCCACTGAGCCGAACTTTACGCTAGATTCAATACCGAAATTACGTCTGCCACATTGACTCCCATGGCTGGTCTCGTCATGGCCCTCACGGCTGCAGCGTGAGGAATGCTTAACAGAATTATCAGCGTTCGTTGGCTAAACTACAATTTTGGTCCTCTAACTAGACATGTTTTTCGATTTTGGTCCTGGTTTTTCTCCGGCGACAATTTTAGTCCTGTAAGTGGTCTTTCCGGCTTTCAAGACTATTTTTGCAAACAAAAAAACCACTTACAGGACTAAAATTTTCGACGGAGAAAAATCAGGACCAAAATCGAAAAACGTCTAGTTAGAGGACCAAAATTGTAATTTAGCCGCGTTCGTTGCCCGAGTTCTAATGTCGGACTGAACGGGAAAAAGCATGGTAGTCTCCCGATCATCTTTTCCGGAAGTCCCCCGTATGCCCTCCTCCTAAATCAATATTTAATTTATATTTATCTTCTTTTCCTCTAAGTAGCTTCCATTGCCGAGGAAACTTCGTAATTTTTATTTTTTTTTAAATTTTTTTTAATTAAACTCGCTTTGATACCGTGACAAATTTCGACCAATGTATTTTATATCTCATCATCAATCAAGGAATACAATATTTATAGCCACATTCAAGACTTCTACATCTAACAAAAATACTCAAACTACCCTTACTAATTTAATACAATAGTATCAATATTTTTCATAACTTAGTATTCTCCATAATAGTTTCCATAGCTCGTAATAATATGAGAGGTTTTATTTAGAAAATAACCTCCCTATTTATTTCTATTAAACATAAATTCCCCTTTGATTATTTCCTCTTTTTTTTTTTTTTTTTTTGAAACGAAAGGATAACACCACACGCAATCTTCCTCCATCAACAATTTTTCTTTTCTATATATTTTGTTTCTTAGAGTGATGACGGAGGTCGAACTGAGCCTCGCCACGTTTCACCTTCTTATTGACCAAACAATAAATGAGGACATAGAAACATAAACATTAAGAGCCAGGAGCCCCCACTTCGTGCCTAAGCGCAAACATGAACTCCAGGTGGGAGGTCTCACCCGTTCTCCCGAACAGAACCACCGCAGGTCGGCTAGGTCGCTGGGGAGTTCGGGTCCACGCAGTACGGGCCGAGACGGCCTGGAGGGGCTGGACGCAGGTCGGCCAGAGCCTTCCTTATCCGATATTGCTCACGTGTGTAATATATAAGATAAACATGGAAAGAATCTCAAGTCATTTAGACTCTGATCCTAGTATTCAAACTATCCGTGATTATCTACTAAAAAATAGGGATTAACGCGGAACAATCATTGTCCAATACGAAAAGGAGTCCTCAATGGACACGGCACAAGCTTGCCATGGACAAGACATCCTCTATTTAAACAATCTCAAGGAACTACGAGAAACTTGATTCCTGATTCATACACAGGATATGTAGGCAACTTGAGATTCAATAATCTCAAGCTCAATCTAAAAATCACCAACAACGCCCCCGTTTTACATCTTGTTCTAGGGTTTATTCTTGGGTGAAGTGTCATTAGGGTAAACACGGTCCGGACAATTACACCAACGGTATCCAGCATCGTCGAGTGACTTCACTGCAACTCATTTCATTCTCAAACTTCAACCTTTTGATTTTAGGCAACATATCAAGCTTGTGGAAATTGATTTAAGGAATTGTCCAAAACATCATGCTTTTATTTTTATGGCTGACGCTGATGTATGAAACTGCTATTATTGGGTTGATTCGTGTTAATCAAATGAAGTTGATGTGGGTAGTGAAGCTTTTTTCTTTTTTCTTTTTTTTTTTTTTTTTTTTGAGAAATAATATAGAAATTCAGGTAGATCGGCTGAGAAAACTTTTATTATGAAATTGAGCAAAATACACAAGAACAAGAAGGATAAATTGAAAATTTGGAGTCCATAGCATATCTTTAACAAGAATAGACTGACAATAATGCTAACAAAGCACTGAAAATAAGACGGTTCTGGAAAAAAAAAAATAGACAGGCTTCCACCAAGCCTTCATGATTAAACAAAATGAAGTATGTATATCAATGAAAACAACACAATGCACACAGATATACAAACAAACTGAAACGTATACATGAATGAAAACAAAATGATACACGCATGAATACACTAAAGAAAATAAATTGAAACCCCCGGATGATGATACCTTGCCTTCAATGACAGCGGCTACTCATATGTAACATCACGATCTGCAAATGTTATTCCGTCAATCCCACCTCTGAAAAATCAACCCCTGATCGTGATACCTTGCCTTCAATGACAACGGCTACACATCTGTAACCGTACGATCTGCAATTGTTATTCCGTTAGTCCCACCTCTGAAAAATCAAGCAAATTAATCAAATTGAGCATACAATATTATTGAATCACACAAAATAAAGCTATGAAAGTATCAGCAATGTTTGGTTAAAGGTAGCCTATCAAGAAATTACATAAATGCAGCAAAATATTTTCTTGTAGACATGACAAAAAAGAGGAGAACCATGTATCACGCCTAGCATCATTGTTGTATACACAACTTTTCAATCGGCGGCATAATTAAGCTAATAATAAAACATTGAAATTCTCTATACAATAAAAAATGTATGAATCATTGAAAAATTAAAAAAAGATGAAGTGATAAATATAAAATATATTGACCTGAAGTTTTGATAGGAACGATTTTGCAATAAAGTTCCCAATCCTGTTCCGATATTGTGCCGGCTTCCATTCCGATTTAAGCCATCGTAAAGTAGTTTTAAGCTTCTCTATAATTGTTTTCTATGAAGAAAGTAGCATATGGGAGTAGCTAACGAGGGATGAAGTAATGAGCGGGAACGTGGGAAATGGTTTGAACATGGGGAAATGCAGCCAAAAACTGCAAGCATTTTGCTAGTATTGATAAAAATGCAGCCAAAAACTGCAAGCACTCGTGACGTGACGTGACGTGATGGGCCCATACACATATCCCCTTCACTTTCGATATCCTATATTTCTCAAAAAATCCAGCACCTAGATGTATTTGTATTCGCGAATCTGTATCCACATATCAGTACCTGAGCAACCAAATTGCAGAGCCTGAACACAACCTCCCAGCAGAGGCTGTAAATCAAATGGCCAACAGTTATATCACTTTCAGTACTACTAAAAGGACTTGATACAAAATGGAAACACCCCAAAAATAAAAATAAAATTAAAATATTCTGAAGAAAAGCTAATCACTAACCACTTTATACTTTGCAAGCTTCTTTCCTTGAATCACACCTTCTGTTTAGACTTAACAGATTTCCACTTCCATAAGCTGAAGAAGTTGATGAAATATATAACATAAGAGTAATCCCATAACTCGATTCTCAATGATAATACAAAAGAGTAGGGGGGGAAAATGTTGAAAACAAAAAAGACAATGTGACCTGTTGTATCAGTAAGGGGGTTGGGTATATATGAGTCTGGAGGATGGACGAAGACGTTCAGTTTGCGATCTAAAGTTTCAAATTGTTCATCTTGAATGCCTCTCACCAACTTTACAGCAGTTTTACTGCATTGATGCGCCTGAATCGTCTGTAAAGTTGGACTTTCCCCAAAACGCAAACGGGACTTCTTCAAGTCTGTTGCAACTTCGCAAAACTATCTGCTCAAGACAGGGAAACGAATCATAGGAAGCGGTCCATCGTACAATGTCAAGAGAGTCCAGCTTCAAGTATTTGAGGTTCTGGAATTCCTCACTTCCAACCTCCCATTCTTCTCCCTCAAAAGCTTTGAATAGCAATTTCAGAACCTCAAGGCACCGTAAGCTCCCGATTGCTGAAATTTCCTTCCATGGCAGACGAAACTTGGACAAAGTCAGTTTCTTGAGGTTTGCTGGAAAACTGAACACAGAGGGAAGCTGCACCCTACCATGATAAACCACTTTTAATGATTCAAGTTGAACCATTGGCTCAAGAACGGAAACTGATTGAACTGATTGTCAATATCCCAGCATTCAGAAAATATGCATTTTAGCTTCTTCAGTCTTGGCAACCTCTGCAATATATTACGCGACGATTTTCCGTAAGGAAGAAACACTGAGGAAAGGGTTTCCAAGTTATCTAACTGAGAAAAATGCTCAAGCATTTCTTCACTGAAGCTGAAAGAAACTCGATCCTTTACGTGGAGATGCCTCAACGTATTCATGCTCCAAACATTATATGGTAGTGAAATTTCTCCCTTAATCCCTTGACAAGAAAAGTTTCTAGAAAGCACAGTCTAGCTATTGAATCTGGAATCACTTTCACAGTACCTCGGACAGCTAAGAATCTTAAGTGAATAAGTGTCTCGATACCCTGAAGAAGAAAATCACCACTATTTATGCAGTCCAGATTCAATGTGCTCAGAAGCTTGAAATTGGATAAGATGAATGAAGGATAATACTCTTTATTTGTTACCGAATAGAACTCGTCTTTTGGGGCAAAGTATAAGAAAGAACGAACACGCTGACCTGAAGGCTCTGACACGATAAATTTGTCTCGTTTAGAGTAAATGCAGAGACGGCGACATTGATACTCTAATCTCGGATTAGGACACAAATCTGAAGCAGATTTATCTAGGTAATTTACCACTCGTAAAAAATTTGCCTCTTCTGCTTGAGCTCGGCATATTTCATGCAAAAGGTCATGAACACGGCATGCTTTGATGCCGCCATCAATGGAAGTCCATTCTGCAACAACAACTAGGTTCCTGCTCACCAGCTCCATCAAGTAATCTTTTGCCACGTCGCTCAAGCTTTTGTCATCAGCACTTCTTTGAACGAGGCCTTCAGCAGTCCATAAACGTACCAGGTTTGATACATAAACTTTTTCATCCTCCTGAAATGCTCCAAAGTATAGAAAACAAGGCTTTAGGTGATCAGGTAAATAATGAAAACTCAGGTCGATTATGTTTGTGAAATTTTTTGAGTCTCCAACTACAATAGATTTAAGGTTCCCAGCAACTTGCTTCCACCAATCCAGATTCATCTCAGTTGCAAGAACTCCTGAAATGACAACGATTGCAAGGGGTAGGCCTCTGCAATGGACTGCAATCTCTTGTCCAACTTCTCTAAACTTTATAGGGAAACCTTCACCCTGAAACAACATTTTATCCAACAATTCTAAACTCTCTTTCACAGAGATTAAATTAAGAGAGCAAGGTTCAAAACTTGACATGGATATTTCAGCAACACCATTCACTCGACTCGTGAACAATATTCTACTTCCATTCCCTTCATCTGGGAAAGCATTTTTTAGGTCATTCCATGCCCCAATATCCCATATATCATCCATAACTATAAGATAACGCCTTCCCATAAAAGGTTACACATCTTATGAGACAAATCATCATCTGTCAGTTTTTCTATCTCATCAGTAAGTTGAGTGAGAAAACCTAAAATTTCGAGCAATAATGTCCTCTTGTGATAGACTTTTGAAATACAGCACCATGCACAGACGTTAAAGCTTTTCTGAACTAAAGGATCTTTGTACACTTTCTGGGCAAGTGTGGTCTTTCCAAGACCTCCCATACCAACAATTGAGACAATATCCCTTTTCTTTGTTCCCCGGGTGAGATTGTTTATTATCTTCTCTACTTCCTCTACCATACCCACAATTACCTTTTTTGTCGATGGGGTATCATTTCTTTCTTTTTCTTTTGTAAACATTGATGGAGTATCCCCTGGTGATAACGTTTGAGGGGAAACCTTTGTATGATTAGACATGTTGGCAAGAAAATCTGAAATTTTGATTCCCATCTGGTTGATCACGTCTGCCAGAACATAGATGCATAGTGTATACTTTGTACTATTGCCTTCAATAATAAACAATTCAGCAACATTTTCCACTTCATACCCAATGTCTGCAAGACTATACTATTTAGTTCATCATCGTCCTCATCGTACTTTCTAGATTGATTCTTCAGCAATGATGTGGTAAATATTAGATCATTCAGGATCCTTTGGAACTGATACTTGATTGAAGAGAATATATACATATGACTCATTAGTGTGCTCAATTTCTCCACCAGAAAACTAAGAAAACCAAGTCCATCGATCCTGGGGAGGGTAGGCTGTGATGACTTCCAAATATTGTGATAATATGCTCGAACATCTGTTTCCATACCGTTGAACTTTTCAGTTAAATCAGATATCAACTGATTCATTTTCGTAGCCATACCCTCGTTACTTATATTTCCATACAAATAATACACCAGAGGTATTGCATATCTTGCCAAGACTTCACTCTGTGACCAAAGTACTTTCACGTCCTCCGTATATGGCTCTACTGAATCTAGAGACATGATCCTCAATAGCCTCAACCCATTTCTTAGCGTTTTGAGTTTGTCAAAAGGCACAATTAAATCAACTTGATCAGTTAGCAAGGTATTAAGCATCAGCTCTGCTACAAGCAGCTCAAACGTATTAAACTTAAGAAAAAAGGGATTTCCTTCTTTTAACGTTTGTTCTGTCGTCTCATCTGTCTCATCAAGAGTCAATTCCTCAAGGCTCCGTGTTAATTGGGAAGCCACTAAAACAGCATCCAGCAAGCAGAGTTTCTGATTCTCTGCAAATTCGTCAAGATTCTCCAGGAACTCCAGCAAGAATTTCAACTTATCATATAAGCTTTCAAATCGGTCCTTCACTTGGGCTGCCATAACGTTTTGATGTTTCAGCCGAAATAGTAGACAAATCTCTATCCGCATGAGATATGTAATTCCAAACACCTTAAAAAAGGCAAGACTCATTTCCATTGACAACTCCATTTCCATTTTATGCTCATCAAGAGATTCAAAAAAAGATAATACACTTGATGCTGCAGATTCACAGTGTGACAATAGTAGTGTATTACGTTCTGTGCATCCCACCTCTGCAAATTTCAAAGCAATGGTATATTCTTTCAAGAATCTCAGATTATTCTCGAGTTCTTTTAGCAAATCCGTCATAAAGATTATCAAACATGAATTTCCCTTCATTAGTTGCAGTAGTCGGAACTCTGCCTTGAGTAAGACTACAAACGTAACTAATACTGATGTATTAAACACGTCCACTTCTTCTTCTGACAGATCACCAAGTTGGAAGACATCCACAAGTCCAAGGCAAGCTGCTGTTTGCACAATCATAACCTTCATATCTATTGACAAGTCGTCTAAAAATGCAGACGAAAACCTTAACCAGTCGTGAAGGCTAATCAAATGGACTTTCAATCTAGAATTACAATCCAACAGC
The DNA here is from genome assembly GCA_026214975.1 of Gentiana macrophylla. Lineage (NCBI taxonomy): Eukaryota > Viridiplantae > Streptophyta > Magnoliopsida > Gentianales > Gentianaceae > Gentiana > Gentiana macrophylla. The sequence goes on along the minus strand of CM047809.1, from coordinate 15,852,503 downwards.
TGAATGTTATGATGATCATCTAAAAGAGTGACCCACTCTGCAATATATTCCCAAATTAAATTCTTGGTTTTTAACTTAACACTATCTTTGTCATCTATATATGGGACAGCTATCCCTTCGCCCATAAGCATCTTTTTGGAAACTCTCAAAACATCAAGAATAATGACCTCTGTGCTACAGGGTTCATCATCATTTATGGATCTATTCTGCAAATCAGAGAGAAGTTCATACCTTTTATTTGCCGGGATTTCTCCAGTCCAACACAAGAAAAGCACATGCGCTGCCTTGCGAGCATACTTCTGTATCAAAGTCAAAACTGGTTGCATGCTCTCATTCTCAGCCAAGTGAACCAAATTCCTAAGGAACCTCAACCTACCCATCACAGCATTGATTGTTTTTTTCTCAAGAGCATCTAAATCAGGCTTGGAAGCTATGATCATCCCACCATTTCTGATGATACAGCGAATGAAAAAGTGCAGGAATGAACGGGAAACGTAGCCCGGTGACTGATCAGATCTAAGATTCAACAAGACAGGCATGGAAGCTATGATCATCCCACCATTTGTGATGATAGAGCGATTGAAAAATGGCAGGACTGAACGGGAAACGTAGCCCGGTGACTGATCAGATCTAAGATTCAACAATACAGGATAAATTTCAGTCACATGCTTCTTCCAATTCATTACATTCTCTAGCATCTTGGAAACACCATTGCAATGGGGATCCCAAGCATGGAAGGTCTCAGAAATCGACTCTTCTAAACAGACCCAGAAATTCCTGAATCCATCAATCTGAGCAGAAGAAAGACTAGGGTAAAGTAAGTGCAAATCCTCATGACGAATCCTCCAACTACCTAAAAACAAGAAAAAGGTTGTGACGAAGCCTAGGTCGTTGTGAAGAGCAATATTTCCCTCAACCAACCTGCCGGTGATTATTGCAAACATATAGGAGGGAACACGAAGCAAACCTAAGATGACTTCCTCGTCGTTATCCTCAACATGATGATCCATTTCAACAACTTTTTGTCAGCTCAGATTCTTTCAAGAAGAGCAAGGAATGACTGCTTTTGTTGACTTCCCTCACTTCCTGCTTCAAGCATAAGGGCAACTGTAGTGGCTTATTTGTTCCTCTATTTATTCTGACATCTCTACACATTGTCAAATGCAAATCCTCCCGGCTTCCTCTATCAATTCAGGTGGGCCATAAGCTATTATGGATGCCCATTTTTTCCAAGGCCAGTTCAATTGCCATGCATAATAATATATATAAAATTAAAGTCAAACACGTGTGAAAGCAGTTATGTTTTTTATTTAGAGATAAGTTATTAAATAACCGTTGTATCAACTGGACTGATGACTTGGTATCACTCCACCAATAAAAAGTTGCCATTTAGGGTATTCCCATCAGGCACCCTATCTCTATCCTCACAAATACTATTAAAAAATACATATCCCTACTTTAAAGCAACTAAATTCACAATACTCTACATCAGCATCCCTATCTCTATCCTTACAATATTAAAATATTCATTTTTTAACTATAAACAATTTTGTCAAAAGTAACTTTACAACTAACTTTTAAATTCAAATTTTACTCCAACGGCTATATTTCAACGGCTATATTCGAACACACATTTTTCCAAAATTACTTTTAAAATTCAAAATTTACTCCAACGGCTCTATTTGAACACACACATTTTTCAAAACTTACTTTTAAAATTCAAATTTTACTCCAACGGCTATATTTCAACAGCTATATTTCAACTCACATTTATTAATACAAAACACATAATTTTAAAACATCGGAAGATATTCATAACCATCAAACTTTACGTTTGACTAAATAGATTCCATAGATGCTCGACTAGATCTTCTTGCAGTTGGTTATGCACGGTTCTATCTCTGATCTCACCGACCCTCTGAATGAAAGAACTAAATTCTGGATTACGAGTTTCCGATACAATTGGGCTGGAGGACTTGCGTAAATTTGTTCATATTCGAGATATCGGGTTGTGGGTGAAGTTCTCTCTCATCCTCCACAATCATATTGTGCATTATAATACATGCCAACATGATGTTATTGAGAGTGGCGTGGTCAAAATATCGTGCAGGACCACGGACAATTGCGAATCGAGCCTGGAGCACACCGAATGCGCGTTCAACGTCCTTTCTAGCAGATTCTTGAGCCGCTGTAAAATATTTAGTCTTTCGGTTCATTGGTAAAGGAATTGATTTGACAAAAGTTGCCCATGGGGGATATATTCCATCAGCTAGATAATACCCCTTATTGTAGTTGTGACCATTAATGGAGTAGTTAACTTGGGGACCCTGACCTCTAGTTATTTCAGAAAATACATGAGACCGTTCTAGCACATTGATATCATTGTGTGACCCCGGTAACCCAAAGAATGCATGCCAAATCCATAAATCATAAGATGCTACGGCTTCTAAGATGAGTGTAGGTTCATGACAATGACCAGGGAACATACCTTTCCAAGCAGTTGGACAATTTTTCCACCTCCAATGCATACAATCTATACTGCCCAACATTCCTGGAAAGCCACGAGCTTCACCGATTTGAAGTAATTTTGAAATATCCTCTGAGTTTGGCTTGCGTAGATACTCAGGACCAAATACATCAATGATTGTTTCAACAAAGTACCTCATGCTTTTAACGGTTGTGCTTTCTCCAATCCGTATATATTCATCAATGAAATCTCTTTGTTACCCCATATGCCAACATTCACGAAATCAGCGATTGTTTTTGAAGAGATGACAAACCTAATTTTCCGCGCAAAGATTTCTTTTTGTTGAAAGTATGGCTCATGTGTGCTTCCATCGCATTGTGAATCCGCGAGGAATAGCTCACGACTCATCCGAAATCTCCTACGAAACATATGAACTGGAAAAATAGGTTGCGTTGCAAAGTAATCTTTGAACAAACGTTCATGCCTCTGTGAAATGCCACGATCAATATATGACCGTTGTCTTCAGAGCTTTCACCTTGTGCCACAATCCTATCCCTTTCACGTTTGAAAGCTAAAATTTGAAGCATTTCGTCGTCGTCGTCGTCGTCGTCGCTTCCATAACAAAAGTCGTCCAAAAAACTATCACAATCGTCGCTTGCACACAAAAAATCGTCATCACTCATTGTGTTGATAAAAGAAATCCCTAAAAATGAACATAAAATAGCCTGATCAACCTGACAAATAGCAAACCGTTTAGGCAGACATAATGCAGACCTTAAAACAGACAATATCAAGTGCAATAGCTTAACTTGGCTAGCACCATATCCCAGTATCACCTCAGAGTCGGCAAGAACAAATCACCCTAGTTTAACAAGTGAACTATTTCTAAAGAAGCATCATAAAAAATATATAAAGATAAAGAAAAAACATTAAATCTTGTTCAAATCCCAAATTTCCTCATACCACCGCAACGTAATGACTGCTTACTGCTAAAGTAGTTGCATTTTTAAACAGGAAAAGTAAACTAAAACACGAAGGAAAAAAAAGGGAGAAAAGAAGTAGGTTTACCACGCATTTGATGTCATGATAGCCAAGTATGATGAATACATTTCGAAACTGCATCTGGGTACTAAGGACAACGCTCTGGAAGTCCCTATCAGTTTCATCAATTTGAAACACCCCACCCCACCCTAAAAATGAAGGATCCTAAATCCTAAATGGACTGGACTACCATATTCATCAATCTGTCACCCCGAGGTAATTGCAAATAACCTCTACACTATCAATCCCCAAATACAAGGTATGAAGATTACGAGTCGGAGAAAAATAGCAGAGAAAAATAGCAAATCAAGGAAATTCACAAGTCAAGGAAATAGCGAGAGAAAATAGCAAATCGTAGAAATAGCGATGAGAGAAAATGAATCGGAAAAGAATAGCAAATCAAATCCCCAACACATCCCCAACACTATCAATCCCCAAATTCAGCAAGCAAATCAGGAAAAGAAAACGCTGATGAGTATGAAGATCAAACAAGCAAGTCAGAGAAAATGAAGTTGAGTATGAAGATTAAGCAAATCAGGAAAATTATGAGTTCCACCCCAAATACAAGGTATGAAGATTACGAGTCAGACAAAAATAGCAGAGAAAAATAGCAAATGAAGGAAAATTACGAGAAAAATTACGAGTTCCACCCCAAATACAAGTCGGAGAAAATTAGCAAATCAGAAAATCAGGAAAATGAAGTTGAGTATGAAGATTAAGAAAAATTACCTCTTAATTTTGCTGAATAATCGATGTCCAAATTTTCAGAGCCTGCTAGCTGATATTTTACCATTTGAGACGTTGATGGAGGGAGGAAATGGAGGGAAGGAACGGAGGGAAATTGTTGAGGAAGAGGAGAGAGGGAAATAAAAGCAATAAAAAAATATGTAAGGATTGATACAGTGTCTCCCCAAATACAAGGAGCGACTGTTCATCAACTCTAATCTAGGGTGGAGATAGGGTGACTGGTATAGCTAATTTTCAGCCCTATCTTTAACTTTTCTCCCTACATTAGAGATAAAGAAGGAGTTAGAGTATCTCATATTAATACCCTTAGCATGCCTATTAAATCTCCCAACTCACCAACCAACTTCACCCACTATCCAAAAAAATAAATATAAAAAATCAAAAATCAAAAATCAAAACGGTTTCAATCACGATTGACGAACTACTAAAATTTGAATTCAAATTTTAAGGAAAATACAATCTAACAAATAAAACTGTTCCCTCACCAAAAAAAAAAAATATATATATATATATATATATATAAAAACTGTTTATTTTTTTTATAGCGGCACAACTTCTTCTACATGAACTTTTTCTTCCAAAACTCATTCACGATGGTGAATATAATTAAAGAATCTCTTCTTGATTGTTGTGACCGCATCAGCAAGCCCGTGCAGCAATCGCAATTGATCTTACATTTTTTGCAGGATCAAATGGTGTGCAAATTGAAAAAAAAGGGCATGATCTACATCCCTCTAATGTAAAGAAGAATCAGACACAAAAATTGGCATCGATTTGTAAAATTAGACAAGGAAAGAAATCGTCAGATAAGATTAGAATTTGTGGATTGCGAATTTTCTTTTGAATATCAGTTTATCTTCTACTGTATACAGTGATGGGTATTCTATTGCCTCTCCTTCCATTGTATTGTAATGATGTAGTCCATTGTTGTTGTTTTGGCTTGAACCTATAGAATAATGAAATAAATTTTCCTAGTAATACTTCAAACTATAATTTTGATGTACCTGCATTATAAACATATTTGATCTGCAATTGTTACAGTAGCAAGAATGCAAGATAACTAGTGAATCAAGAGGATTTGGGATGGAAATTTATGCAGTATGGTGATGCAGAAAAAACAATGAAAGGGGTGGAAAGAGCAGGGATCCCCTGATTCTATTTCTTTATTTTTATATTTTTCCAACTTCATATTTTCATTTTGGGATTGAATTTGATTATGTTGTAATTGTCTAAATTTTTTACAGGCGTTTTGACTCAAAAACTCCTTTTTATAAGTATAGTTTTTCTACCTTACAAGTGTATTTTGGCATACTTCATTTTTTCCTTATGATCGAATTCGTTTGTCATTACATTAACTGGACAACAATGTGCTAAATATCACAAATGTCAATTTTAGCTATATGTTGAAATCTGAGCAATTTCAAATGTGAACAACATACTTGAAAAATAACACTAGTATAAACAAAGTTGCTAAAATTGTCTAACATGTCTTATGCAACAATGAAGTTTGTTTTGAACAACAATACAATGGAAGCTTCGGCACAAATCTTATAAACATGGAAGCATCAATCAAGTTATGTTGTAATTAAGGACACCAATTGCTATACCAATCCATAGCATTTCCGCCTTTCACTGACCGCACAGTACAACTCAATATTAAACAAACTAGAAAAAGGCCCACACATTGCAAGTAGTTGAACATCCGAAAAGAACCAGCATAGTATTCATTCCTCACCCAGCCAGGTGTACCTTATCATCAAAGATTTTTGCATACAGTGATAGTCACAACAACTATGAGATACACACATATAAAACCGCAAAGCCGTAACATGTTGTGCCAAAGCTCATTACAAGAGACGAAAAAAAAGCTTGTATCAACTCAAAGTAATATTATTAATAGGAGAATTTCTCAAAGAAACAACATTGATATTCATTGCTAACACTTAAAACAACCAACTGCTTCAATTTTGTCCTTGAACTTAATTCAAAGATCTCGCTTGCTCCTCAATATGTTGTATAGCATAATTTGATGAGTTCTGTTGAACAAAAAAAGAAAAGAAAAATACACGGTTAGAAAAGAACGCAATGCATGTTCCAAGAATCATTCTAAGAAGCACCTGGAGGAGTTGCATAAATGATAAGCTTGAGCTTGGATATAATCCTGGCTGCGAATGGCTGAAATTACTTGGCATGTTACCAAGAAGGGCATTCATAGGTGAAGCAATCTGTTATGATAAAAGAAAAGTTAGCAAATAAGCAATAATCAAAACCTTTACACTAACCCCTCAAAAAAATTAATAATAATAATAATAATAATTCACACTGTTTTTGTTACCTCAGTGGCTTGAGTTTGAGAATTGATGTCATTGTTCGTCTTTGATGTACTGGTTTTGCAAATTGGCTTTCTTTTTTTCTTTTCAACTGCGCTTTTCTTGCGAGACCAAGAATCTCCTTTCTTCCTACGTTTAACAGGATCCAAGATACCATTCTCAAAATCCGCCATTGATATATGTGGCTCTTTCTGAATAGAACTTCCATCCAGCAACCTAACTTGATGCTGGATAATTTCATGCTTTGCATTATCAAGATGGCGACTGGCAATCTCGAATGTAATATCGTCACTGGCACCCAAACCCATCACAGCAAAAGACTTTCGCATCAAGTCGTTTAATCTAAAACTAACTGGGGATCGATGTCAACAATGGCTCTCTTTGAAGTTTATATTTGTAAAAGTCAATATCATGTTTTGCTGCTTTAGTCCATCTCTTCAACACATATTTTGTAGGTATTTTATCATAAGCCAAATCAAAATGCAAAACCCGTAAAACATGACTGCAGAGCCAACCTAGAGTATCGAACATATGACAATCACAAGCAAAAGAGTGAGTAGAGGGATCATACTCTAGCCTTGTCTGTTGATCATCATCCTTAGACAATATGCATGTCCTTTTGTCACCATCATAAATAACATTCAAGACTTTAAAACATGTTGCTTTCAAAAATTCATTTTGAAATTTCTTGAAAATTGCACAAGTGTAAACAGAGCCAGCATGTTCCAAGATTCCAATTCCATCAACAATCAACTTAGGTAATCCCCGTGACCTAGGATCATCACCCGCCTCAGTGTTACGCACTTCTACACATTTGCTTTCATAATGTCTCACAAATTCGGTTAGAGTCATTGTTTTACATGACATTTGGGTAAAGACATTGTTAGTGCTTTCACTTCGTTGTGTTGATCGTATATCGGCACTAAAAGTGTTGCGGTTATATGCAGGAGACCATTTTTCTTTGATGTTGTACAACCGTTGTAGCCAACTATCTTCACTAACATTCCATTCCTTCACCATGTCAGTCCAAGTACTCTCAAAATCAATTTCCGACCGACATCGCCATAAAAGCTTACTAAAATACTTCTCTCTAAACTCTGACTTACTATATAAATATGGAATTCTTTGGGCCGCATTTTTCTCAATATGCCACTCGCACAAACGGTGATGTGTACTTGGCATAACAGACTTGATAGCACTAGCCATTGCAGCATCCTGATCAGTGAAAAACATAATTGGTGTTTTACTCTCCATAGAATCTAAGAAAGCTTTAAATAACCACTCAAAAGTTGCAGTAGTCTCATCACCCAGAAAAGCACATCCAAAATATATATTGTGCCAATGATTATTAATGCCAATAAATGGAGCACAAATCATGTTATATCTATTGGTCCGATACGTAGTGTCAAAAGTGACAACATCGCCAAAACACTCATATTGCAATCGAAAATCCCATCCTCCAAAAAAGAAATTACACATTCGGCCTTCATCATCAAGTTGGAATGTGTAAAAAAATTGAGAATCTTGTGCTTCCATATCTTTAAAGTGATCTATAAGTGATTGTGCATCCCCTCCACTAATCAAACATTTTCTACGTTGTTGTATCCAATTCTTGGCATTTTGTTCCGTGAAACCAAGGTTTTGAACACCACCGGCTTGGTTCGAAACAAATCGAAAGGCAGCTTTGGTCGTATTCCATTATCTACTAAGGACCCAAGTAAAGTTTTCATGGAATCATTTAACTTTCTTCCCGATGATATGAAGTGTTTTTGATGATCTTCTACCATGGGATGGTTATGGTCATCACAAAAATAACTCACTTCCCAAGTCTCATCACGTATAATGAATTGAAGACTTGCATGACATCCACTTCGATAATCATATCTTTGTCTTTGTTTAATCTCATCAGGTGCTCGAGTGGACGATTTTCCCTCACAAGAACATACAAACCAACACCTAGATAACTGACGTGGCCTTTTCTAGTGCTATTCCAGTCCTTAACCTACAGTGTATCGGGTCAAACTGTAGTGCTAGTGTGGTGAGTCAGGTGTCGAATCCTCAGGGAAACAAGGTAATTCTTTTAAGTGTGGTTAAACACCAAACAACTATTATTATCTCGATCTAAATCACAGGTTTTATCATACGAGTCGCTACTATACTAATAAACAGAAAATAAATTCATAAATTAAAACTAAATTATTATAATATATATAAATACATAAATATATATAGTAATAAATAACTAATACAATATATATATATATATATATATATATATATATATATATATATATATATATATATATATATATATATATATATATATATATATATATATATATATATAATATATTAAAAATACTAATAATTATTATAGAACTAGCCAAGATATATATAATTGAATTATTCAATCTTTCGGTTTAACGGATGTGCTCGATCTTCCTTTTATTAGGTCCAATTGAGTAAATGAAATGGTGCACTCCTGAGGTTAACAATTCTTCCTCACACGAGCGTATGAAATTGTCATATGTCAATTTGTCATCAGTTCAATTTCCACAACTGCCCCATGCTAATCTCAGTTAGTCTGAACAGGTACCGAGTACAAATCTACCCCGGATAAAAGAGGTTATTCCGTTTGTCAGACGGCCGATGTTATTCAAAAAGCTCCGGTTGTCAGGCGGATCGATTCAACTTTCCGGTGTTAGTTTCAATTAAACCGTTGATTTTAACATTATTACGATCTTGGGCACAAATTCTAATAAGATTCATCCTTCCCAAGACAAATCTGCCCCCGGGTAGGAAATAGGATTCCGTTGTCACGCTTTCGCACGGCCAATTTTACCCTCCGGTTTTTCTATCTTTTATCTCATATCCTAACTTCTCTGGTCAGTTCATCGTTAGGTTATATGTTGCGATTCATCTTGATTAATTACTTCAATCCGAATATTATCAATACGTTGCAAAATAGAAAAAGATTCAATTAACTCAATTTTAGTCAATTTTACTTAGACAACATTCATTTATCGAAAAGATTGAAATAATACGATTACATAACCTTGGCTAGTTATTAGATTTAGCCTAATAACATTATAACGATTAAAAAGATAAAATTAAAAATAACAAATATAAATACTTTAGAAAATTACCCGATTACAACTGTTGATTCAGATGTCGTATTCTTCCGGACATTACAACGACTTCAAACATTGAACTTCCGATAATTTCCCGAGCATTACAACGATACTACTATTATTACATTATTTATGGCATAAGGCCTATATACATACTACTAAGAAAAAGAGGTTTAGAGAGATATATATAAGCTAATCTATATATATATTGGTACACCTTTTACAGTCTGCATAAAATGTCCATTTATAGGCAGATTTTTCCTGGCCGGATCGATCCGGGATCAAGGTCGGATCGATCCGGTAATAAAAAAACATTATCACTCTCTTATTTTCTGCAGAGCCATGTGCTAATCATCATTACTGCGCATTATTTGATAATCCGGATCGATCCGAGGTGATGTCGGATTGATCCGTGTGAAATTTTTCCAATTTTTAACTGAAACTTGATAAAATCATATCTTGAGTTGTAGATCTCCAATTGACATGATTCAAGAAGCGTTGGAAAGCTCTTTGAAAGATCTAAAACTTTCATGAAGGACTCTTCTTCAGAAAATGCCTTTTTGATGGGCCATTCGTTCGTCGAATATATATCTCGATAATAGTATCACGAACCGTTGATCCACTTGAACTTTTAAACTTGTGACACTTCCTTACTTCCTTCAAAAGATATGATTTGACTTTAAAAGTGTCGTCACTCGGGGTCTTGGTTTACCTAAAAATCTGCAATCAAATACCAAAAATACCCACGTAAATCTGACACGATACTCCGGTTACTAAACCGGTACAAAATTTATAACTTTTTATTACTTTTACTAGATTTTTATAGTATTTAGATTTATTCATAACTATTAATATTTTATAAGATTATTGTTATAATTTCTTATATTTTATATAGAAAGAGTCGATAAAATATATAATATATCGTAATTTTTATCATATAAATGTTATACATCAACTACTCCCCACTTAGCTCTTTGATCGTCCTCGAGCAAAATAAGCGGTAATAAATAAAAATTACAATAAAAATTATATACTTGGTAGATTAAATCTCAAGTCAGTAAAATGTCATTTCAATATTATAATTAATTATATCTTTCTTAGAAATTAACAAGATAAAAAGTGTATATAACTTAGATAAATTATTTATCAAATATCATTCAAATGAAATTCTGCATAATCTACTTAATAAATATAATTAAAATTCTAGAATTATTCTCCTATCTCAACTTATATGAAATATCTGGAATCCAGGACTAAGTCAAGTAGTTGGCAAAATGGCTTATAACGTTTTAGGCTCAGGGTGTTGGTTAATCGAAAGGATAGAAAAGGAAATAAAAAGAGAAAGAAGCAAGTCGTACGTACTTACACCTTCATATTTTTGATCAAAAATATCTCGACTAATAACGTCGTAATATTATTTCACTTTTTTTTTCCATAGAATACTAACGTATCCGAACTCATTGCCAAAATCGACTATCTTGCAAGCGTCATGAGGTGAGATCGAATATATTAATACCTATCCAACTTTTCCAATCTCAGCATATACCATTCTTTTGCATCGATACTTAGCTTTTATGTCATCATCTCCTTTCATAAGTACGTACAAACTCGTAGGAATTTTAAGAAATGTAGACCAAAATAGGCTAAGGGTCGGTTATAATTAGTTTAATCACAAATGACTATTTCGAGTGAGGTCTGGCCACTCTACAAGCCTGAGGTGGGGACAAAAATTGGAAATTTACGTTCAGGTAGGCTATTTGGCCATAGTTATTCAAAGTTATGCCAAAAAAATCGTCATCCCTAGTTCGATTCCATATTCATATTTCGTTTTGAAAAGAAAATTATTCTAACATTTCATTATAGATATAAGTATATCTGCTAAATTTCATAAGAAAATTACTTGATAATATTTATGTATAGTTACATATACTTGAAATCTTATAAAAAATCTAAAACTGACATATATAATATAATTATAATATATCTAATTTACTTTACTAAATTAAAAATTTATTCTTACCAATTTATATTATTTTTATTCATATTAATTATATATTATCTACTTATTTTTATTCAAGAAAAATTAAACTAAGTATTAAGCAATTAAGTATAAATTTATATGAAAATTTTTAATTTTTATTTTACTAACCTAACTCTACTCCCCACTTACGAAGTGGCATCGTCCCGATGTTCAGTGAGTAATAAAATAGGTTCGAAAATAAATTTAAAGTTTTTTAGCTTAATGTTACTATTTTAGCGATATTACTTGCGTGTATTATTATGTTTCCATTAATAGAACCAACATAAGAAAAAAAAACATGTATATTAAACAAGATTATTAAAATTATTACACTCAAAGAGAAACATAATTAAAGAGATTATTAGTCTACCAACTTAAAGAACTACTATCTTAAAAAACTAACTTCTTAACTAGCAACTCTCCAACTGTCACTACCAACTGATAACTACCAATTCAAACAACACATCAGACCGTTGACGAACATCCGGGAGTATCAACCGGAAGTAGTCCAACTTGAGACCCACGAAATGGAAAAATCTCGTCTTGATCAAACTCAGGTACTCCATGTAAATGAACACAAAGTCGCGAAATAAGCCAAGCAAACGGCATTGGCTTCCCTCTACTACGTCGCTCTATTGTGAAATTGACCGCTGCCTTGTGAATCAATATCCCCCAGTCTATATATGCTCCGATAGTGATTGCATACATCAGAAGCAATTCGCAGTCCTGAATTCCCGAGAAATCATTGGTGGGATAGACTCGTGAATTAATAAAATGTTTCCACGCCCTCAGATGAGGGGATAACGCAAGAGTGGAAAAATCATAATTATGATCAAAAAGAGGAAACAAATATTGGAATGCTTCTGCGGTTCTATTGACAATATTAGAAGGATTTTCTAGTTCCCATTGGAACTCAAAATGTGTACTGGGAAAAAAACCACAAGGCGGAATTTCATAAACTTGATTAATAACGAAGGACGAAAAGGGAATAACAATGCCTCGGACAGTAATGAGTTGAGTTGCTGCTATCGTAGTGTTTTCAGATAGAGATGAATAAAAATCCCTAACTACAGAAATATTTATTCTACCCCTCGGATGTTTAACAAATTTCTTCCAACCAAAGCCTCTTATCAGATTTCTACCCCACTGATCAACTTTTTCAGTGTTCAAACCTTTCTCCATCAGAATAGGAGATTGAACAAAATTTAGACGTCTCGGAACGTCGTTATGAAAACAAGAGGCTTGGCTTTCGGGAACCACACCGTTATGCGTATGTGGTTCATAACTATTAACCGAGGGAGATGAGTGGTTAGACATATTATAAAAGAAATTCAGATAGAAATGAGAAAAGAATGAGCAACATATAAGCTGCCTTGCTATTTCCTTTTATAGAAACGATACACTAGGCAAAAGTAGTAAAAAGTCTGTACTTTGACAGGAAAGTAATACCGGATCGATCCGAGAATGGACCGGATCAATCCGGACCAATAGGTATGTAGCCGTGTCAGGTCGGCAATGACAGGCCGGATCGATCCGGGTTCTGATCGGATCGATCCGGCGCATCTTAGAGCAATCTGAGACGAAATTTGTCTTTCAAATGCCCAGATTTTTTCTATCTTTCAAACTTATGCTTTTTTTTTTGTAGTTTAAAATATTTATAACATGACATAAAACGTTATGAAATACAAAATAGCGTAAAAAAACTTAAAATTTTATCTTGACCAAAACTACAACGAAAGAAAGAAAAAAACTTAACTGTCGAACAAAACACAAAATACTAAAGTAAATTGTTTAAGTGACAAATTATCATAAAATTTTAAATCATTCTTCGGTATCATCAATCTCCACATCGAAATTCAAACCCGGCATGGGTTGGGAAGTAGCAGGATCGTTGGTCGACTTGAACAATGTATCTTGAAATGGCGTCGACATCGTAACCGTGCTATCTAAACCAATCGAACTCATCCCAGCCGTGATATTGGCAAATGCTTCAAAACCTCCCCAACTTGACGTAACTGGAGCCGTCATACCTGTACAAAATTGACCTACACCACTAGCTTGACTTCCAAAGGCATGTGACATTGGTTGGAAGCTGGATTGGGGTGGCATTGGTGGAATTAAATCGGGCATGGTATACGGCTCAGATTGGCATTGCGGAATGTTCATTTCCGCGTAGGCAGGGTTCTGAAGTATATTCATCTGATATATACCGCGCATGCCTTGCCTTAAGTCTTCAGACCACTGCCTATTCCTGTCTGCATAAACAGCCATATTGGCATTGGCACGATAAACATCATAGGCTAAAGATTGAAACATGTCATATGTGATGGTATTAGGGAGCTGAGACTGTGATTGACTAGATGATGGAGGAACAACGGTAGGTTGGGAAACAGGTGGAATATTTTGAGGTCGGCGGCGGTTCGGGTTGTTATAATCAATTTTCCCATCCGGAAGACGCTTCAAATTAGGGCCAATTAAGGCTTCATTAGCCAAGATCAACTTATCATTAGGCAAGGTTGGAACACCGAGTCTTTGACATAAGGCAGAAATAAAACACGGGAAAGGCATGTGACTTCCCGGCCTAGCTTTCGCAGCAAATTTCAAAGCCCTCTTGTACATTATTTTTCCCACATTTATGGGAATATCATTTACCATTGCCCAAGCAATACAAACATCCGCTTTACCGAAAGATGTCAAATGACGAGAGGGGTAAAGAGTGTAGCTAATAAAACGCTTAAGTGCTCTAATATCCCTAATACAGTTCCCGTAACCAAACCTATTTTCATGCCATTTAGCCGTAGGATCAAGTTCGTTTTGGGCTAATAAGGCTCTCTGTTCAAAAGCAGCTTCATCATTAAGGTTCCATACCGTGTAATAATCCTCCTCATCAGGGACATCTTCTATACCATAAATAGCATTGATGACTTCAGGATTAAACGGTACTTGTCTAGTTCTAAGGGTAACAAAGGTCAACTCTCCATTCTCTGTCGAATTATGCATCTTTAACAGAGAATAAAATTCAGAAACTATAGTTGTGTTAACCTCCCCTTCTCTCAATGCTGCTATTTCCAACCATTGTCTTTTCTCAAAAATTGCTCTAACTTCATCCCCTAAAACCGAAAAATCGATACCCCTTTCTATCTCAGCTATACACTTTCCAAAAACATTCTTATATGCATCTCTAGCTGCTCTAGACGCAGTTTGCTCAAAACTAACGGCCAATTCGTCATCTGTTAAAGGCCTCGTTTCTATAACTGGTACTGAGATGGGGATATCTTGTTTTCGTTTCTTAGCTGCTGTTCTAGAGGATTCGGCCATTCTACGATAGTGACCCAACAATTCAAAAAAAAAACAAAAAAACAAACAAAACCAAAACAACACAAGTGAATAATAGTACAGTTGAAAATAAATGACTAAAATAAAATAAAAAAACGAAATTGATAAGATTAAATACTACATTGTTACCTTGATAGACTATAAAGGTTGAAAAGTTGGCCGGAAAAGATGAAGAGTCGCCGGAATGAAAGTTGACCCTTTTTCTTGAAATTTTTCAATTTTAAGTGAGAGATTGAAGAGAAGAGGGGAAAAGGAGAATAAAATAAAGAGTGGGGTAATGTGATAGTGTGTTTATGTGATGAAAGAAAAAAATTTCGAGTGGGGATGATGGGGTGTGGGGCGGCTGTGAAAAAAAAGAAATTGGAAGAGGAAGAAGAAGAAGAAGAAGAAGAAGAAGAAGAAAGAAATCCCGTTCTTTTTAGGTTTTTCAGGTACCGGATCGATCCGGGGTCATGTCGGATCGATCCGAATTTTTTTTTTTTTTTTTTAATTTGAAATAAAACTTTTTTATAAAACTTTTAATAAAACTTTCATAAATTTTATAAAGATCCAATTTTATAAAATTTTCAAAGTTTATACAAAAAAAAAATTTATAAAAAGCGTTTGAAATAAAAAGTAAAATATTCGAGACTTATGGGGGTCCTAATTCCTCTATTTCAAAATCTTTCAGAGTTCTGATATATCGTTCTATCAACCTAACCTTGAGAAATGATGCGTTCGAATTTTCTCTTTGATCTCCATCGGGATTTTCGGATAACCACCTAATCGTTCCCTTCTTAACAACATTCAAACACTCATCCTGAGATTTGGTTGTACTTTCTCCACATTTCCCATTATGCTCACTTTTTCCACAGATTCTGCATCTCATTAGAAACTTTGCCCTTTTTTTTTTTCAAGCCATAAGGCCAGCAGCACAATGATCATTATTCGTTGCCATTAATTAGTACAATGTCGATTCAAACAGAAATACAGAGAATCAAATCCCAACAAGATAACATCATGAGAAATATAGAGAGAACTCAATCCAACAATAACATCATTCACTCGCCGGTAAAACATATATATATATATATATATATATATATATATATATATATATATATATATATATATATATACTCGATACTCTGCTGTAAAAGCAGTGAGTAATGTTATGGTGATCCACTGCCGCCGCCGCCGCCACCTCTCGGGCTGCTGCCGCAAAAACTTTGCCCTTCTCTTTATCGAACTTCTCGATTTTCCATTACAAACTTCTTTCAATCTGATCTCTCTCAATAATTGCTTATTTTTCTAAAAAACTGAAGCTTCTATTGTAAACGCGACATCCTTATCAAAGCCTAACTTCAAAAGCAAAATAAAAACTCCTATTCTATCTAAAAAAAACATCCAGTTCTTTTACGTCTACCCGGTAAAAGACGAAACTAGTTCAAACATATAAAACACAGAAAAGTAAAGTAAACAAGAAAGATAGTACCTGGGATTCAGCTGAACTTAGTTTTCCTGCTTTTCAGTTTTGCGGCGGATCTGTTAGCAACATTACTTCTTTCCTCGAGAGAGGTCCTTCTCCTTCCACAAACAAACTTTACCTGTGGCCATTGGCTATAAAAGTTGTACTTCCATCGATTAGTTCAACGACTCAGTTTGTAAACCCTTGTTACTCTAAATGGACCTGTCCATCTTGATTTAAGCTTACCTGGAAATAACCTTAAACGTGAATTGTACAATAACACTCGATCACCTACATGGAACTCACGACTATAAATTCTCTTATCGTGAAAAGATTTTGTGCGTTCCTTGTAGATTCGAGCGTTTTCATAAGAATCGAGACGAAATTCTTCTAGTTCTGTTAACTGAAGTAATCTGTGATCACCGACAGCCTTAGGATCGAAATTCAAAAATCTAATAGCCCAAAAGGCCCGGTGTTCTAATTCAACTAAGAGATGACAAGATTTATCAAAAACTAGTTTGTAGGGAGAACAACCAATTGGTGTTTTAAAGGCTGTTCTGTATGCCCATAATGCATCATCCAGTTTCTCTGCCCAGTTTTTACGATTTGAGTCCACTGTTTTTTCTACAATTCTTTTAATTTCTCTATTAGATACCTCTACCTGACCACTGGTCTGTGGATGATAGGGTGTTCCTAACTTATGCGTTACACCATATTTTTCGATTATCTTGGTAAATGGTCTATTGCAAAAGTGTGACCTCATCACTAATGATAGCTCTCGAATGCCATACCTAGTAAATATATTCTTTTAAGGAATCGTATGACAACTTTGGTATCATTAGTGGGAAGAGCTTCAGCTTCTACCCATTTTGAAACATAATCTACCATCACAAGAATAAATCTTTTTCCAAAAGATATAGGGAAAGGTCCCATGAAATCTATACCCCAAACATCAAATAATTCACATTCTAAAATAGGTTGCATAGGCATTTCATGTTTTTAGATATATTTCCCCATTTTTGACAAGACTCACAAGATTTAACATACTTATAAGCATCTCTATATAGTGTAGGCCAATAAAAACCACATTGTAAAACTTTAAAAGCAGTTTTCCAACCTCCATGATGACCTCCTGCCTCACGATCATGACAAAATGATAAAACACTTAAAATTTCATTATCAGGCACACATTTTCTGATTATCTCATCCGAACATTTACGAAAAAGGTCTGGTTCCTCCCAGTAATAAAATTTTAAGTCATAAAAGAACTTCTTTTTCTGTTGCCAAGTCCAATGAGACGGAATATAATCACAGGTTAAGTAATTAATGATATCTCCAAACCATGGTGACATGTCCTTAGAAGGAATTCTATTCTTTAATAATTGCATGGTTGAAGGAGTATCGATTCTAAACAGTTGTTCATCAGGAAATGAATCTTTAATTTCATTTCCTATTTCTTCATCATTTTCCATTCTACTTAGATGATCTGGTACTACATTTTCACTTCCCTTTTTATCCTTAATTTCAATATCAAATTCTTGTAGTAAGAGTATCCATCTAAGAAGACGTGGTTTAGCATCTTTCTTACTTAGTAAATACTTGTATTGAATGGTCTCAGATAGATAATAACCTTAGATCCAACGATATACAATCTAAACTTATCTAAGGCAAAAATTACAGCCAACAGTTCTTTTTCTGTAGTTGCGTAATTAAGTTGAGCTGCGTTTAATGTGTGAGATGCATAGTAGATTGCTTTGAGCACTTTATTATATCTTTGACCTAAAACTGCTCCTACAGCTAAATCACTCGCATCACACATAATTTCAAACGGAAAACTCCAATCTGGTGCTACTAGCACTGGTGCAGTAGTCAACCTCGCTTTTAGGGTCTGAAAGGCTTCCATACATTTACTATCAAAGTTAAAAGGTACTTCATTTTCAAGCAAATGACTTAGAGGCTTTGCTATTTTCGAGAAATCTGCAATAAATCTCCTATAAAATCCTGCATGTCCGAGAAATCCTCTCAAAGTTCTTAAATTAACTGGTGGGGGTAACTTTTCGATTACCTCGACTTTAGCTTTATCAACTTCGATACCTACTTCAGAGATTCTATGACCTAGCACAATCCCTTCTGATACCATTAAGTGACATTTTTCCCAGTTTAAAACTAAATTAGTATCTTCACAGCGTTGTAACACTCGTTCTAAGTGCGATAAACATTCATCAAATGAATCTCCGTAAACACTAAAGTCGTCCATAAAAATTTCTAAGAATTTCTCAACCATATCAGCAAATATAGCCATCATACATCTCTGAAACGTAGCTGGTGCATTACATAAACCAAACGGCATTCTTTTATAAGCAAAAGTTCCATAAGGACAAGTGAAAGTAGTTTTTTCTCTATCTCCTGCTGCAATGAATATCTGTAAATATCCTGAATAACCATCTAAGAAACAGTAATACTTATGTCCACTTAAACGTTCCAACATTTGCACTATGAATGGAAGTGGATGATGATCTTTCTTAGTATGATCATTTAGTTTTCGAAAATCAATGCACATTCGATAACCTGTAATCTCTCTTGTCGATCGGAATCCATTCATTCTTTTCATTCTCTTTCACTGTGAAACCTCCTTTCTTTGGTACCACTTGAGTTGGACTTACCCATTCACTATCTGATATGGGAAAAATTATCCCCATTTCTAATAGCTTAATGACCTCTTTCTTAACAATTAACTGCAAATTTGGGTTGAGGCGGCGTTGCGGTTGAATACAAGGTTTAGCATCTTCCTTCAGAATTATCTTATGAACGCAAATCTCCGGGCTAATACCTCGAATATCGGCAACTGTCCATCCAAAAGCTTTCTTATGCTTTTTCAACATTCTAAGTAATTGATCTTCTTGTTGCTCAGTTAAAGATGATGAAATAATAACCGGTAATAGATTATTAGTTTCAAGAAAAGCATACTTCAGATTTAAAGGTAACGGTTTCAATTCCAGATTCTTAGGTGGATCTTCCAGTGATGGTTTAAGAACTGGTCCTTCTAGTTCTAATTCCAAATACTTATGCCATGATGGTTTAAAAGTAAAACTTCCTTTATCTAGAGAAAAGATTATCTCTTTCATTTCGGTGTCTTTCTCATCTTCCTTATAGATAGACAGTGTTAAGCATTCTTCTAATCTGTCTTCAAAAGTTGGTAACTGAATATCATAGACGTAATGAATATCTTACATAAAAGAACATGATTACGGTGATGCAGTATGGATGTTCCATAGCTTTGAATATATTGAAAGCAACTTCATCTTCATTGACTCTCAGAATTAACTCTCCTTTCTGGACATCTATTAAAGTTCTTCCTGTAGCTAGAAATGGTCGACCTAAGATAAGTGGCGCTGAATATCCTTCTTCCATTTCCATAACTACAAAGTCTACTGGAAAATAGAACTTGTCTACTTTAACCAATACGTCCTCAATAATTCATTTAGGGTATTTAATCGATCTATCTGCCATTTGCAGAGTCATTTCCGTCTTCGTAAGCTTTCCTATACCTAGCTTTCTATAATCCTCATAAGACATGAGATTTATACTAGCTCCAAGATCACATAAGACCTTCTTAAACAGAAATCCTCCAATTTTACACGGAATGGTAAAACTTCCAGGATCTTTCATTTTAGGTG
This sequence comes from Gentiana macrophylla, assembly GCA_026214975.1. Taxonomy (NCBI): domain Eukaryota; kingdom Viridiplantae; phylum Streptophyta; class Magnoliopsida; order Gentianales; family Gentianaceae; genus Gentiana; species Gentiana macrophylla. The sequence continues at coordinate 15,832,307 of CM047809.1, read as the reverse complement.
GTAACTTATGCTGACCTGATTCTCTTTAGCAATAACCATGTGAAATTATTTAAGGCGCAAAAAACACTCTTGCCATTGATATTGAATTTGAGGAATGTCAGGTAGTCCTCCATTTTTCAATCCTATGAAGCATGTACATGTTCTGGATACAATGCTGATAAAGATTTTGTCTGTACAATTTTAACCAAAGCGCAAACCCCAGGCCAAACATTGAATGCCAAACATCAAGATCACGTTGTAAGTTAAAGAATAGACTGACAATAATGCTAACAAAGCACTGAAAATAAGACGGTTCTGGAAAAAAAAAAATAGACAGGCTTCCACCAAGCCTTCATGATTAAACAAAATGAAGTATGTATATCAATGAAAACAACACAATGCACACAGATATACAAACAAACTGAAACGTATACATGAATGAAAACAAAATGATACACGCATGAATACACTAAAGAAAATAAATTGAAACCCCGGATGATGATACCTTGCCTTCAATGACGGCTACTACTCATATGTAACATCACGATCTGCAAATGTTATTCCGTCAATCCCACCTCTCGAAAAATCAACCCCTCGATCGTGATACCTTGCCTTCAATGACAACGGCTACACATCTCAGAATCGTCACGATCTGCAATTGTTATTCCGTTAGTCCCACCTCTCGAAAAATCAAGCAAATTAATCAAATTGAGCATACAATATTATTGAATCACACAAAATAAAGCTATGAAAGTATCAGCAATGTTTGGTTAAAGGTAGCCTATCAAGAAATTACATAAATGCAGCAAAATATTTTCTTGTAGACATGACAAAAAAGAGGAGAACCATGTATCACGCCTAGCATCATTGTTGTATACACAACTTTTCAATCAAGTGGCATAATTAAGCTAATAATAAAACATTGAAATTCTCTATACAATAAAAATGTATGAATCATTGAAAAATTAAAAAAGATGAAGTGATAAATATAAAATATATTGACCTGAAGTTTTGATAGGAACGATTTTGCAATAAAGTTCCCAATCCTGTTCGATATTGTGCGGCTTCCATTCCGATTTAAGCCATCGTAAAGTAGTTTTAAGCTTCTCTATAATTGTTTTCTATGAAGAAAGTAGCATATGGGAGTAGCTAACGAGGGATGAAGTAATGAGCGGGAACGTGGGAAATGGTTTGAACATGGGGAAATGCAGCCAAAAACTGCAAGCATTTTGCTAGTATTGATAAAAATGCAGCCAAAAACTGCAAGCACTCGTGACGTGACGTGACGTGATGGGCCCATACACATATCCCCTTCACTTTCGATATCCTATATTTCTCAAAAAATCCAGCACCTAGATGTATTTGTATTCGCGAAATCTGTATCCACATATCAGTACCTGAGCAACCAAATTGCAGAGCCTGAACACAACCTCCCAGCAGAGGCTGTAAATCAAATGGCCAACAGTTATATCACTTTCAGTACTACTAAAAGGACTTGATACAAAATGGAAACACCCCAAAAATAAAAATAAAATTAAAATATTCTGAAGAAAAGCTAATCACTAACCACTTTATACTTTGCAAGCTTCTTTCCTTGAATCACACCTTCTGTTTAGACTTAACAGATTTCCACTTCCATAAGCTGAAGAAGTTGATGAAATATATAACATAAGAGTAATCCCATAACTCGATTCTCAATGATAATACAAAAGAGTAGGGGGGGAAAATGTTGAAAACAAAAAAGACAATGTGACCTGTTGTATCAGTAAGGGGTTGGGTATATATGAGTCTGGAGGATGGACGAAGACGTTCAGTTTGCGATCTAAAGTTTCAAATTGTTCATCTTGAATGCCTCTCACCGACTTTACAGCAGTTTTACTGCATTGATGCGCCTGAATCGTCTGTAAAGTTGGACTTTCCCCAAACGCAAACGGGACTTCTTCAAGTCTGTTGCAACTTCGCAAAACTATCTGCTCAAGACAGGGAAACGAATCATAGGAAGCGGTCCATCGTACAATGTCAAGAGAGTCCAGCTTCAAGTATTTGAGGTTCTGGAATTCCTCACTTCCAACCTCCCATTCTTCTCCCTCAAAAGCTTTGAATAGCAATTTCAGAACCTCAAGGCACCGTAAGCTCCCGATTGCTGAAATTTCCTTCCATGGCAGACGAAACTTGGACAAAGTCAGTTTCTTGAGGTTTGCTGGAAAACTGAACACAGAGGGACGCCGCACCCTACCATGATAAACCACTTTTAATGATTCAAGTTGAACCATTGGCTCAAGAACGGGAAACTGATTGAACTGATTGTCAATATCCCAGCATTCAGAAAATATGCATTTTAGCTTCTTCAGTCTTGGCAACCTCTGCAATATATTACGCGACGATTTTCCGTAAGGAAGAAACACTGAGGAAAGGGTTTCCAAGTTATCTAACTGAGAAAAATGCTCAAGCATTTCTTCACTGAAGCTGAAAGAAACTCGATCCTTTACGTGGAGATGCCTCAACGTATTCATGCTCCAAACATTATATGGTAGTGAAATTTCTCCCCTTAATCCCTTGACAAGAAAAGTTTCTAGAAAGCACAGTCTAGCTATTGAATCTGGAATCACTTTCACAGTACCTCGGACAGCTAAGAATCTTAAGTGAATAAGTGTCTCGATACCCTGAAGAAGAAAATCACCACTATTTATGCAGTCCAGATTCAATGTGCTCAGAAGCTTGAAATTGGATAAGATGAATGAAGGATAATACTCTTTATTTGTTACCGAATAGAACTCGTCTTTTGGGGCAAAGTATAAGAAAGAACGAACACGCTGACCTGAAGGCTCTGACACGATAAATTTGTCTCGTTTAGAGTAAATGCAGAGACGGCGACATTGATACTCTAATCTCGGATTAGGACACAAATCTGAAGCAGATTTATCTAGGTAATTTACCACTCGTAAAAAATTTGCCTCTTCTGCTTGAGCTCGGCATATTTCATGCAAAGGTCATGAACACGGCATGCTTTGATGCCGCCATCAATGGAAGTCCATTCTGCAACAACAACTAGGTTCCTGCTCACCAGCTCCATCAAGTAATCTTTTGCCACGTCGCTCAAGCTTTTGTCATCAGCACTTCTTTGAACGAGGCCTTCAGCAGTCCATAAACGTACCAGGTTTGATACATAAACTTTTTCATCCTCCTGAAATGCTCCAAAGTATAGAAAACAAGGCTTTAGGTGATCAGGTAAATAATGAAAACTCAGGTCGATTATGTTTGTGAAATTTTTTGAGTCTCCAACTACAATAGATTTAAGGTTCCCAGCAACTTGCTTCCACCAATCCAGATTCATCTCAGTTGCAAGAACTCCTGAAATGACAACGATTGCAAGGGGTAGGCCTCTGCAATGGACTGCAATCTCTTGTCCAACTTCTCTAAACTTTATAGGGAAACCTTCACCCTGAAACAACATTTTATCCAACAATTCTAAACTCTCTTTCACAGAGATTAAATTAAGAGAGCAAGGTTCAAAACTTGACATGGATATTTCAGCAACACCATTCACTCGACTCGTGAACAATATTCTACTTCCATTCCCTTCATCTGGGAAAGCATTTTTTAGGTCATTCCATGCCCCAATATCCCATATATCATCCATAACTATAAGATAACGCCTTCCCCGCAAAAGGTTACACATCTTATGAGACAAATCATCATCTGTCAGTTTTTCTATCTCATCAGTAAGTTGAGTGAGAAAACCTAAAATTTCGAGCAATAATGTCCTCTTGTGATAGACTTTTGAAATACAGCACCATGCACAGACGTTAAAGCTTTTCTGAACTAAAGGATCTTTGTACACTTTCTGGGCAAGTGTGGTCTTTCCAAGACCTCCCATACCAACAATTGAGACAATATCCCTTTTCTTTGTTCCCCGGGTGAGATTGTTTATTATCTTCTCTACTTCCTCTACCATACCCACAATTACCTTTTTTGTCGATGGGGTATCATTTCTTTCTTTTTCTTTTGTAAACATTGATGGAGTATCCCCTGGTGATAACGTTTGAGGGGAAACCTTTGTATGATTAGACATGTTGGCAAGAAAATCTGAAATTTTGATTCCCATCTGGTTGATCACGTCTGCCAGAACATAGATGCATAGTGTATACTTTGTACTATTGCCTTCAATAATAAACAATTCAGCAACATTTTCCACTTCATACCCAATGTCTGCAAGACTATACTATTTAGTTCATCATCGTCCTCATCGTACTTTCTAGATTGATTCTTCAGCAATGATGTGGTAAATATTAGATCATTCAGGATCCTTTGGAACTGATACTTGATTGAAGAGAATATATACATATGACTCATTAGTGTGCTCAATTTCTCCACCAGAAAACTAAGAAAACCAAGTCCATCGATCCTGGGGAGGGTAGGCTGTGATGACTTCCAAATGTTGTGATAATATGCTCGAACATTTGTTTCCATACCGTTGAACTTTTCAGTTAAATCAGATATCAACTGATTCATTTCCGTAGCCATACCCTCATTACTTATATTTCCATACAAATAATACACTAGAGGTATTGCATATCTTGCCAAGACTTCACTCTGTGACCAAAGTACTTTCACGTCCCCCGTACATGACTCTACTGAATCTAGAGACATGATCCTCAATAGCCTCAACCCATTTCTTAGCGTTTTGAGTTTGTCAAAAGGCACAATTAAATCTACTAGAGTGCCTAAGTTGTGGTGCCAATGATTTCTCATGTGGCACCTCATATGCTCATGTTGCGCCTATATAGGTTCTTGATGATGTTGAGGTTGCCTAATTGGAAGTTCAAGAATATTGTCATAAACCGCATCTAGCAATAGTATACATCCTATTCGGGAAAAACAAATTGTTACCAACTGCCACTGTAGAGAGAGTCATGGTAGGCTCTTCTTTAATGACAATATTTTAATGAACCTAGTTGTTGTTGCAGAATGGACTTCCATTGATGGCGGCATCAAAGCATGCCGTGTTCATGACCTCTCTACAGTGGCAGTTGGTAACAATTTGTTTTTCCCGAATGGGATGTATACTATTGCTAGATGCGGTTTATGACAATATTCTTGAACTTCCAATTAGGCAACCTCAACATCCTCAAGAACCTATATAGGAGCAACATGAGCATATGAGGTGCCACATGAGAAATCATTGGCACCACAACTTAGGCACTCTACTAGAGAGATGAGGTCAACAATTCAGGATGATTATATTGTTTACCACTTTGAGCATAAGGATCATGGCATCATAGAGAACGACCCATTTACCGTTCCTCAAGCCATGGAAAGCTCCAACTCTCGTAAGTGGATTAAGGTTATGCAAAATGAGTGTTATAAAAGGTTTTCTATCTGGTTTCATTGAAAGGCCCTTTCTGGATAATTATGGCTCTACTTGCTCATATGGATAAGAGTTACATTAGATGGATGTAAAGACAATGTTTATCAGTGGTGACATTGATTTGGCGCTTCCAGAAAACTTTGCATTTGGTGACGCAAAGAATATGGTTTGCAAACAAAAGAAACCCATCTATGGACTCAAATAGTTTTCCCGTCAATAGTATGTTAGATTTCATCAAATCATTGTCTCTAGTTCAGAGTCAAATTCGGTTGATGAATGTATCTACCATAAGTTTAGTGGAAGTAGGTTCATACTCTTGGTTTGACTTGTCGATGATAGCTAGTAACGATATAGATTTTGAGAGTGTTAAACTAAATCATGTCTCTCGTCCGGATTTGAGTTGAAAATTTTAGCTGACACAAGTTCAGTTTCGGGATCCATGTATATCACGGTTATCCCTGAGGTATTATTGGATCATTACAAAATAGACTATATCGATAAAGTTTTCTTAAGAGATTCGACATGCTGGATTGTAAACCACATGGTACCCCTGTGTCTAAGTGAGACAAGTTTAGTCTCAAACTGTGCATTTTCTAATGATTTAAAGTAGGAGGAAATGCAGTAGATTCCCTTTGATATATTTATTGGGAGTCTAATGTGTGCTTAGGTTTGTACATGTCTGGTTATTGTGTACATTTCAGTCAGGTTGAGCAGATTCTTAAAAGATCCTGGAAAGGGTCATTTGGTCACAGCCTATAAGGTTATAAAGTACTTACAGAAAATAAAATATAAGATGCTCACATATCTGGAGTCAGAAAAGTTAGATATCATTCGATATACTGACTTAGATATTGGTGGATGTAAAGATACATTTAAATCCACGTAAGGTTTGTCTTCATTTTGTCACAAGAAGTTGTTTTTCTGAGAAGTGCTAAGCAGACACTTATGGCTTCTTTGACATTGAAGACAAAATTTGGGGCATTTGAAGCCACTAGTGATGGGATATAGATGCGGATATATGTTTCACGGCTGTGAATTTGGTCATTGAATGACCACTAAGGTTTTATTGTGATAATAATTCCGCAGTGTTTTATCCCAACAACAACAAGAGCTCATCAATGTCTAAGAACATTGATATAATGTTCCTAGTTGTTAAAGATAGAGTTCAAAGTGGAAGGGTGTCTTTTGAAATTATCATGACAAACTCCATTATTGTGGATCCACTCACAAAGGGACAACCACCCAAGATGTTCTTGAGCATACTGCTCATATGGGTGTCATGTCTGTTAAGGATGCTTAGGTTTTGTGGGAGTTTGTAGTTGATAATGTTTGTTTCAATATAGACACATTTTTCGGTTATTCAGTTTAAAGTTAAGGTTAAGTTAAAGTTACAGTTATTTCTGCAGAAATTTAAGTTTCGATGTTTCACACTTTGATCTCAATATACGGTTTTGATCTCATTAAGTTTAAGGTGGACCAGTTGGAAATATACATGTTAAGATCACATGTCATGTTATTTTCCATGCTACGCATCCACATCATGATCCATGTCATTCAGTTTTATTAGCATATGTGATCATTGATGGGTCCCGTCACGACAGATGTGATGAAGGCCGCTTTGGTCCTATGTTGGTGACTTTGATGGACGGGATTGTTATTTGATACGTTTTGTAATGACAGCCAAGTTGAGCGCTCATTCGGTTATCTTATGACATACAATTATAAAGTTACACATATAGCCCAAGTGGGAGATTGTTGGATCATATATCCAACGTTGGGCTTATATGTGAAATAATTGTTATGTCATAGACTGTCAATAAATGTTAGTCCGTTTTAAAGTGATCTACTACGGTTATAATTATTGGACTGTAACGTATCGCTAGAGTGTGGATCTTTAATGTGTAGAAACTCGGAGGTAATTTCTAATTTTATGATGGGTAAAATTGGAAAGACCTAATAAATATTTTACTATATAAGAGTGGGTTATGTTCCCTAGGTCATACACTTTTCCTACTCTCTTTTGACCCCCATTATCACAAGAGAAAAATACAGAGAATACAAAAGGGTTCTTCTGACAAGAAATAGGAGGTGTATAGATCTGGAAGATCGCCTACAACTTCTACAGAGTCTTCCGCTGCTATGGATTCAGGTATGTTTGTAGATTAATGTTGTTCTCTGATTCTCAATAATTTAGCATAATCGATCCAGGAATAATGTGATTGAATCACATAAGGACTGTTCTAACAAGTACTAATTGGACGAATTCACTACTCTATTTCTCTTAAATTAGTGGACGAGATTTCTGTAATTTTCATTGTTTCCTCTATAAACAGTCACTCAAATTCACTTTAATATTCATTCACTGTTTATAGCAGCAAGTTTTAGTAGTGACATTCATAATTGGACAAATTCACTGCTATGCTTCCCTTTATTTAGTATTGACATTCATAATTGGACAAGTTCACTGCTCTGTTTTCCTTTATTTAGTGAATGAGATTTAATATAGATAAGCTTCATCTTGATGATCCATTATCTGATTATAGGAGTAACAAGGATGAAGACAAATTCAAAAAAGTTGAGTGATAAAGATGGTTTCTATATAATCAGATAATTCACTCAAAAGTTTGAGAATAAATTTGGTTCTTGGATTCACGTGTTTGGGTGCAAAGTGTAATTTAATTTGACGTGTCTACTTCCTATCTACAGGGATATGGTTTATCTAGTTGTATTTTTGAGTTGTGAGTGAGTTTATCCATTAATGTATACATAAAATTAAAGTCAATCACCTGCAGTCATGGTTTTTTTTTTAATTTAATTTTTTTATATAGCACTAATCTCATTCGGTCCAATAAGGACGGTCTATGATAAATATCTTCCATTAAACACGGCATGCCTGTTGGTTGGACCGACTATGAAATCTAGTTGAGAAATGATTATTCCACAACAAATACTCCCTAAATAAAAACAGGGGGCGGGGGGCGGAGGAATTGGGGAGAAAGACAAAGACATTTCATCAATTAGGGAGAAGGTCAACTTTTTGAAACTTTTGCATAAAGCACAAAAATGTAGTCAAAAAGAATCTTATACCCTTATGAATAAAATAGGATAAAAACTTTTTGATTTTTCACTCTATTTCCGATAAATAAGGGTAGAATTCTCGTTTACGCAAAATCTCCCCACTTCATCGTGAATTCAAAGACGACGCGGAAATCATTGCAAGATTGGACGGAATTTCACGACGTGAATTTCTGCAGTAATTTGGAAGCATTAATACTGAAACTGATCTCACTTCGAAGGTGTGCAATCACAGGTGGAGTTCCAATTCTGGAAAGTTCACTTTCTTCAAAAAATTAGGGTTAGAGTTCACTTTTCCCTCTTCATTTCACCTATTCAGGAAGGAATACAAGTGAATTACTACTCGTGAAAACAAGATCGAAGGTAGCTGCGAAGCAGAAATCTGATGAACGCGTTACTAAATGAGTACTAATTTGATGAATTCACTACTCTGTTTCTCTTAAATTAGTGGACGAGATTTCTGTAATTTTCATTGTTTCCTCTATAAAAATTCACTCAAATTCACTTTAATATTCATTCACTGTTTATAGCAACAAGTTTTAGTAGTGACATTCATAATTGGACAAATTCACTGCTATGTTTCACTTTATTTAGTATTGACATTCATAATTGGACAAGTTCACTGCTCTGTTTTCCTTTATTTAGTGAATGAGATTTAATATAGATAAGCTTCAACTTGATGATCCATTATCTGATTATAAGAGTAATAAGGATGAAGACAAATTCGAAAAAGTTGAGTGATCAGGATGGCTTCTATATAACACTCAAAAGTTTGAGAATAAATTTGGTTCTTGGATTCACGTGTTTGGGTGCAAAGTGTAATTTAATTTGATGTATCTACTTCCTATCTACATGGATATGGTCTATCTAGTTGTATTTTTTAAAAGAGTTTGAGTCGTGAGTGATATTACGTAGAATACCAGATTTGCGGTAACATATATATTTCGTGGATATATGGCTATGTATGAATGATTTCGCCGGGGAGAAGGCGGTGAATATGAAGAAATAAGCAGTCGGAATTGTGCTTATGAGAGTAAACACGAGTGATTCGACAAATTGGCAGAGTAGCTCTGTGTATATTAGTTCTTGGCATATTTCTATTACATTGTGATCTCATATATATAGGCTAGGACTATGTCGGATAGACTAAGTTGGTTTACTGTTCATGACAAGACAATTAAAAGCATATAATTAAAGATAATCATACAAGTGTTTCGATAAATTGGAAGAGTAGCTCTGTGTATATTAGTTCTTGGCCTTTTTCTATTACATTGTGATCTCATATATATAGGCTAGGACTAAGTCGGTTAGACTAAGTTGGTTTACTGTTCATGACAAGACAAGACAATTAAAAGCATATAATTAAAGATAATCATACAAATAATACAAGTGGACTAGCCAGCTGTCTGGACTAGCCATCTGTCGGGATAAGCCTGGTGGACAGCGGACACTTTGTGTGTCAGACTCATTTATGCCTTGTCTTGATGTCATCCTGATTATATGGATGGAAACCCCACAAGTTGAAGGGGTCCGGCCGGTGGACAGCGGACATGATCCGGCTTACAGATAGCGGGCAGGACCCGGCAAATTGAGTTGTGGGTAGGATCCGGGTTATGAATTGCGGACTAAGAGGATGAAGGCCCAAAATCAGTTATTGGGCCATGAAGGTAGGCCCAATATAGATGAACAGGGCCCAAATCCAGTTCGGGTATATCAATGGCCCCTACTCTGTGCCTGGCGTGCCCGCCAAGGCGGAGAGTAGAAGTCAACATACCCTAACATTGTCGATTGTACTAGAGAGATGCCGGTAACGTTCTATCGGGCTTGTATCAGAGTTGACGTTTGGGTTACAAACTACTGACAAGGTGCTGCGCATTGTAGCGGTCGGCCTTAATCGCCGATAGCGTTCTATTGGGCTTGTGTTAGAGTTAACGTTTGGGTGACAAACTACTGACAAGGTGCTGCGCATTGTAGCGGACAGGCTTAATCGCCGATAACGTTATATCGGGCTTGGATGGCCGTGATCCATGTGGAGAGGAGGCCGTAGGCCGTAGGCAGTGTAGAGTTGAGGCTGCTGGTGGGGGCCAGAGCGGTTGGAGCTGTAACGGACGTATTAGTTTGCGAGACGTCGCCTCGGTTGGCGTTAATGATGTGACGTTTGACATGAACCGTCGTACGCTCTGATTGGCTGAGGGTTATAGTTAACCGTCCCTAGCAATGATGGCGTTTGAATTTGAACAACCCAAATGTCGTTTCCCTCCACTCTGCCTATAAATATAGGGCTCCCCCATCACTTTCACACTTTCTCTTTTTCTAAAAATTATCCCGGCAAGCATAGCAAGGAGATTCCGGCAAGGGCAGGCTATTTCCGGCAATCAAGCAGTTTCAGAGTAAAGACAACACCTTTCATCCCTCTTTTACTATCAGGTATGATTTTGTATGTTTTCATTGCTTTGATTTTGCTTTTCCTTGGATAAAAAACTGTACGTGATATGAATGTGGTTTAGGACTTAAGGTTCTTGATTTTGAGTGATAAATTATCCCTTCTATGCCTCCATATGCTCTGTACCCCTTTTTTTGAGAAATCCATTAATGGATAAATGCCCTAATCGTTGCCTAGGTTAGTTTGGAGGTTTGGTTTTGTTTAATGCTTTTTCTGGGTTGTTTGGGGGTTTTTCTGGGTTTGGATGCTAAGGAAAATGGATGGGCGAGGAGTCGGGGTGTGATTAATCTCACCTCGGCCCGACTTCCATGTTTAGGTGATTGAACTGATCCACCTTGCCTTATCTTTTTTCCAGAATGTCCTCAGAGCACACACAGTCGGATGAAGAAGCCCGGGCCCCTGCCGGCTATGGATCCGATGAGGTTAGTATGGAGGAGGCTAACTCGAGTGACGAGGAGGCCGGCTCTGGCGATGATGAGGAAGTCGCAGTTATCAGTGAAGGCATCGCGGGAGGTGAAATCGAAGATGAAACATAAGACCAAGCGTCGCTGAGCAATCTTCTTAACAAAGTTCACAAGTTTGTGGTTCCTGGGGCCGCAACTCGCAGTACGAAGATCAAGGAAGCCGTGGAGAAGGTACAGGTGTCGGAGAAACCTTCGTCGTCCCGGAGAACCGCTGTGCCTAAGAAGATGGCCAAGTCAAGCGAGCCCGAAAAGAAGAAGAGGCCTCCGAAAAAGAGATCAACTGCCGTCCAGAGGGAACCGGACGACCAAAAACGAGCTGACATCAATCTCTTAGCTCGATGGAGGGATTTCCAAGATTGTGCTGACTATACTTCGGCGATGACCACTTACAATATTTTGTCCGATTATCGATTTGCTAGTATGGGTACGACGAACGTGTCGCGGACGTGTGGTCAGGATGCTGACGATTACGTGTGGCTACACTATGACCATTTGGTGGCCGGACTTAGGCCACCCATTGACCCGTTCTTCATCACTTTCATGAATGAATTAAAGGTCATGCCTTGTGACCTCACTCTGGGGGTAGTCCGGGTTATGATGTCGTTCATCGTAATAAGCCGTCTCCGTGGTCACGAGCCGTTGATGGCGGTGCTGCTCTATTTATACGGCTTCCGCAGAAAGAGTGACGCCGGGCAGATTCAACCAAGGAGTAGGTCGCAGTGGTAGACCGCGGCTTCTATTTGACCTTCCTGACAAGGTCTCAGACTGGGACAAGAGATGCATGAGGGTCGAATCCCGAGTGGGATGGCCATTTGAAAAGTTCCCAGAGAACTCCGTCCAAACCGAGCAGCTGAAAGATATCCGGACCCAGGAAGATGATGACGAGTTCATAGCTGAGCTCAAGGAATTGCTCGGGTATGTTCGAAAAGGAGTCGAGCAAGACCATGCCTTTAACTGGAGGTTGCTCTTAGATGATAGCGAACCCTATATGAGAAGGGCTGGCCTACATGGAGCCGGCGTCGGGAGGCCCTTGGTGGTGTTTGACCCGTTGCCTACTGACCCCGACTCGTATGGAGAGTGTCACCATGGCAAACTCATGCCATCCATGTGCACAATTTGTTTTGTCAATCCTTCGATGCGGGCACCGAGTACGACTTTTACTTGTATTATTTTGATAGACTGTTTCTTTCCTTGTCATTTTTCTTAACACTGTTATGATAGTCGCTGATAATATTTTCTTTGCAGGTACCATGGATGCCCTCGAACAACGCAGCCAGTTGGGCACCCAGAAAACTGTCGGCGGGTAAAGAGAGCCACCGTGTTGAAGGGTGTTAAGACATTGCTCCCCATGGTCGACATAAGGAAAGATGCAGCCGGAGCTTCTGAATCCATGGCTGGGAAGTCGACCCAGCCGCCCGCTAAACAATCATCGGATAAGGCCCCGGCGGGCAAAACTCAAAAGCAGACAACCCTGACCAAGCCGTCAGTGGGCAAAAAGAATAGCAGAGCTGAGGTTGTTGAGATCTATCCTGCTGTGGGTGGGGACGGCGAGCAGGAAGCTCTCCCATCCAAGAAATCCAAAGGCGATGATGTCCAGATGAAGGTCGATGCTGATAAGGCCAAATCTTCTAATAAAGGAAAATATCTGGCCATAGTAGACCAACTTAGAGAACCATTCTCCTAATTTTGAGTTACACACCATCGCCGAACAAAATAAGGAGCCCGCAAGCGTGGCATCCTTTTTTGAAATAACGACAACCAACCACAAGCAGCACCAATGAAGTCACCGGTAAACGTGCTATATCAATTGTTTTCTAAATCGTTCCGCAACGCGTTTTAAACTCTTTAGTAAAATAGAATCTAAAGGACGAATCATTCTCTACGGGCACAAGGTCAATGGTTCCCCATACCGAGGTACCCGTTGGACCTCGGGGTCACCCCGCTGTTTGGCTAGATAGGGACTTTATGCGCCAACTTCCCATTGACCTGTCTAGAGCGGCCACCATTTCCCGGGGCATTGCTGATGTGGCCCCACTGAGGCATCTAAGATGGAGTCTCCCCAACCCTATTCAGTTGGAGATAGGCCGCGGTATAGCGGACAAGATTGTATTGATCGATCAGAGCGACCCTCGGTGGGCCTTCCTCCAGAACATTGAAGATTTTTGAAGCTTTTTTGGAGCCACGGTGAGCATGGTTAACATCTGTCCTTTCTACCTTTCTACTTATCTTTCTGCTTTGTTTTTTGAAGTCAAATCTGATCTCACTGGTTTTCCTCTTTTCAGGTCGGCACCGGTTTGGTGCAGTTTATAAATGATTATAGGAGCACCAAAGCGTCAAGCTCAGATGCTACCAAAGCTCTAAACGTTGCCCGAACGGTTGGGGACGATCTGCGGGTACGGTTGAGTGCTGCCGAAGCCGAAAATGCTGAACTAAAGAAACAACTGGCCGAGTTCGACATCCTTAAAAAGTAGCTCGCTGAGAGTGAGGGTCTCAAAAAGCAACTTGCTGAAGCGAAGAAGATGCAGCGAGAGGCCCAAAAGAACTCCGAGCGCCTAGAGAAACTCACTGGTGAACTTGCGGAGAAGGATAGGTCGGCTGCTCAGTCAATGAAAGATTTGCAGCAGAGGGTTAAAGAGGCCCAAGCCCAATGGAAAGCCAAGCAAGAAGTAAGCGCTGATCTGAGGAAACAACTGGTGGACTTAAGCTCCGGTGTCCAGGCTCAGATTGAGGCCGCGAGTAAAGCTGCTGCTGGTGACAACTTCTTGATAGGATATGACCAAGGGTTCACATCGCTCGGTGTGTTTGGGCTCGCGGTGGCGAGACTCCGGACATCGAGACATCGGGACCTTGCGGGACTAGATTCTCACCCATCCCTTCACTGACCATCTTAGGGGTTTCCACCCGCACATCCCCTTCTCCGATGTCGAACTGCAGCGATACATCCCAAAATATGCTCCAGGTTGGGAGGTGCCCGCAGTTATAGAAGAAAATCTGAGGGAGCTGGTACGTCGAGCTAGCCAAAGAGATGACAAAGCTGAAGAAGAGATTGAGCAGGCTGGAGGAGAGGTCGAGCAGGGCGAAGGTGATGCGGAGCCTACTGAGTCTGAGGCGAATGCCGATCAGATGCTACATTCTTCTCTCCATGAGAAGAATATTAATGATGAAGACATGCGGACTGAAGATTCTTAGATTTGATGTCTTTGTTTTGTAAAAACTATTTTGATTTCGCATGCGGACTCGATTTTGATTTTGCATGCAAGTTTTGCCAAAAAAAAAGCTGTGTTCATGTCCTAGGCATTGCGCAAACCGAGCCCTCCCTAAAGTTTCGGTTGGCAAATATGTTTCCAAGCTACTAGGTGCAAGCCCCGTCGATCCTCATCATGACCCCAAAAAAATGAGTGGATTATTTTGTCAAGTTCAAGTGTTACCTGATGACGGTTAAAATAGTCTATCCTACGGCATCAACATTCTATCCATTATGAGCTAAAAATAGTTGTTTTGACCTATAAATATGAACCATTTGAGTTGAATATCATATGTCGGGTTCGTGAGTCGAGAAATCTGCACTTAGCGTTTATTTTTCCCTGTTTCGATATTATTTCGTGCATTATTTGATGATTTTCAGGATACGAAATATTTGGCTGAGCATCATGAATGAATCTGGAGTGGACTGAACGAAAGGAGTGGGCCTAGGGTATTCCAGAACATTCCAAGTTAAGTCGGATGAAGAAAAAGGACAGAAATACCCCCGGTTTACCGGGAGGTACTGGCGGTTTACCGAGATTCGAGATCCTTCCGAAACGCGTTTTCTTGGACGATGGGTAGAACTAGGTTTTTCTAAGTCGGTTTAGATAGCTATAAATAAGAGGCTTCGCCTCAGAATTCAATGTACCGAAATTATTCAAGGCAAATTATGTAATAAAAGTTCTTTGTTCTTTATTTTATTATTTTATTATTTTATGAGTTCTGGTCGGAAAGACGACGGAGTCGCCGCCTAGGGAGAGATCCGAGGGAGATCTACACTCGTCTTCGAGTGTATGATTTTCTGTCTTTTCCGAGATGTAGATCTATCGTTGTTCTATTCGACTAGTATGTTTTAATTGCTTATTTAGTTTAATTATGTAGAAGTTAGTTTATTTTACCCCATGTGTTATAGATCATATTCGTTGGTGAAGAAATCAAGAAATAATGATTGCGTTCTTCAGATCTGTGATGGTCTATATCGCTAGATATGAATACCTAGTAAATTACTAGTTCATGATAATCGGCGCCAGCTACGTTGATCGATAGATTTAATTTACATGTTAGTAGCCTGATCAACTATTTGCATGTCATCGTAAACTAGCATGAAATACGAATAGTGAAGTGCTATGTTTGGACATTATCTTGAATGGAACCTAGGAACGTGCTGATCAATGTCGACAGCTGTCTAGGCGGGTTTGCAGTATGAATTAGCGCTCAATATCGATAGTTCTAGTTCTTTATACGTATGGGCTATTACGGACCAATTAAGGAGGGTAGCTTGCGTATAGATTGTCTACTACCATTATCGGAGTAGATAGGGTTAGGAGTTGTACCCGTAGCTGAACAATGAATAAATTCATAGATGGGGATGACTATGCATGTGTGGGGGGAATAACTAATTGCTCATAATTGAACTAATACATTAAAAACTCGTTTTGCTTCGTGTGAACTAGCATAACCTTGTTAGTTTGAGGAACCAAATTTACTACTGTCTATATTATAGTTGGTCGTAGACCATAATCGTGACAAGCTCAACCTTGATAATTAGACGTTCTTACGAGTCTCTGTGGGATCGACCTTGACTCGCTAGTACTCTACTACGATAGACCTAGTCCTATTGCTAGTAAGTGCTTTACACGCGATCATTACCGAGGCAGGCAATTTAACTGTTTGCATTTAATAATAAAGGGCTGTGGACAGTACCGTTTGAGACAAAATAACACGTCAAACTTTAGATAGAGTGTAAACCTTCCAAGATTGTAACTTATTGCGAGACTTTATCAATAATGCCTTGGAAGTCCTCATTTTTTACACGAGTGTGGTGTAGAGGTACGCCAAGATATTTCTGAAGATGAGTTGTGTGTGACATACCTAAAATCCTTTCAATATCCGAGATGTTGTGGTCTTGAGTGTTTGGGGACGTGGTGAACCTAGACTTGGCTATGCAGATTTTCTGACCTAAGATATTACAAAGTAAGAACTTGGTCGATGGCAATAGCCTGATCAATAGAAGCTTCCGAGAACAGGAGTAAGTCGTCCACGAAGAAAAGGTGGGAGAGTTCGGTCCTCCACGTGACACGGCAATCGGTTTCTAATGACCATCAGTGATTGATTAATGGATAAGGCAGCTTAATACCTGCATAACAAGGACACAAAGATATGGAGCTAACGGATCACCTTGCTTTAGCCCACGTCCCGGATGGAAGCCTTCAAGAGGATGACCATTCCACAAAATTTCAAGCGAGGTGCTCGAAAGTGAATGCATAATAATCTCAATAAGCATATCATCAAATCGCACAAGGGAAGGAATGTGGCAGAGGAAGTCGCAGTTAACTCTATCATACGCTTTCTCAAGGTCAACTTTTATAACCATGATCCATTTATTGCCCTTTTTTGCCGCATAGTATATAAGACTTCCTGAGCAACAATGATGCTGTCAGAAGTTTGCCTCCCTGGTATAAAGGCGCTTTGACTATAATCCGCGATTTTGCTAATAATTAATCTCAGCCGATTAGCAACGATCTTTGTGATAATTTTTGCCATGACATTATATAAAGCAATAGGTCGCAATTGTGAAACTACCTGTGGCGGATGCACCTTTGGAAGCAATGCAATGAAGGTCCGGTTCATAGCTGGGGGAAATGGCGATCTGGAAAAGCTTTGAGTACCCATGTGGTGAGGGAGGGCCTGACCGTGTACCAATTCTGTTGATAAAAAATTGGCGGGAAGCCATCAAGTCCAGGGGATTTTAAGAGCCCCCATGTCAAAAACTGCATCTTTCACTTTATTGGAGCTCACAGGCCGATAGTCTTCTGTCCGTATGATTAAGAAGTCTAAGGCCAACTTCAATTACTCTATTTAGCAGAATGAGACACTTGCTTTTATCGGAAATCACAATGCTTTTTTTTTGCTTATAACACTGGCTTTACTTTTCACATTATTCGTCTTCATCATTGATCCTCTGCTGTATTGTCAATGCTGTACATTATTCGTCTTGATCATGGATCCTCTGCTGTATTGTCGATGTTGTACATAGTGCTGTGCTTTGTAAATATATGTTTCCTATTTTGTTTTTTTGTTTTTTTAATTTCAGATTGGAAATTACCCTTTCAGCCCTCTTTCCCATATCACATCACATGGTGTGATGTTATGACACATCCGTGCTCAATCGTCTTTTGAACGGAGATGAGGATGAGATCTTTCCACATCCATGTTCACATTATAATTTTTTTTTTCCTAAAGCAATCGGTATCCGGGACCAACTGTCCCAACTAGTGGTGGCCAAATAAAAGAAGAACCGGCGGTTAGAACCGGAACCGACGGTTTGTGTAACCGCCGGTTCGGATAACCGGCGGTTCACCGGTTATAGGGCGGTTAGGGTATTTTAGTAACCGGAACCGGACCGGAAACCGGCGGTTCAACCGGCCCGGCTAGAACCGGTTGCAACCGTCCGGAACCGGATCCGGCTCCAACGGCTACAATACAAACAACTAGTTTTTTTTTCCAAACACTTCAAGAAAATCCTACAAATACTACCCCATTCCATTTCCAATTTCTTACACCACTCTCCTCTCAATTCTTACATCTTCTTCCTTCAAAAAAAAATTTCGTTCATCTTCTACTCATTTCTTTGATTATCAGGTTTGTTTAGTTGTTAAAAACAACAATCAAATTTACTTTACGATGCCGATTTTTGAAGTTGTTCTGATTTAATCGTTACTTCAATACGGTTTTGGTTATAAGTAAATTTGGTTTGTATTTTATTCAACTCTTTTTTTTCTAGTGTAAAAAAAATTCCATTTTATAATCAAATTTACTTTACTAGACCGATATTTGAAGTTGTTCTGATTTAATTGTTTACTTCAATTCGGTTTTAGTTATAAGTAAAATTGGTTAGTTTTTTTCAAATTTTTTTTTACCTGTTAAATTTAATTTAGATTTAGTACAATGTCACGAAGAGGTGAATCATTAAATGGCAATCGAAATGTTACTTTCCGTGATGACACGGTTGTGCCGGAATCGGGTGATGTTGCTGGTGGCTATAGACCCGTGGTACAACATTTTACAAACCCTGTCACCGGTAGTCACATTTCAATTCCTTACTTCGAGACACCTTTAGGTTTCAATCCTGATGATTTTGATAGTCATTACGACGATATAATGTCTCAACCTGATAATTTTAACATCAACCTTAACGAAGCTGAAGATAATGAGCCTCGTAATGATGAAGCCGATGTAGATGATGTATTTCCGACTGCTTCCCGTCCTAGACAAGGACGTGGTGGGAGTCGTGTGACTGTAAGAACACCGCGTCATGATAGTGCAGATCCTACTCCAACTCCAGAGTCAGTCGATTTAAATGTTGATAAAAGTGGGCGCAGCACAAGAAGAAAGGTTAAAATCAAAAAATTTTACGGAATTTTTCAACAAGGTTCCTCGGACTGATGAATTTGCATTAGCTAACCCCGGAATATATTTCTACGGGGTGTGCAAATTTTGTGGCACTAAATACAAATTCAAAGCGGGTGGTGGTTACGGATCGATACGGGAGTCACATGATAAGCAAACACCCGGAAAAATTGGAAGACATCGCGTCTCAAACCCAGCTAAACATGCCGAGCTCCAGCGCAAGTAACACTAATCCACTTTTTATTTGCACTCGTGATAACTATTGAAATCTAACCATGGATCTTGTTGTAGGGACGAGTCTTCCAGCTTTCCCGAGAATCCTATTTTCGAAAGTTACGTACAAGGGGCTTTGCAACTGGCTTTTAATCGTATCCCTCGTGCAACGGTTACTAGGGATTTCAAAAAAAAATTATTAAATGACAAAATATTATAAATGAAAGTTTGAAGACAAATAAATTTCGAGTATGTGTATGTGCCGACATTTGGGAGGATAGGAGGACCAGCAATTATTATTTGGGCGTGTCGTCTCACTAGATTGACAACAATTGGATTGTCCAAAAAAGGTTACTTGCTTTTTGTTTATTTAACGAAACTCATAATGCTTCTAACATTGCATCTTTATTAGTTGATATTTTTAACGAATACGATTTAAAAGATAAAGTTTTTTCTATTGCGCTTGACAATGCTTCAAACAACACTGCTTCTATTCCCGAGTTATCCCAAAATTGTGAACCTCTTTGTAGCGGTCAATTTTTTATGTTAAATGTTTATGCCATATTTTCAATTTATACGTAAAAGACGGTCTAAAAGTTTTTTACTATAATATTAAGGCGATAAAAAATTCGATTGCACATGTCTTAAGTAGAAATATTCTTGTTAATAAGTGGTATAAATATGTTAAAGAGAAAGGTCATCACCCTGTCAAACTGCCGTATTTTTTGTGCTTTTTTAAATGAACACTGTCCGAGCGAATATCGTTTGCTTCCCCATACTTGGACTGCATGCAAGACACTGATGGATGTTTTTGAAGTATTCAAAAAATTTACTGAATTGTTTTCAAGATGTTATCAACCCACAACACATTTAGTCTTGCCTGCTAGTGTAGAAATAACTGCCGAGTTTGAAACCTTGGAACACGACCCTGTATTATTTCAATGTTTAGGGCCGATGAAGGAGAAATGGAATAAGTACATGTTGCGTATTCCTGACACTTATCTCATTTCTTCTATTCTCGACCCTCGTTTAAGACTAGTAGGTGTTTCTAACATGTTAAGTGTTTACTATGATGCTTTGTCTGATATTCATAATGTGCCCCCGGTAGATTATACAGTTGAAGTAGATAGACTTGAAAATTTATTAAACACTTTGTATGTTGAATATGAGCGTATGTATGGAATGAGAAACAACGCGGTTCCCAATCCAACCGCAAGTGCTTCTACTAATCCTGCAGGTGTCCTACGGGGAATTCAAAAGGTTCTGGAAAAAATGAATTCGAAACGATAGAAGGGAGCGACAGCGCCAGCCGATCAACGTACAGAGATAACCAATTTTTTAAACACAACATTTGAAGTCTGTCAGACCAGTACCTATGATTTCAACTTCGATTTATTGAAGTGGTGGAAGAGACATGCTAAAGAATTTCCAGTGCTAGCAATGATGGCGGTCTAGTTTTTAAGTTGCCTTGTTTCAACCGTCACTGTTGAACGAGCTTTCAGCATGGCAGGATATGTGCTTAACGATAAAAGATGTTCGCTTCATCCCACCATTTTAGAGAAGAAAATGTGTTGTCAAGATTGGGTACGAGCCGAGAAGAGGGTGCAAGACATTGAGTCAGAAGATGAATCACAGTTCGAAGTCGGTGACACTGAAACTTCAGGAAGAGCAAGCGCTCGACCCGATAAAAGACGATAAAAAAACATGATAGAAATTATAAAAACCTATAAAAAAGAATATAAAGGCTACAAAAAAAAAAAAAAAAAAAAAAAAAAAAAAAAAATATAGAAACCTATAAAAAAAAATAAACCAATTTTAAAATTAAAAAAAAACCATAACAAACCTAGAAAACTATAAGAAATTATAAAATACTATGCAAAAACTATATAAAAAAAAAAAAAAAAAAAAATTAGGGAAAAGTCCACATTTCCCTCCTTAATTAAGCTTTAATCCAGTTTTATTTTTTCAGTTGCAATAAAGACAAAATTTTATTAGCTGGACCAAAATGCCCTTATCATATATTGAAGCCTGCATACCCTACCTCTTCAACGGAGGAAGCTCACCTGCTATGCTGAGGAAATCAAATGTAGAATCAAATCAAATGCTGAAAAAAAAAGCGGCAAAATCCACAGCAACAGCGCTTTCCTTTATTTCGCTCCTTCTTTTGTTCTTCCAGACATTGGTTCGTATTTTGCTCGACGGAAGTTAATTCAACGTTTTGGCTGGTACCGTTTCAGAGAATTAGTTGAATTTATTAACTTATTAAACTTTGTTTTTGCTTTGCTTGCATCGTTTTTATTGACCTATTGCAATGGTCAACTATAAAGCTAATTGACCTATTGCAATGGTCAGCTATAAAGCTAATGGAAAGAATGTCAGCTTGTTTATCACAGATTGATTGAAGCTTCAATTATATATATATATATATATATATATATATATATATATAGATGTTCTTGTAGCTTATTTACTTTGGGGGTTGCAACTTCCTGCCGGTTTCTTCTGTAAAGCATATAAAGACTCTTTGGACTTGATTGATTAGCTCCACGTCGATGATTCATGTGATGTCGTTTTTCACAATTGTGTCGTGTCGTGTCATGTTGCCGATGCATGAGTTTGAGGAGCCTCGTCTCCTTCTACTTGTAACTAGTACTATAGTGAAATGTGTTGCTCTGTTTGGGAGAAAACTTAGAGGCTGCTACATTGTAACTTGGAAGTTATGGGTTGCACTTACTCATATCAATATCGGTTTGATGTCGATGTCGATATGATCGATTATTAATAACGATAATGATATGATGATCGATAATTTGCCTTCCTTCTGCTAATGTTTGAATGGCAATCAGCAATCAGAGGACCAAAAGATAGGTAATTCTGATATGTATTTTGATTTCCTTTTTATTTGATGGGAAAAACTTAAATTTGCCAAGAACACTCTGTAAACAAATAAAATGAAAATTTGGAGTCCATAGCATATCTTTAAAAAAGTCATTGTGAAAAAAGATTAAAGTTGAGCAGCAGAGACGGAGGGGAATAGTAAAGATTATGTATTTACAGCAGGGGTGGTCGGAGATTTTGCATGATCACATTCTTGTCTTCGTAAAAATGTCAAAATTCTTTGATTACTCTATAATAAGGGCAAACCGGAAAAGTTTCTCGTGCTCTTTTTCCTTTTCAACAGTATGATTCACATTACTACTAATGATACAAAGTTACAGGAGGAGAGTAATAATAATGATATACTGTGAAGGGAATTTAGCCTTATAAAAATGCAGCCAAAAACAGCAAGCACTCGTGATGTGACGTGACGGGTCCATACACATATCCCCTTCACTTTCGATATCCTATATTTCTCAAAAAATCGAGCACCTAGATGTATCTTGTATTCGTGAATCTGTATCCACATATCAGTACCCGAGCAACCTACACGGTAACGTGGGAATCCAAATTGCAGAGCCTGAACACAACCTCCCAGCAATGCATAGAGTCTAAACACTTTCGTATCCTATATTCATGACATCGAGCCTGTAAATCAAATGGCCAACAGTTATATCACTACTTTCATTACTGCTAAAAGGACTTGATACAAAAAGGAAACACCCCATAAAAAAGAAAAAAGAAAAATAAAAATATTCTGAACAAGAACTCTCACTCACGTAGTAAAATTAATAATATAACAGCCTATTGAAGGAAATTAATCTATCTATTGCACACAACTAAGGCACTGTTCATGCTTTCACCGCCTTCAAGTTTAAAGAGCCAGATTGATACTACTTAATTAAACAAACCAAAATATATGTTTGCATAATAATAGATATACACCTTCTGTTTAGACTTAACAGATATACACTGCCATAAGCTGAAGAAGTTAACGGAATAAGCACAAGAGTAATCCCATAACTTATTCTCAATGATAATACAGAAGAGTAGGGGAAAATGCTCAGACCCAAAAAAGAAAAATGTTACCTTTATCAGAAAGGAGGTAAATATGAGTCTGGAGGATGGACGAGGACATTCACTTTGCGAGCTACAGTTTCAAATTGTTCATCTTGAATGCCTCTCACCAACTTCGCAGCAGTTCTACTGCACTTCTGCACCTGAATCATCTCTAAAGTTGGACTTTCCCCAAAAACGAGCGGAAGTTCTTCAAGTCGCTTGCAGCTTTGCAAAACTATCTGCTGAAGACACGGAAACGAATCATAGGAAGCAGTCCAACGTACAATGCCAAGAGAGTCCAGCTTCAAGTATTTGAGGTTCTGGAATTCCTCACTTCCCACCTCCCATTCTTCACCCTCAAAAGCTTTGAATAGCAATTTCAGAACCTCAAGGCACCGTAAGCTCCCGATCGCTGAAATTTCCTTCCATGGCAGACGAAACTTGGACAAAGTCAGTTTCTTGAGGTTTGCTGGAAAACTGAACACACAGGGAAGCTGCACCCTACCATGATAAACCACCTTTAATGATTCAAGTTGAATCAATGACTCAAGAACCGGAAACTGATTGCACTGACTGGCTCTATCCCAGTATTCAGAAAATATGCATTTTAGCTTCTTCAGTCTTGGCAACCTCTGCAATATATTACGCGACGATTCTTCATAAGGAAGAAACACTGAGGAAAGGGTTTCCAAGTTATCTAACTGAGACAAATGCTCAACCATTTCTTCATTGAAGCTGAAAGAAACTCGATCCTTTACGTGGAGATGCCTCAACGTATTCATGCTCCAAACATTATATGGTAGTGAAATTTCTCCCCTTAATCCCTTGACAAGAAAAGTTTCTAGAAAGCACAGTCTAGCTATTGAATCTGGAATCACTTTCACAGTACCTCGGACAGCTAAGAATCTTAAGTGAATAAGTGTCTCGATACCCTGAAGAAGAAAATCACCACTATTTATGCAGTCCAGATTCAATGTGCTCAGAAGCTTGAAATTGGATAAGATGAATGAAGGATAATACTCTTTATTTGTTACCGAATAGAACTCGTCTTTTGGGGCAAAGTATAAGAAAGAACGAACACGCTGACCTGAAGGCTCTGACACGATAAATTTGTCTCGTTTAGAGTAAATGCAGAGACGGCGACATTGATACTCTAATCTCGGATTAGGACACAAATCTGAAGCAGATTTATCTAGGTAATTTACCACTCGTAAAAAATTTGCCTCTTCTGCTTGAGCTCGGCATATTTCATGCAAAGGTCATGAACACGGCATGCTTTGATGCCGCCATCAATGGAAGTCCATTCTGCAACAACAACTAGGTTCCTGCTCACCAGCTCCATCAAGTAATCTTTTGCCACGTCGCTCAAGCTTTTGTCATCAGCACTTCTTTGAACGAGGCCTTCAGCAGTCCATAAACGTACCAGGTTTGATACATAAACTTTTTCATCCTCCTGAAATGCTCCAAAGTATAGAAAACAAGGCTTTAGGTGATCAGGTAAATAATGAAAACTCAGGTCGATTATGTTTGTGAAATTTTTTGAGTCTCCAAATACAAAAGATTTAAGGTTCCCAGCAACTTGCTTCCACCGATCCAGATTCATCTCAGTTGCAAGAACTCCTGAAATGACAACGATTGCAAGGGGTAGGCCTCTGCAATGGACTGCAATCTCTTGTCCAACTTCTTGGAACTTTATAGGGAAACCTTTACCCTGAAACAACATTTTCTCCAACAATTCTAAACTCTCTTTCTGAGAGAGTAAAGTAAGAAAGCAAGGTACAAAACTCGACAGAGATCTTTTAGCAACACCATTCACTCGACTCGTGAACAATATTCTACTTCCATTCCCTTCATCAGGGAAAGCATTTTTTAGGTCATTCCATGCCCCAATATCCCATATGTCATCCATAACTATAAGATAACGCCTTCCCAGCAAAAGTTTCCACATCTTATGAGACAAATCATCATCTGTCAGTTTTTTGATCTCATCAGTAAGTTCAGTGAGAAAACCTAAAATTTCGAGCAATAATGCCCTCTTGTGATAGACTTTTGAAATACAGCACCATGCACAGACGTTAAAGCTTAGCCGAACTAAAGGATCATTGTACACTTTCTGGGCAAGTGTGGTCTTTCCAAGACCTCCCATACCAACAATTGAGACAATATCCTCTCTACCTCGTCTTCCATACCCACAATTACCTTGTTCGTCAATGGGGTATCATTTCTTTCCTTTTCTTTTGTAAACATTGATGGAGTATCCTCTGGTGATAACGTTTGAGGGGAAACCTTTGTATGAGCAGACATGTTGGCAAGAAAATCTGAAATTTTGATTCCCATCTGGTTGATCACGTCTGCCAGAACATAGATGCATAGTGTATACTTTGTACTATTGCCTTCAATAATAAACAATTCAGCAACGTTTTCCACTTCATACCCAATGTCTGCAAGACTAGAAATAATACTATTTAGTTCATCATCGTCCTCATCGTACTTTCTAGATTGATTCTTCAGCAATGATGTGGTAAATATTAGATCATTCAGGATCCTTTGGAACTGATACTTGATTGAAGAGAATATATACATATGACTCATTAGTGTGCTCAATTTCTCCACCAGAAAACTAAGAAAACCAAGTCCATCGATCCTGGGGAGGGTAGGCTGTGATGACTTCCAAATGTTGTGATAATATGCTCGAACATTTGTTTCCATACCGTTGAACTTTTCAGTTAAATCAGATATCAACTGATTCATTTCCGTAGCCATACCCTCATTACTTATATTTCCATACAAATAATACACTAGAGGTATTGCATATCTTGCCAAGACTTCACTCTGTGACCAAAGTACTTTCACGTCCTCCACATATGGCTCTACTGAATCTAGAGACATGATCCTCAATAGCCTCAACCCATTTCTTAGCGTTTTGAGTTTGTCAAAAGGCACAATTAAATCAACTTGATCAGTTAGCAAGGTATTAAGCATCAGCTCTGCTACAAGCAGCTCAAACGTATTAAACTTAAGAAAAAAGGGATTTCCTTCTTTTAACGTTTGATCTGTCGTCCCATCTGCCTCGTCAAGAGTGAATTCCTCAAGGTTCCGTGTTAATTGGGAAGCGACTAAAACAGTGTCCAGCAAGAAGAGTTTCTGATTCTCTGCAAATTCGTCAAGATTCTCCAGGAACTCCAGCAAGAATTTCAACTTATCATATAAGCTTTCAAATCGGTCCTTCACTTGGGCTGCCATAACGTTTTGATGTTTCAGCCGAAATAGTAGACAAATCTCTATCCGCATGAGACATGTAATTCCAAACACCTTAAAAAAGGCAAGACTCATTTCCATTGACAACTCCTTTTCCATTTTATGCTCATCAAGAGATTCAAAACAAGATAATACACTTGATGCTGCAGATTCACAGTGTGACAATAGTAGTGTATTACGTTCTGTGCATCCCACCTCTGCAAATTTCAAAGCAATGGTATATTCTTTCAAGAATCTCAGATTATTCTCGAGTTCTTTTAGCAAATCCGTCATAAAGATTATCAAACATGAATTTCCCTTCATTAGTTGCAGTAGTCGGAACTCTGCCTTGAGTAAGACTACAAACGTAACTAATACTGATGTATTAAACACGTCCACTTCTTCTTCTGACAGATCACCAAGTTGGAAGACATCCACAAGTCCAAGGCAAGCTGCTGTTTGCACAATCATAACCTTCATATCTATTGACAAGTCGTCTAAAAATGCAGACGAAAACCTTAACCAGTCGTGAAGGCTAATCAAATGGACTTTCAATCTAGAATTACAATCCAACAGCTGAATGTTATGATGATCATCTAAAAGAGTGACCCACTCTGCAATATATTCCCAAAGTAAATTCTTGGTTTTTAACTTAACACTATCTTTGTCATCTATATATGGGACAGCTATCCCTTCGCCCATAAGCATCTTTTTGGAAACTCTCAAAACATCAAGAATAATGACCTCTGTGCTACAGGGTTCATCATCATTTATGGATCTATTCTGCAAATCAGAGAGAAGTTCATACCTTTTATTTGCCGGGATTTCTCCAGTCCAACACAAGAAAAGCACATGCGCTGCCTTGCGAGCATACTTCTGTATCAAAGTCAAAACTGGTTGCATGCTCTCATTCTCAGCCAAGTGAACCAAATTCCTAAGGAACCTTAACCTACCCATCACAGCATTGATTGTTTTTTTCTCAAGAGCATCTAAATCAGGCTTGGAAGCTATGATCATCCCACCATTTCTGATGATACAGCGAATGAAAAAGTGCAGGAATGAACGGGAAACGTAGCCCGGTGACTGAACAGATCTAAGATTCAACAAGACAGGCATGGAAGCTATGATCATCCCACCATTTGTGATGATAGAGCGATTGAAAAATGGCAGGACTGAACGGGAAACGTAGCCCGGTGACTGATCAGATCTAAGATTCAACAATACAGGATAAATTTCAGTCACATGCTTCTTCCAATCCATTACATTCTCTAGCATCTTGGAAACACCATTGCAATGGGGATCCCAAGCATGGAAGGTCTCAGAAATCGACTCTTCTAAACAGACCCAGAAATTCCTGAATCCATCAATCTGAGTAGAAGAAAGACTAGGGTAAAGTAAGTGCAAATCCTCATGACGAATCCTCCAACTACCTAATGACAAGAAAAAGGTTGCGACGAAGCCTAGGTCGTTGTGAAGAGCAATATTTCCCTCAACCAACTTGCAGGTGATTATTGCAAACATATAGGAGGGAACACGAAGCAAACCTAAGATGACTTCCTCGTCGTTATCCTCAACATGATGATCCATTTCAACAACTTTTTGTCAGCTCAGATTAGTTCAAGAAGAGCAAGGAATGACTGCTTTCGTTGACTTCCCTCACTTCTTGCTTCAAGCATAAGGGCAACTGTAGTGGCTTATTTGTTCCTCTATTTATTCTGACATCTCTATCCATTGTCAAATGCAAATCCTCCCGTCTTCCTTCCTTGATAATTGTGAGATTCTATCAATTCAGGGGACCATAAGCTATTATGGATGCCCATTTTTTCCGAGGCCAGTACAATTGCCC
The DNA here is from genome assembly GCA_026214975.1 of Gentiana macrophylla. Lineage (NCBI taxonomy): Eukaryota > Viridiplantae > Streptophyta > Magnoliopsida > Gentianales > Gentianaceae > Gentiana > Gentiana macrophylla. The sequence continues at coordinate 15,804,093 of CM047809.1, read as the reverse complement.
TAAATGCATAATAATGTATATAAAATTAAAGTCAAACACGTGTGAAAACAGTTATGCTTTTTATTTAGGGGTTCTATTTGGACCCCCCTATTTACTACTTGCACCTATTATTTGATTATTTTTTTTTCACTTCTATACACCCTCATTTTACTTATTACACCACACAAAAATAAGAAAAGAAAAAAAATACACTTTAGTCCCTGCATGTACAAATTTTAATTTCCTTTTTTTCACCATTTCTCTTTTATTTCCATTTCCACCACACAACTTCATCTTCATCTTCATCTTTTCGTTTTTCTTTGGACACCCCCACAAAACAACCACCCACCACCTAAAACCACCACCAAAACCTACCAATTCCAAACCAAATCTTCCATTTCCTTCACATGATTACCCAAACCAATCGTGACCTGCACTTTTTTTTTTTTCCCTTTTATCTCTCCATAAATCTACCTCTCCAATTCCTCTCACTCCTCTTCATCTTCTCCGCGGAAATTTTGTGGTCGGAATTCGCAGATCAAAATTTGCCCGCGAAAGTTGCAGACCTAAATTTGTTTGCAGGGGCGGTTGACTCGATTTGCAGCGGGAAGGAGAACTACGAGGGGAGGGTGTGTGTGTAGGGGGAGAAAAGGTCGATTAACTGATCGTGGTGGTGGTGAAGGTGGTCGTTGGGGAGGATTGCAGATTCGGCGGCGGCGGCGGAGTGGTGGTGGTGGTTTTAATTAAAAACAACAGATTCAGCATCGTGGTGGTGGTGGTGGTGGTGTTTTTAATTTGTCCATGGGTTGATTTTTAATTTGTCCATGGGTGGAGATGAATGGTGTTGAAGATGGCGGGTAGAGGTTGGTGTTGAAGAATGGTGTTGAAGATGGCGGGTTGATTTTTAATTCAGCATCGTTGTTGTTTTTAATTTGTCCATGGGTGGAGATGACGGGTAGAGGTTGGTGTTGAAGATGGCGGGTTAATTTTTAATTTGCCCATGGGTGGAGATGAATGGTGTTGGTGGAAGGGATGAATGGTGTTGGTGAGATAGCGGTGGTTGGTGGTGGTGGTGGTGGTTGGTGGTGGGGATGATTTTGCAGGTGGGAGAGGAGGGAAGGGGCGGCTGAGAGAGTTGGGGTGGCTGGGAAGGAGGAAAGTGGTGGACGGTGGTGGCTGGAAAAAAAATGAGGGGGTGAATTTTTGGGGGCTAGTTTGAATTTTTTATAAGTTGTGGTGAAAGTAGTAGTTTTTTTTATTAATTGTGTAGTGTGAGAAGTATAAAAATAATCAAAATAATCTTGTGGTGTCAAAAGTAACATTTTGTAGTGCAAGTAGTAAGTGGGTGCAAGTAGTAAATAGGGGGGTCCAAATAGAACCCCTTTATTTATTTATTATATAATATACACCTATAAGTTGGACAGCAAGTGAGATCAGTACCCTGACAGTGTTTAGCTTTGCCACAGGTGCAAAGGTCTCTTTGTAGTCAATCCCATATGTTTGAGTGAATCCCCTTGCAACCAGTCTAGCTTTGTATTTGTCAATAGTACCATCAGCATTGTACTTGATAGTGAACAGCCATTTACAGTTGACTGTCTTCTTTCCATGTGGGAGAGTGGTGAGGTCCCAAGTATGGTTGTCAAGGAGAGCAGTCATTTCAGTTTTGACAGCAGTCTTCCACTTATCATGTTGGAGGGCTTCCTGTATATTCTTAGGAATGGAGTGGGAATCCAAGTCCTGTGTAAACATGGAAAAAGAAGGTGACAAGTGATCATAAGACACATAAGTATGAATAGAGTGATTAGTACATGATCTTTTTCCCTTTCGGACAGTAATAGGTCTGTCATCACTATCAGTAGAATGAGCGAGGTCGATGGCTCGGAAGACTGCTTTGAGGTTCGATGGGTTCGATGAGTTCTTTGAGGTTCGGAGGGTTGATGAGGCTCTTGAGGTTCGATGAGCTCGATGAGTCTGCCGAGGTTCGATGGGTTCGATGAGGGTCTTGAGTATCGAGAGTCTGCTGAGGAGTTGGTAAAGGGATTGGAGTGAGCACAATGTCAATAAGGTTGCCATCTGTGACTGTCTCAGTAGGTTTGCTGTAGTAGGGGGTTTTTTCAAAGAATTTTACATCCATAGAATTGTAAAATCTTTTATCAGTGGGAGAATAACACTTGTAACCCTTTCTATCTTTGGCATAGCCAAGGAAGATGCATTTATGAGCTTTGGGATCAAGTTTGCTTCTGTGTTGGGCATGAATATAGACAAACACAAGACATCCAAAGATCTTTGGAGGCAAGTCGAGAATGAGATGAGGACAGGAATGAGTTGTCGCGAGGTTTGAATGGGAGTCTTGAATCCTAACACTCTGTTTGGGTAACTTTGTTGATCGGTATGTGGCGATTAGTATAGCTTCACCCCACATATATTTAGACACGTGTGTGGTGAACATGATGATCTAGCCATTTCCAGATAAGTGCTGTTTTTTTCTCTCAAGAACCCCATTTTGCTTTGAGGTGTCTCTACACGACTCTTGGTGTGAACAATTCCTTTATCATTCGAGGAAGGTCTTTGAGGTTGGACTCATAGTATTCCAGGCATTATCTGCTTTTAAGATTTTAATCTTAGTGTCAAATTGAGTGGATACCATGTTATAGAACTCTTGAAAGATGGTTCCAACTTGATTTATCTTTCATCGAAACTTGACCATGTGATCCTGGTGTGGTCATCTATGAAGGTGACAAACCACCTCTTTCCTGTTATACTTTTAACTCTTGAGGGTCCCCATACATCACTATGAATCAAAGTGAAAGGTGTGGATGGTAAATAAGGTATTTTAGTATACACAGATTTAGTAAGTTTAGCAAACTGACAAATATCACATTGAAGGTCACTGAGGTTATATCCTTTAAACAATTCAGGAATTAAAGACTTTAAATAACCAAAACTTGGATGACCTAGTCTATAATGCCATAACATGATATTGTCTAAGGTTTGGTTGCAGTTTCTTGAGGCGCTTTGATCTTCAATCTTACATCTTGGCGAGGTTGACCATAAACATCTGAGCGAGCTTTAGCTCTCCCAATCACTTCCTGTGAAGAAAGATCTGGAAAATACACGATTGTCATTAAACAAGATTGTCCAATTTAGGTCTTTAGTGAGTCTACCGCGATATAAGGTTACTGATCTAATTTGGGAACAAATAGGACATCCTCGAAGGTATATCTTATCAAGAAGTTTAACATTTCCAAAACCTTGTGCACATGAGATAGATCCATCAGCAATCCTAATATTGTGGGTTTGATGACATGGCCTAAACTGAGATATGAGACTCTTGTTACCAGTCATATGAGATGAAGCCCCAGAATCAACAATCCAAGTATCATTACTGAGAGGTGAGTGGAATATACCTGTTTTAGCATGAGTAGCTATGTCAGTGATAGAGCAACCTTCCTTTTGTTGAGCAATGAAGGCTTTGAAGGCAGCAAACTGAGCATCCAACATGGTATCTGTGTTCCCTTCTTCACTGACATGCCTGCCCTGACTCTCCCTGGTTGGTTTGGAAGGTTTGAAGGAATTAGGCTTACCATGTAATTTCCAGAAAGTGTCCTTGGTGTGATTTATGCGTTTGCAGTGATCACAGAAAAACTTTCCTGTCTTCCCAGTAGGGTTCCTGTAAGTCTCAGTAACCTCGTGAGCTTCACGACCACCAACATTCTTTGAGCTATCAGTAGGGTGATCAGCAGGGTTGCTTTGCAGCATTACTTTTCTCCTGCTTTCCTCATGTTTGACTTCAGCAAACACAGATTTAAGGTTGGGGAGAGGTTTAGTAGCAAGAACTCTACCTCTAACATCATCAAGGGATGAGTTCAGTCCTGTAAGGAACTTGAATACCCTCTTTTTCTCAATGATATTCTTGTATAAGGCAGCATCCTCTATATCCTTCCATGGGTGAATTTCCAACATATCTAGGTGTTGCCATGCCTTAGATAGTTGGTTGAAATCTTGAGTTCTGAGCGAGATCTCCTTGCCTGCAATTTTGGATTTGAGCTTCATGTGACTTCATGCGGTAGTGATTGGGTATGATCTTGAAGCATGCGGAGTATACATGATTGGTCGTCCGGGAATCGCGTATCCTATGATTGGGATCGAATATCCGAAATGGCCTTCTTATAAGAATGTCCTTCTCGTGAATCTTTGCAAAGTGGGAGTAAACGAGTTACTTGAGAGAGCATGATATCCATATTATAAGATACGGTCATTGATGTTTTGACACTTTCGACTAACGACCGTATGGATATTATTACAAATGATAGGATTGTAAGTTACACGGTAATCAAGCTTTCACATGAAAGGTAGTAGTCATTGCATTTGACTCTTCCGATGATTGGGGTCACGGTGTGTTGCTGACGCTATCCCGTGATCGTTAGGCATGAAGGGCATTTTCATAATTTGCACTTTGTGTCTCACGGCCAACATATTCGAAGCCTATCGGGTCACACACATATGAACATCTAGTCGGATTAAAATGTGGTTATAGATGATAACCAAATAAGGAAAGTTTATCTCGAGACTATAAAGGTTATAGTGGTAAAATTAATATGGTGGTATTTATTTATTATGAATAAATTAAATACAAGATATTAATAATATTATATTAATTAAAGAATATTCCGGATGCCAATTTATTGGTATATGGGCGCAATTTGTGTGTGTATAAGATACACTTTTGGATTGTGCAAATTTAATTAATTGTTACCATATATTAATATTAGATATTAATATTTATATATTCTTTTGTTCCCAGCGTGTGATGCATATAATATGCATGTGCATGATTGTGTCCAAAATATTTATATATAGATTTATATGTGTAATATATATTTGTGATATATACACATGTGTAAATTGATTTATGGTAATATAATAAAAGATAAATATTGTCAATATAAGATATTGACAATATCTTGGAAATATTCAATATGAGATATTGACAATATCCTGTATTTATTTAATATGAGATATTATAATAAATGAGATAAATCAATCAATTATATTTTCCTTATTTTATTGGAAAAATGTTTTCTTCTCTCTACACTACTGTGAAAGCTCCATACACTATAAATATAGTGTGGGTGTCAAGCTCTTTTAGACATCATAATTCCAAGAGCTAATAGTTCTCAGTGTAAAATAGAGAGCATCCTATGTAGAGTTGGAGAGAGAGGAAAAAGGCCGGTCTAGCAACCGAAGTTTTCCAATAGCAATCCATGATGGGATTCCGCGGGCTGTTCGTGTGGACTAGCGGTAGAGGCCGAACACTTGGGCGGCTCTATGCACTACTCTCCTGAGACGGTCAAAGCGTCGATCTTATAGATCAACCAAGGTAACCACCGCCTTTAGCTTATTTGTTTATTGCTTAAACGAAGTCGATCTTGGGTCGATAGGAAATAAATTTTTGAATTCATTTGCGTTCCCGCGTAGATTTCCTAACAATGGTATCGTAGAGAGCTTCGAGCTTAAGCAATAAGCATGTTATTATCGTAGAAGTTAATTTTATCGCTTAAATCACGTGAGGTTTAGTAGCAAGAACTCTACCTCTAACATCATCAAGGATGAGTTCGATCCTGTAAGGAACTTGAATACCCTCTTTTTCTCGGCCACCGGCCAAAGCCGGGTGATTTAGATTCTTGTTGACTAAAACAACAAGCGGATCATCAAAGGGATGTTGTCTACCTATTATGCTATATCGCTTAGTTTAGTGGGATCTTGTCCACTAAAGTGAATAATCTTGAAAGTCAATTGGAAGTAGTTGACATAGTGAGAGCAAAATCATAAACCAAAAGACCATTTTTGATTTTATGGTAAAACAACAACACTCATTTATTTTCATTTTTATTTTGTAGTTTTAGCAAACTTTATATTTATGTTTAATTCCGATTAGTAAAACCAAATTATGACCTTTGAGAAACGCGTTCTCAAATATGTTAAGGCAATGATAACAGCCATCCCGTTATAGTAGTTAGAAATCTTACATAATTGATGCGGATCCGAGACTTTAATTATTAATGAAAGCGAGCTCATGATATGATTAAATCATTTGATAAGTTTCTTAGTCCGATCCAAGATGATCATTCAATCATACATGATTTTCAAACGTTGGATTTGAGCTTATAAGATTTAAGTAACATAATTCTATCATTGCTTAAAGATTAAATAGTCATGAATAAACTATTTAATAAACTTTAGACCTCTTTCTTAAGTCTTATGAAGACTACAATAAGAAACATGTATTGTCCTTCTTTGAGATAAATCTATCTAAGAGTAAAGGTGTGATTAAATTAGAGAGATTAAATCTGAGATATGGAAGGTGAAGCTATTCCGGATCTCTAACATACTAGATTGAAGTCACTATATAGTTGATATATGTGATGAGATCTCAACTAAATATTTGTATGGTCATATCAGATAGTTGGTTGAGTAATCTTGAGGGAAAAGTTGCTTCATGCATGATGGATTCTCCTTGCAATTTTGGATTTGAGCTTCAAGATCATAGACCTCGATGTATTGTCCTTCTTTGAGTAAAGGTCTCTCTAGCATTGTCCTCAGCATCTCCTTTGCAGTATCATTACATCATGAAGTTCTCATCGATCTCTTTTGTCATTGACCTCGTGAGGTGGTCATGGTTTTATGACTTGATTATTTTATTTCGTATCCTCCCATGCTTCAAACTTGGATGATCGATTCAAGCCAGAAGGAGAGAGTTTGGAGCCAGACAAGTATCCCATCTTGCTCTGGCCTGAGATATACATTTTCATAGATCTTGACCACAACAGGTAGTTGTTGCCGTCAAGTCTGTGATTTGTAAATGAATGGTTTTATGAACCTGATCTGTCTGAGGCACTGGGACTCTATTGAGGGTGAGGAAGCTTCAGATAATGAAGACATTCTTGATATGAGATGAGAAGTTACAGCAGGTTAAGAAGATTTTGCAGCGGATTCAGGAGTTTAAGTCTCTGATACCATGAAGAGAGTTTGAGAAAGTGTTATAACTAGAGTAAACTTCAACTTGGTTTATTCATCATAAAAGAGTGAGTATAAATAGGTACAAGTAAGTGAGAAAGGTCCTAGTAGAGTATAAGCTAGGAGAGAGCAATTAATCACTAGAGTCGGCTAGTATTAATTGCTAGAGTTGTCTATTACCTAATAAGACAAAATAGAGTTACTTTATGACTTTATGACATATTAATTGTTTATACAATACAATTAATATGTCTTACAATTAATATGTCTCACAATTAATATGTTACACTCATGTAATGTAATATTTCCACAGTAAACAAATTGAGTCAAATGCAAAAAGACATAATATTTTTAACTGGCAAAATAGGGTAACTACGCCACATAGGTATAAAGCTAACTTCAAATTAGCTAGAAATGAGAAATTTTGAGGCGGAAGTTAAGGTTCCTAATGTCTATTCTCCCTAGTTGCAAGGAGAATCGCCTAAGGAATATGTACGACGTATTTGAAGATACTTACAGATGCATGATGTTTTGGCTGATCAGAGAATGGGCTTAGTAGAATACATTTTTGAGGAAAAGCATATGTGTGGTTTGGCAATCCGAGATCGAGTTTTCCAAGAATTAATTGGGAAATACTGATAGAAAAAGTTATGAAACGATAATGAGGTAGGCCATTAGAACTGACAGTAGATTAATTGCATCAACTACGAAAAACCACAACAGAGGAATATCTATCGGAGTTTGGGGAATTAAGAAGCTTGGTGCAATTACAAAATCCTATGTTGACAGAGACTTACTTCCTCAAATGTTTTATAAGAGACCTTAAGACTGAAATTAAGTATATAGTGAATTGGTGAAGCTTGAGGACATGTGTTGTTATCATTGATATTGCCACATGCAACGAATATTTTATAATGACATTGAATGACATGCATGGGCAGAAAAATTACTCTAACCTTAGCTAGTATAGGTTATCTCCATTCACCACTAAGGTGACTAATAAAATACCCGACACTGAGAATAAACCAACGATACATAAAGAAATTACTCCTAAGGAGTTGCAGGAGAAGAGGGCCAGTGGGTTATGTTTTCGGTGTGCTGAAAAATACACCCGTGGCCAAGTGTGCAAGCAAAAACACAAACACTTTTGGGTACTCGAGGATGATGGAGGTTGGGGAGAGATTGAAGTGGACAGTGAGGATAAAGAGGATGTGGTATAAGATGCTGGACCATTTGAGCCTACTGAGTTATCCATGCACCTTATATGGACATGTCACCTCCAACACCATCAAAAGGCCTGGAGAAAAAAAATCCAATTACCATCCTGATAGACAGTGGTGCATCTCACACTTTCCTAGACCATCAGATTGTCAACGAGGTGCAATGTGTGACAAAACCAAATCACTCTATGTTAATCACAACAATAGATGGAAACATAATGGAAAGTGAATTTAAGTGTCCTAACAAGATGCGAGATTGATCAAATTGAGAGGCTGTGACATTGTATTAGGGGTGGATTGGATGAAAAAGTATAGTCTTTGACTTCAACAAAATGGAGGTGGTTTTCACTAACGAGGAAGAACAAATTAAGATAGAAGTTACACAAAAGAAGCTCAACTTAAGACAATCAATTGCAAAAGCTCGGCTCAATTTAAATACATGAACATGCCTTGAATCATGTGGCCAATGAACTGACTCTTGTCCTAGAAGAGTGTCATGAGGTGTTTGCGAATTCCCAAGGATTGCCACCAATAAAGGGCTATAAGCATATCATACTTTAAATGAAGTTATTGAACCTGTGAAACTAAAACCTTATGGGTGTGCTTACTGTCAGAAGGATGAAATAGAGCAGATGGTTGATCAAATGCTACAACGGGAGATAAAGATATATGGAACTTGGAGATGTTGTGTGGATTATATAAGGTTGAAATGCTCCTAATTGATAATTGTGGGTGATTTAAGGAGTACTAGGGTATTTTGTAAAATAGACTTGAGGTCTTGATTCCATCATATTTTTGTGAACGAGGATGATGTCCAAAAGAATGTTGTTGTTACTCATCATGACCAATTTGAATTCAAACTGATGCCATGAAAGTATGAATGAAATGTTGAGACCTTACTTGAGTCAGTTTGTGTTGGTATTTTTCGATGACATGGTAATCTTCAGCCCTGACATGGATTCCCACATACAACATCTTAAAGTGGTTCTAGAAGTTTTGAAGAAGAAGTAATACTATGCTAAATTGTCCAAATGCTTGATTCATATCATACATGAGGGTGAAGTGCATGTTGAACCAACATGCCACTACTACAACAACAAAAAGAAGTGACTAAGCTGCTTGGGTTGGATTTCACTATTGAATACAAAAAGAGAAGTGAAAATACAACAGTTGATGGCTTGTTATGTAAAGTCATGATAAGGGACTATTGTGTGTTGTGAGCACAATATCCATTCTTGGATGTAAGACGTTACTTCCAGCTACAAGAGTGACCTAGCTGTTGAGGAAAAATTAGGCACTGATGATTAGTACACCTCATATCCCCACTACATTGTGCACCAAGGGATTCTTAAGTACAAAGAGAGAATATATGTAGAAACCCATGGAGGTCTAAAATCCAAATTGATTGCACTCAAGTCCAATAAGGGGCCATTCAAGGGTCATGGCTTGCTATTACATGATTAAGAGACTGTTTTATTGGCCGCAACTTAAGAAGGATGTTTAGAAAATGATACAAAGGTGTATTACTTGTCAGGAGTACAAGAGTCTACATTATAAACCTCAATGACTACTCCATCCATTACCAATCCTCACATGCATGGTACCAACACAACATGGATTTTATAGATGGATTTTCCAAGTCTGAATAGAAGGAAGCCATCATGGTAGTAGTGGACATGCTGGCCAAATTCAACCACTATATTCCACTTGAGAATAAGAGGCATATAACATCACAAAAGGATGAATAATACTTAAATGATCAAAATAAATATCTTCAAATTAATCCATACGGTATTTTGTTTGTACGGTTAGTTTTATCAAAGAATAAGTATAACCATTACTATTCAAATGACACAATTAATGATTCTTTGTCTATATGATTATTAAATTTGATTGATAGTAAATTATTTAGCAAAGAGTATGTGCCGTTGTAATAGAATGTTAGAATAAAAATATACGTAATTAAAACATTACACAATTTTTTGGACACATAATATTTGATGATGTTTTTTAGGTTTGAAGGAACTTAGAGAGTATCTAAAAATATACCACATACTTGAGACAAATTTTCATTTGATAACAATAAAATGAATGATTTTATAACTAAAAATACTTATCATATTTAAAAGAAAGGAAAATTAGGCTGAAGGACACTTTACACATTTTTTTTAATTAACAGTCCTACTTAACATTTTTTATAGGCTGAATGACAAAATTTTAATTACATGACTAAATTGCCCTTAGTTAACCTATTCCTAAGTTTCTGGTTTATCCTTCTTCGCTTCGAAGACAAAAGAAATGGCTCTGATGAACTTCATCGTGATTCAAAGGATTCACGATCTGCGTTAATTCTCTTCCAAATTCGCATCGTCGACCATCGATCATCGAATTCAAATGATTCTTCGATCTGAGATAATTGATTCACCAGGTATATTTGCCATTTTTTTTTTTGCTTATTGTTCGATGATTTGTAGATCATAAATCTGCGTTTTATAAGATAAATTTCAATCTTCCTTATGAAATTTAACATAAATCTGAGCTTTTTAAGTTTAATTCGTTCTTCATCCTGAGTTTATTATTGTGTGTTTGATGAAAAATAGCTTGATTCACTGCTATTTTTCTCTAATTACTTTGTTGATTCTCCGTTGATTTTCTCTGATTCCTTTGTTATGTAGGTTTTTGAAGGTGCTTGACGAATTGACTGAACCAATTCAAACTGGTTTTCAATCATCTTTTTCGTTGTATAAAGCATTTGGAGCCATCTTCATTTAACCTAAGGCTGTGAATTACTTGTTTGATGAGCTTGAAGGTTTGAAGGATACCCGTCAGCTGTTCGACGAAATGCCAAAACTGTTGTCAGTCACTCATGATATTGTGGTTGATAGTTGTAAAGACTTGGGGTATGAATATGATGCATCAAATGTCAGTAATGATTCATAGTACAGATGGTGACATCAAGTCTTCCGGTGCTCGTGAGTATAGATGGTGAAGTACAACACTTGTGGGCAGATCCTGGAGGAGTGTGGATTGCTCCAGTTGTGATGTTTCCAAGAATATGACGGGCCTCAATGCTCGTAGTGCTCGGTATGGTCCACCCAGTTGTTCCACTGGAAACAGATTTTAGCTCACAGCCAATTCCACCCGTCAGATTTTGATGTTTTTATTCCTGTTTCTTTGGTTTTGCTCAAGAATTACAGATAGCCTAATTTGCAGTTATGTTCCTCCTTGATGACTTTGTTTAGGCTTTGTTTTCTGTTCATCTCAGTAATGTGGTTTTGTTGAGAATGTTTTGTATTCAAGAGTTCGAATTTTCTTGGCCTGATGGTTCCTCTTTCTTTGCAAGATTTTATGTTTGGTCCCCTTGACTCTGTACAACCTTTAAGAGTTTGGGGCACTTGCTTCGGTTTGTGGTGGTTCAATGGATTTTGAATCAAAGCTTTCTTGGATCCTTTTACTTTCTCTTCTTTGCCTTTTACATGTTAACAGACATGTTCCTATCTCTGGGAATTCTTGTCTTTGGTGTCAAGCAATATCTCCAACTAAAAACAGAGGAATCCCATGGGCAACTGTGTTTGGAAACCATGATGATGCCCCTTTTGTTTGGCCTATTGATTGGTTTTCACCTTCTGGCATTCCTCATTGGTATTGCCCTTTTCCTCCTCCAAATTCTTCTCACCCATTGCTGCCCGCAGGTTAATTGACAAATTTACCCCATTTCTGTTTTTGTTATAGATGCATTTCTGTTCTGTTTAATAATTGTCACAATAATTCTTTGAAAAATGTCAGGAGAATGCAGTTTCAAAGGCACATCTCGTTTGGAGTTGATGCATACCGAAATCAAGAATAGGTAATGAAATAATGCAACTGTCTATCGGTTGGGATAAGCGTGTAGAAGGTGAACCTGGGAGTATTTATGAAAGCACCGACATCGGAACGTTGAAGGAATCGAAACCATCGAGTTTTAGCATTAAAGGAGCTATAGAACATCAACTAATAGGTAATTTCCAAGGCTCTGAAATTCTAAACATAATTGATAAGTGTGGAGAAGAAATGGTGGAGCATTTGATTGTTGATACTAAATGTTCGATGAAGTTATCCTTCGAATCGCATGTTGAACAACAGCAGTACAAAATGTAGGTGATCTTTATGAAGTTCAAGGCAAGGCAATTATGGACATTCAAGATCTTGAAGTTGTGGAAGAAGTGAGAAAAGAAAAGATGACAAGCAACCCTGGAGAGCTTTTGGATGCAATTAATGAGTCACAAACCTCTTTGTAGATGTTTACATGAACTTGGCATCTATAAGTGAGTGTATGGGTTCTATTAATTCCAAGTTTGTATCGCTTTTATTTGATCCCGGTGGAAACTTCGCCCCGCAAGGACACGAGCCACGATTTGCGAGTTCGGATGTTAGTTGAACTTCATCATGTAAAATTGCCCGAGCTATACTGAGAGGAATGTAATCTTGAAATCTCTTTATGAGTAAAATCACTTAAGAGCTTGGATTAGCTCTTGTTTATTGTTTTTATTTCTATCGTTGTAGATCTTCTACATCGTGTTGGTCAAAAGTTTTTGGTGGAGCTTGAAGTTTGCACTCGTTTTGTGTTTGTAGAATTACGCTCATTATCATATTATATGTTATGTAAAAAATGGATGCATCCAAACAACCAAAAGTGATGAAAAAAATTCACCAATTTCTGTGTTAATACACTTTTTTTTTGTTTTGAGACTTGGTTCGACATTGTTACAACACTTTTCATGAGATTCACTGTCGAAATTCACTAGCGAATATTAACAATGAATTTTCGAATAACAGTGAATTGTGACAATGAATTTCGAACAAACTTAATCCCAGCTTCTTGTACATATGTCACTGACATGCAAACCAAAACAGAAGTGAAACATGTTAAAATCTTTTCTAAGACAACAGAAAACCTAGACAATATCCTTCTGCAGATCTTAGGTTTAATTAAGTCCAACGTAACCACAAGTGTTCTTTTAAATAAAGTTGAGTGAAAATCGTAAGCACATCATAACCTTTTTTTTTAAAAGGTGAATGAATTCAAAATTCACATCCCCATACTTTACAGTATACAAATAAATAAAGAGGGCGAGGGAGAAGGAGAGAATAATTGTAACAATTGGAAATAAGGTAAAACAGAGCACTAGATTTCATTTCAACATTAAAGAAAATTAAGAACAATGAAAGATTACATGACGGATGTTCAATTAATCGAGCAAGTAGCGATACATCAATTTGTAAAATCACTTCATTCTAACCCCAAAACACCTTTCACCGAAAGATATACATCATAGATTTTAGAAAAGGTACCTAATCAATCAACCAACCGAAGCGTAAAGGGTGCGACCACGCTTCTTCAAATCATACACCGTAAATGGTGCGACCACCTTTCTTCAAATCATACACCGTATCCATTGCTGTGACTGTCTTGCGACGAGCATGCTCCGTGTATGACACAACATCTCGAATAACATTTTCCAAGAAGATCTTGAGAACTCCACGGGTCTCCTCATAAATCAGCCCTCTGATACGCTTGATGCCTCCCCTGCGAGCCAATCGCCGAATTGCAGTCTTAGTGATACCCTGGATGCTGTCCCTAAGCACCTTACGATGACATTTAGCGCCACCCTTTCCCAGACCCTTTCCTCCTTTTCCACGGCACATTTTCACTTTTTTGAACAAGGTAAAATAGTTGAGATCAGAGAAGATTGTGAAGCACATCATAACATATATGTTCGACAAAGCACCAAAAATATACAGTGGATATAGTTTTATAAAAATTCACTTTGCTTAAACACAATTCACTTTGATTTCACTGACATAGCAATTGAAATGATTGATTTCTCGTCCACTAAATTAAGTGAAACAGAGCAGTGAATTCGTCCAATTATTAACATGAGTACTAAAAATTGCTGCTATAAACAAGGTTAACAACAACACCATAATTTTTTAAAAACTGAATCAATATTACAAGAAATTTGAGTAAATGTTCACTAAGGAAACAATCAAAATGACAGAAATCTCATCCACTAATTTAAGAGAAACAAAGCAGTGAATTTGTCCAATTTATACCTACTTAGAAAATGACAGAAATCTCATCCACTAATTTAAGAGAAACAGAGCAGTGAATTCGTCCGATTAGTACTCACTTAGTAATGCGTTAATCGAGTGCGCTTCATTACTAAATAAACATTCACTAAATAAAGGAAAACAGATCAGTTAATTTATCCAATTATGAATTTCATTACTAATTAAAGGGAAACAGAGTAGTGAATTTGTCCAATTATGAATGTTCGTATTAAAACTTGCTCCTATAAACAGTGAATGCATATTAAAAGAGCATTTTCAATCCCCTCAACACACTTCAAGGTAGTAAATTTTTCAGGATCTTGAATTAACTAAGAAAAAAATATGTTAAGGAGGTACAGGTTTGTGTTCATTAACTTCAGGAAAGAAAACTTAAAAGATTTTGAAAAACCTGGAGCCTTTGAATTCTTTTTTATACTTTTGCTGGTACTTTTTCATTAATGTCTCCATTATTATAGCCAGCCTTTAGATGCAACAAGTCGTGGTCAACCGGGGGTGGGGGTGTTGGATGTTAGATAATAAGAAATATATTCCATCCTTATAGCAACTATCTACAAGAAAAACAAAATATCAAGAAATTGTTCTTCCGGTAAAAAAACCAGCAACAACAAATGTATACTGTAAATTACAGCCTTATAAATTCATAGGTGACATTAAAAAAAAATGGTAAACCCTACCATTAAGGGTCCCCTCACCCCGATCCCACAGTGTGAGAGAGGTTAATCGAGTAACTACAATAGCTCCAACATGGGCTGCGCTTTTATAACCTCTCTCTGCCTTTGAAGGGTGTTATCAATCGGAAATCAACCCTTTACGGGGAATCGAACCAATGACCTCCAAACTTAGGTGAAGGGTCGCACTACGCACCCATGCCTTCACCACTAGGCCATATCCAGGGGATATTCATAGGTGACATTAGATATGGTAAAGCAAGAATCTTTGCTAATCAAATTCGTCTTATTCAAAGTGTCAAGAGGCTTTACAACTAAAAATCTGTTCAAACGCTGACCATCTATCAAGACTCAAACACCTTGATTTTTCACACTGAGAAAACAATTGAAATGATAGATATCACATTCACTAAATAAACATTCACTAAATAAAGGAGAAACAAATCAGTGAATTTGTCCAATTATGAATGTCGGTACTAATTAAAGGGAAACATAGCAGTGAATTTGTCCAATTATGAATGTAAGTGCTAAAACTTGCTGCTATAAACAGTGAATGCATACTAAAGTGAATTTGAGTGAATGTTCACTGAAAAAACAATCAAAATTTCATAAATGTCATCCACTAAATAAAGGAAAAACAGAGAAGTGAATTATTCCAATTCGTACTGTAAAAGTAATGCGTTGCTCTGATCTTTGGTGAACAGCTACTTTCGATCTTGTTTTCGTCATTTTCGAACAGTTAATTCACTTGCATTCCTCCCGTAACAGGTGAAAGGAAGAGGAAAAAGTGAATTGAAAACCCTAATTTTTTGAAGAAAACGAATTTCGCAGAATTGGAAGCTTACCTGAGATCTGATCGATTGAGTATTAATGCTTCCAAATTACCGATGGAGTTTGTGTTGTGCTGAAATTCCGTCCAATTTGCGATGAATTCTTGCGCCCTTTTTGGCAATCGCAGAAGGGGAGTGTTGCGTATGAAGTTTGGAAAAAGCATGAATGAAGGTTAGCAGATTCTTTTTATTATGAAGGGTAAGAGTGTCTTTTTAGCTATATTTTTATCCTTTATGCAACATTTTTTTAAACTCGTCCTATTCACTAATAAGTGAAATAATTTTGTCCTTATGCCTCATTACCCCTTAAAAGAATGAAAACGTAACATGGCGAGTTTAATTCAAATTCGTACAAGTAAGATAACTAAATAAATCTATCAAGCATTAAATCAGTGTATAACAATTATTAATATATTTAACATTTACTTTTGCAAATTTATTATTTTGACCGATAACATCTATTTATTTAATAAATTAAACGCATAGTCAAATATAATATTAAAAATATGTATTTAAAAAAAATAAATTAGCCGAACACTTGCATTTTGCTAGTATTGATAAAAATGCAGCCAAAAACCGCAAGCACTCGTGACGTGACGTGACGTGATGGGCCCATACACATATCCCCTTCACTTTCGATATCCTATATTTCTCAAAAAAAATCCAGCACCTAGATATATCTTGTATTCGCGAATCTGTATCCACATATCAGTACCCGAGCAACCTAGACAGTAACGTGGGAATCCAAATTGCAGAGCATGAACACAACCTCCCAGCAGAGCATAGAGTCTAAACACTTTCGTAAATCAAATGGCCAACAGTTATATCACTTTCATTACTACTAAAAGGACTTGATACAAAATGGAAACACCCCATAAAATTAAAATATTCTGAACAGGAACTCTCACTCACGTAGTAAAATTAATAATATAACAACCTATTGAAGGAAATTAATCAATCTATTGCACACAACTAAGGCACTGTTCATGCTTTAATTTCACCGCCTTCAAGTTTAAAGAGCCAGATTGATACTACTTAATTAAACAAACCAAAATATATGTTTGCATAATAATAGCAGAAAAGCTAATCACTAACCCCACTTTATATAAACTTTGCAAGCTTCTTTCCTTGAATCACACCTTCTGTTTAGACTTAACAGATATACACTGCCATAAGCTGAAGAAGTTAACGGAATAAGCACAAGAGTAATCCCATAACTTATTCTCAATGATAATACAGAAGAGTAGGGGAAAATGCTCAGACCCAAAAAAGAAAAATGTTACCTTTATCAGAAAGGAGGTAAATATGAGTCTGGAGGATGGACGAGGACATTCACTTTGCGAGCTACAGTTTCAAATTGTTCATCTTGAATGCCTCTCACCAACTTCGCAGCAGTTCTACTGCACTTCTGCACCTGAATCATCTCTAAAGTTGGACTTTCCCCAAAAACGAGCGGAAGTTCTTCAAGTCGCTTGCAGCTTTGCAAAACTATCTGCTGAAGACACGGAAACGAATCATAGGAAGCAGTCCAACGTACAATGCCAAGAGAGTCCAGCTTCAAGTATTTGAGGTTCTGGAATTCCTCACTTCCCACCTCCCATTCTTCACCCTCAAAAGCTTTGAATAGCAATTTCAGAACCTCAAGGCACCGTAAGCTCCCGATCGCTGAAATTTCCTTCCATGGCAGACGAAACTTGGACAAAGTCAGTTTCTTGAGGTTTGCTGGAAAACTGAACACACAGGGAAGCTGCACCCTACCATGATAAACCACCTTTAATGATTCAAGTTGAATCAATGACTCAAGAACCGGAAACTGATTGCACTGACTGGCTCTATCCCAGTATTCAGAAAATATGCATTTTAGCTTCTTCAGTCTTGGCAACCTCTGCAATATATTACGCGACGATTCTTCATAAGGAAGAAACACTGAGGAAAGGGTTTCCAAGTTATCTAACTGAGACAAATGCTCAACCATTTCTTCATTGAAGCTGAAAGAAACTCGATCCTTTACGTGGAGATGCCTCAACGTATTCATGCTCCAAACATTATATGGTAGTGAAATTTCTCCCCTTAATCCCTTGACAAGAAAAGTTTCTAGAAAGCACAGTCTAGCTATTGAATCTGGAATCACTTTCACAGTACCTCGGACAGCTAAGAATCTTAAGTGAATAAGTGTCTCGATACCCTGAAGAAGAAAATCACCACTATTTATGCAGTCCAGATTCAATGTGCTCAGAAGCTTGAAATTGGATAAGATGAATGAAGGATAATACTCTTTATTTGTTACCGAATAGAACTCGTCTTTTGGGGCAAAGTATAAGAAAGAACGAACACGCTGACCTGAAGGCTCTGACACGATAAATTTGTCTCGTTTAGAGTAAATGCAGAGACGGCGACATTGATACTCTAATCTCGGATTAGGACACAAATCTGAAGCAGATTTATCTAGGTAATTTACCACTCGTAAAAAATTTGCCTCTTCTGCTTGAGCTCGGCATATTTCATGCAAAAGGTCATGAACACGGCATGCTTTGATGCCGCCATCAATGGAAGTCCATTCTGCAACAACAACTAGGTTCCTGCTCACCAGCTCCATCAAGTAATCTTTTGCCACGTCGCTCAAGCTTTTGTCATCAGCACTTCTTTGAACGAGGCCTTCAGCAGTCCATAAACGTACCAGGTTTGATACATAAACTTTTTCATCCTCCTGAAATGCTCCAAAGTATAGAAAACAAGGCTTTAGGTGATCAGGTAAATAATGAAAACTCAGGTCGATTATGTTTGTGAAATTTTTTGAGTCTCCAAATACAAAAGATTTAAGGTTCCCAGCAACTTGCTTCCACCGATCCAGATTCATCTCAGTTGCAAGAACTCCTGAAATGACAACGATTGCAAGGGGTAGGCCTCTGCAATGGACTGCAATCTCTTGTCCAACTTCTTGGAACTTTATAGGGAAACCTTTACCCTGAAACAACATTTTCTCCAACAATTCTAAACTCTCTTTCTGAGAGAGTAAAGTAAGAAAGCAAGGTACAAAACTCGACAGAGATCTTTTAGCAACACCATTCACTCGACTCGTGAACAATATTCTACTTCCATTCCCTTCATCAGGGAAAGCATTTTTTAGGTCATTCCATGCCCCAATATCCCATATGTCATCCATAACTATAAGATAACGCCTTCCCAGCAAAAGTTTCCACATCTTATGAGACAAATCATCATCTGTCAGTTTTTTGATCTCATCAGTAAGTTCAGTGAGAAAACCTAAAATTTCGAGCAATAATGCCCTCTTGTGATAGACTTTTGAAATACAGCACCATGCACAGACGTTAAAGGTTTTCTGAACTAAAGGATCATTGTACACTTTCTGGGCAAGTGTGGTCTTTCCAAGACCTCCCATACCAAGAATTGAGACAATATCCCTTTTCTTTGTTCCCCGAGTGAGATTGTTTATTATCCTCTTTACCTCGTCTACCATACCCACAATTACCTTGTTCGTCAATGGGGTATCATTTCTTTCTTTTTCTTTTGTAAACATTGATGTAGTATCCCCTGGTGATAACGTTTGAGGGGAAACCTTTGTATGATTAGACATGTTGGCAAGAAAATCTGAAATTTTGATTCCCATCTGGTTGATCACGTCTGCCAGAACATAGATGCTTAGTGTATACTTTGTACTATTGCCTTCAATAATAAACAATTCAGCAACATTTTCCACTTCATACCCAATGTCTGTAAGACTAGAAACAATACTGTGTAGTTCATCATCGTCCTCATCGTACTTTCTAGATTGATTCTTCAGCAATGATGTGGTCAATATTAGATCATTCAGGATCCTTTGGAACTGATACTTGATTGAAGAGAATATATACATATGACTCATTAGTGTGCTCAATTTGTCCACCAGAAAACTAAGAAAACCAAGTCCGTCAATCCTGGGGAGAGTAGGTTGTGATGACTTCCAAATGTTGACATAATACGCCCGAACATCTGTTTCCAAACCATTAAACTTTTCAGTTAAATCAGATATCAAATGATTCATTTCCGTAGCCATACCTTCATTACTTTTGTTTCCAAACAAATTACATACTAGAGGAACTGCAATTCTAGCCAAAACTTCACTCTGTGAACAAAGTAATTTATCATCCTCCGTATATGGCTCGATTGAATCTAGAGACATGATCCTTAAGAGCCTCAACCCGTTTCTTAGAGTTTTGAGTTTGTCAAAAGGCACAAATAAATCAACTTGATCGATTAGCAAGGTATTAAGCATCAGCTCGGCTACAAGCAGCTCAAACGTATCAAACTCAAGAAAAGAGGGATTTCCTTCTTTTAACATTTGTTCTGTCGTCTCATCTGTCTCATCAAGAGTCAATTCCTCAAGGCTCCGTGTTAATTGGGAAGCCACTAAAACAGCATCCAGCAAGCAGAGTTTCTGATTCTCTGCAAATTCGTCAAGATTCTCCAGGAACTCCAGCAAGAACTTCAACTTATCATATAAGCTTTCAAATCGGTCCTTCACTTGGGCTGCCATAACGTTTTGATGTTTCAGCCGAAATAGTAGATAAATCTCTATCCGCATGAGATTTGTAATTCCAAACACCTTAAAAAAGGCAAGACCCATTTCCATTGACAACTCCTTTTCCATTTTATGCTCATCAAGAGATTCAAAAAAAGATATGTTATAAAACGGATGGAGATAACTTCAGATGCAAGAAACAGAAACAGAAGCAATCAAACATAAACAATCAAAGGAGAAACCAGAAACAAGAAGAACACAGATTTAACGTGGAAAAACCTCTCAGTGGGAGAGGTAAAAAACCACGGGCAGAAAAGAGATATTTTATTATGCACTGAAATTTACAGATTTCAACACACTCGGATAATGAGACAACAACTGTATTTATAGGCACAAATCCCTAAACCCTAGCCGCCAGGAATCTTTGTCTAATCTGCCATAAATACCCTTACACGTGTCCTCCTTTTAATGACATCAGATAAATTGTCACATAACAGTAATTAACAGATGTGGGGACTCTTTGTGTATTCCAAGATTTCGGCGACTTATCACCTGGCGATAGTTACCTGCTTTGAAGCTCGATGAGACTCACCCTACTTTGAAGCGTAAATGAATACACTTCTCACCCATCACATCACACAGTGAGTGTCTTGGATTGGTTCCACCAGATGTGTAGAGTTTAAGTCACCTTATCGACAAATCTCCACCTTGACTTCAACTCTCACTGTGAGTCAAACAGATTGCATAACCAGGATGTACTTGTACTGCAGATGCATTCGTCAATGCCGGATGTACTTGTACCGGACTATCTCCACAAAGATCCACTCCACCGATCCGCCTCGTAAGAGTTTCGAAAAGATTATAAGCTTTGAATATTCGGTAAGTCCAGGCAAAGCTGGAACTTACTCTCTTGAACTGGTTTAGTGAACATATCGCCAGGATTCTCCTTTGTGCCAATCTTCTTCAAAGACAACCTCTTCTCATTCCTCAAGAAATGATACGACATCAATATGCTTGGTTCTCTCATGATGAACCCGATCCTTGGCCAAACATATTGCACTTAGATCACACATATATATCACTGATCCTGATGCAACCCCAAATCATTGACTAGCCCTTCAACCGGACACCTCCTTAATCGCTTGGTAAGAGCCATATATTCTGCGCTTGATGAGTTGATAAGGCTATCAGAGCCTGAAGAGTAGCTTTCGGTGACCACTTTGCATTTCCCAATGTAAACACATACCCGGTCATTGATTTTCTCACAACATCACTGCATAATCGGCATCACAAGAACTCCAGTGACTGCACTCAATATCACCTCCATAAATGAGACCAACATCACCGTACTCTCGTGCACGAATATCCTTTTAACAACTTTCCAGGTGTTCCTTTCCGTGTTGAGCCATAAACCTGCCGACAACACTTATTTGCTGAGCCAGATCGTGGCCTAGTGCACACCATGGCATACATCGATCGCCAACCGCACTAGCATAGGGAACTTTGACATATACTCCTTCTCTTGGTGGATCGTGAAGCATAGGCAGACAAATGAACATTTGATGCCATAGGAGTATCTATTGGTTTTGCAAACAGACATCCCAAACTTGGCCAATATCTTACGCACATAACCTGCTTTGAGACAAGAATAATTTCTTCCGACTTCTATCTCTCCAGATCTCCATCCCCAAGATTTTCTTGGTCGCACCCAAATCCTTCATTTCAAATTCAAAGACTAAGAAGGTTCTTGATTTTGAATATCGACTTCTTTGCGGCGAAGAATCAACATGTCATCCACATACGAGACAAGATAGATATGAGATCCATCTTTCAAATAGATCAGTAAACACAATGATCATAGGGACTTCTGTTGTAACCTCCGCTGCATAAAAGCATCAAACCTTTTATACCACTGTCTTGGAGCTTGCTTCAAACCATACAGATGATTTCTTCAACTTGCAAACATAATTTTCCTTTCCAGAACTTGAAAACCCTCAGTGTGTCATGTATATCTCCTTATCCACCTCACCATGTAGAAAAGCGGCTTTCATCCAATTGCTCAAGTTCCAGATCTCTTTGTGCCACCATTGCTAGTAACACCACGATTGAAGTGTGTCCGACCACCGGTGAAAATATTTCATCAAAGTCAACCCTTCCTTTTGATCAATCCTCTTGCAACCAAACGTGCCTTATACGACCCTTACGCGCCATAGTTATTCCTTCCTTTTTCTTGAAAATCCATTTACAAGTCACAACTCCCTTGTCGGAGGGTTGCTTTGACCAATTCCCAAGTCTGATTCTTCAATAATGACTCCATTTCATCTCCCATGGTGCATGCCACCGAGATGCTTCTATACATGTCACTGCTTCCTGTAAGTAGTAGGTTCAAAGAACCTCTACCTCTTCGCAACTTGGAGTGCATATCCAATAAATCATCATATCCATATCTCCTTGGAGGTATCCCAACATTAGATCTTCTAGGCTCTTTGGCGCCTAGACTCTTTGATCAATGTTTGTATGGCGACGCCTCTTTGGTCTCGGCGGTGGCTTGGATCGGTTCTGGTTCATTATCCAGATCAAGATAGTGTTGATTTGGATCCACCGATTGTTGCATATCGATGGACTCCACCTGAAGCTCCACCTGTTTCTCAACACTATCGATTCAAAGATCGGCTTCGACTCGGTGAGACCTCCCCACCGATGAGTTTAACATAGAATTTTCATCAAAAACAACGTCCTGGCGAGGATTACTCGGACTCTGCCGATGACCAAATCCTATATCCTTTCACTCCATCACCATACCCCACAAACACTCCCTTTCTTCTTGGCTCTTGGCTCCAACTTCCTTCACTAACATGATAGTAAGTTTGTACATCCAAAACCCTTAGAATCGAGTAGTCGGCGAGGCTTGCCTGACCACATCTCAAATGGTGTCTTGAGATTGATCCTGTGTGAGGGCTCATGTTGATTAAGTAGCAAGTCGTCTTAACGACCTCTCGCCCAAAATCTCCTTGATAAACCCGACTTGAGAAAGCATACATCTTGCCCTCTCCAAAGAGAGTTTGATTCATCCTTTCACCACACCATTCTGCTGAGGTGTATTCCTTACAATATGATGTCCGGCAATACCTCACCGCACAAAATGAATCAAAATCCGTCCAGTAAATTCCGCACCATTATCTCATCTGAAGCTTCTTGATTTTCTTGCCTAACTGATTCTCCACTAGGGCCTTCCACGCTTGAAGTTACTTGAATGCATCACTTTTGTTCTTCATCATCACCACCCAAGTCATCCTTGAATAGTCATCTATGAATGACACAAAATATCTGTGACCACCCAATGACTCAACTCTTGATGGACCCAAAGATCTGAATGGATATAATCAAGTGTTGCCTTTGTATTGTGCAACCTGCTGAAAATTTACTTCTATGCAACTTCCCAAACACACAATGTTCACAAAAGTCCAGTTTCTTGACCTTATATCCCCAAGAAAACCTCTTTGAAGAAAGAACTCAGATACCCTTTCACCCATGTGACCAAGTCTCATGTGCCACAATGAAGTCTGCTGAGATCAGAATCTATTGAGATGATGCAAAGAAGAAGAGTGCAGGATCTGATAGATCCTTGTAATATATACAAGGTTCCTCTTGATGCCTTTGAGGACTACAATCGAATCTTTAAAGACATTCAATTTGTCCCACCTTCACCCTTGAAATTGAACCCTTTGTCATCCAAAGGTCGAGAGATACCAAATTCTTGGTCATCTGTGGAACATGTCTTACATCCTTCATGTACAAAATTTACCATCCTCTGTCCTTAACTTTATTGAGCCAATTCCTACAACTTTACTGAGACCTTCTTTGTTGGCCATATAGATTTGACCACCATCTATCTCGCTCATAAGTAAAACCACTCTGTTTTGGACAAATATGGTAGGATGCTCCAGAATCAAGTATCCACACATCATTGTGGTGTGTAGAATCCTCGCAACTAGAACCGGATCCTCATCAGATTGCTCAGTAGCCAAGGCTCATTGTGCTGCAATTGCCTTCCTGCTTGCTTTCTTCTTTCTTGGACAATTGGACTTCCAATGTCCCCGCTCCTCTGATAATTACTGAGACATCAGTAGACTTAGGACCTTTGGACCACGACTTCTTTTCTTCTTCTCGTCCATATCCTTTTCCACTATTGCTAACAGCTAGCTACTAGCCCAAGAGACTTGATCGTCTCTCCCAAAGACCTTGTGTCTCGGCTCCCCGGCATGTAAGGCACCTCACATCCTCCAAAGCTCATCAGATCCTTCCCAACTATGAAAGATCGCACAAAGTTTTCATATGATGCGGTAATGACACCAACAGGATTAGGGTGCATCTTCATCTTCAATTTTAACATCAATATTCCTTAAATCAAGCAATATTGTGTTCACCGGTCAAGATGTTCCTCGGTGGACTCCTTCATGCATCTTCAAACCGAACAACCTCTGTTTCAACAACAACTTGTTGGTCGCTGACTTGGTCATATCTGAGGCTTTCAAGCTTTTTCCACAACTTGGTCTGCGGTGTCTTCCTCAAAGAACCTCGGTGATAACATCATCGATAAGCACAACATGATGGTTGAATGTGCTTTCTCTTCCAGATCGGCATAATCTGCCGCACTTTGTATTTGGTTTGTCGATAAAGGATTCCACAAACCATGTTGTTTCAACAAAGGCACGCATCTTAATTTGCCACAGACCAAAACTGTTCCTTCCTCAAATTTATCGATTTTTACGTTTCTCGCCGACATCTTTTCTTGCTAAAGATCACAACTTTATCACGAGATCCTAGCACCTTTGTCAAGGTCTTGGTGAAGATGAAGGCGATCGTCTGCATTGTTTTCTCGTAACACTGGCTCGATACCACTTGTTATAAAAAGCAGATGGAGATAACTTCGGATGCAAGAAAGCGAAAATGTAAGCAATCAAACATAAACAATCAAAGGAGAAACCGAAACAAGAAGAACACAGATTTAACGTGGAAAAACCTCTCAGCCGGAGAGGTAAAAACCCAACAGAAGAGAAAGAGATATTTTATTATGCACCGAAATTTACTGATTTCAACACACTCGGATAATGAGACAACAATCTGTATTTATAGGCACAAATCCACTAAACCCTAGCACGCCAGAATCTTTGTCTAATCTGCCATAAATACCTTTACACGTGTCCTCCTTTTAATGACACTTTGTATAGCTGTCACACATATGAAATTAACGGATGTGGGACCTGCTTTGATTCCAAGATTCTCGTGACTATCACCTGGCGATAGTTACCTGCTTTGAAGCTCGATGAGACTCCACCCTCTTGAAGCACGAAAATGAATACACTTCTCACCGCCCCATCACACACCGTGAGTCTTCGGATTGGTTCCACCAGATGTAGAGTTTAAGTCACCTTCTCGACAAGATAATACACCGAGATCTGCGCCATTCACGGTGTGACAATAGTAGTATATTACGTTACGTGCATCCCACCTCTGCAAATTTCAAAGCAATGGTGTATTCTTTCAAGAATCTCAGATTATTCTCGAGTTCTTTTAGCAAATCCGTCATAACGATTATCAAACATGAATTTCCGCTTCATTAGTTGCGTGAGTCGAACTCGCCTTGAGTAAGACTACAAACGTAACTAATATTGATGTATTAAACACGTCCACTTCTTCTTCCGAGATCACCAAGTTGGAAGACATCCACAAGTCCAAGGCAAGTCATTGTTTGCACAATCATAACCTTCATATCTATTGACAAGTCGCCTAAAAATGCGACGAAAACCTTAACCAATCGTGAAGGCTAATCAAATGGACTTTCAATCTAGAATTACAATCCAACAAATTGAATGTTATGATGATCATCTAAAAGAGTGACCCACTCGCAATATATTCCCAAATTAAATTCTTGGTTTTTAACTTAACACTATCTTCGTCATCTATATATGGGACAACTATCCCTTCGCCCATAAGTATCTTTTTGGAAACTCTCAAAACATCAAGAATAATTACCACTTTGTACTCTGAGGGTTCATCATCATTTATGGATCTATTGTGCAAATCGAGAGAAGTTCATACCTTTTATTTGCCGGGATTTCTCGATCCAACACAAGAAAAGCACATGCGCCGCCTTGCGAGCATATATACAGATCAAAGTCAAAAGCTGGTTGCATGCTCTCATTCTCGACCAAGTGAACCAAATTCCTAAGGAACCTCAACCTACCCATCACAAGATTGATTGTTTTTTCAAAGAGCATCTAAATCAAAGCTTGGAAGCTATGATCATCCCACCATTTCGATGATAGAGCGAATGAAGAAGTGCGAGAATGTACGGGAAACGTGGCCGGTGGCTCGATCGGATCTAAGATTCAACAATACAGGCATGGAAGCTATGATCATCCCACCAATTGTGATGATAGAGCGCATGAAAAAGTGCAGGAATGAACGGGAAATGTAGCCCGGTGACTGATCAGATCTAAGATTCAACAATACAGGCATGGAAGCTATGATCATCACACCAATTGTGATGATAGAGCGAATGAAAGAGTGCAGGAATGAACGGGAAATGTAGCCCGGTGACTGATCAGATCTAAGATTCAACAAAACAGGATAAATTTCAGTCACTTGCTTCTTCCAATCCATTACATTCTCAAGCATCTTGGAAACACCATTGCAATGGGGATCCCAAGCATGGAAGGTCTCGAAAATTGACTCTTCTAAATGACTCCGAAATTCCGAATCCATCAATCTGAAAGGAAGAAAGACTAGGGTAAAGTAAGTGCAAATCCTCAGGACGAATCCTCCAACTACCTAAAGACAAGAAAAAGGTTGTGACGAAGCCTAGGTCGTTGTGAAGAGCAATATTTCCCTCAACCAACCTGCAGGTGCTTATTGCAAACATATAGGAGGGAACACGAAGCAAACCTAAGATGACTTCCTCGTCGTTATCCTCAACATGATGATCCATTTCAACAACTTTTTGTCAGCTCAGATTCGTTCAAGAAGAGCAAGGAATGACTGCTTTCGTTGACTTTCCTCACTTCTTGCTTCAAGTATAAGGTCAACTGTAGTGGCTTATTTGTTTCTCTATTTATTCTGACATCTCTACACGTTGTCAAATGCAAATCCTCCCGCCTTCCTTGATAATTGTGAGATTCTATCAAGGATGCCCATTTTTTCCAAGGCCAGTACAATTGCCATGCATAATAATGTATATAAAATTAAAGTCAAACACGTGTGAAAGCAGTTATGCTTTTTATTTATTTATTTATTATATAACATACAATCTCCCTCCCAAAATATAAGTCGGTACAGTGTTTTTAACTTTGTATCAAAATATAATTCCGTTTTGAAAACCAATAAAGTATTTATTACAATTTTCTCTTTCTACATTTTATTTATTATATATTCAACCACTTTTTACTAGTTTGCATTAGGGGGAGTGGTTTAAAAAGACAAAAAATAAGAGGAAAATGAGAATCAGGACTGTGGAAATATAAATTGGGTGATATGGACAAATCCACTGTTCATAACCCCAAATCCAATGTTTCTTTGCATTGAATCGACCCCAAATATAATGTTTACTATCACAAATGGAATTAGGATCTATCCTTTTTACCCAGAAAAATATTCCACTGTCTTCTTTGCATATTTCTATGTTCAAATTGTCCTTTTTGACAATAAACCCTTTTCATTAATACCAATGAAATGTCATTTTAGTATTTTTAATCAACATTAATGATAAATAACAAATTTAACTAACTTTCTTAATATGTGTGAAAAAACCCAAATTGACTTACATTTTGGGACGGAGGTAGTAATCTCATTCGGTCCAGTAAGGAAGGTCTATGATAAATATCTTCCATTAAACACGGTTATGAAATCGCCCATGATAAATATAATGTCTAACTACATAAACTTGTTTGATAATCTCTAACCAAATATATGAAATAATTTTAAGAAAAAAAATCAGCCACAAAAAGAAAATGGGAAATTAGGGATAATGACACAATCTGGAATATTTTTAAGAATGTGGAGACAATACATATTTTTTTATAAGGAAGGACAATTGCATAATTTTTAGGGGAATGAGGAGAAGGACGAAATATTTCATCAATTGAGTAGAATAACGATCTTTTGAAACTTTTGCATAAAGACAAAACTATTTATTCACTGTCGCATTCACTTGTGTTCGAATTCATTGCTTTTAAATTCATTTGCCGAAATTCACCGCCTAAATTCACTAATTTTCAAAATTCATCGTCGAAATTCACCGATTTTAAGGATTCATTTGTCGAAATTCAATGATGAAATTTCATGATTTCGGGATTCACTTGGGAGATTCACCGATTTTCTAATTCACTATTTGTCATTCTTCGCTATAAAAATTATGTAGTTGTCATTCTCCCCTATAAAAATATATAGTTGTCTCATTCTTAAAAATATTCCAGATTGTGTCTTATCCCCAATTTTCCATAATTTTTATAGCGAGAAGAACAAATGAGTGAATCCCAAACCAGTGTGAATCTCCTCAAATGAATCCCGAAAATCGATGAATTTAAACAATGAATTTTGAAAATTAGTGAATTTAACGAAATAATTTCGGCGATGAATTTAAATAGTGAATTTGAACACAAATGAATTTCGACGATGAATAAATAGTTTTGTCTTTATGCAAAAGTTTTAAAAGACTGTCATTTTACTCAATTGATGAAATATTTATGTCCTTCTCCCTCATTCCCCCAAAAGAAAAAGGCAAAAAAGGAAGCAAATTAGCACAATTATTTTAGCGAAATAGAAATGACATAAAGTACCAACCAACTGCGTGAAGTAAAAAAAAAATCACAAAAGTATAAAATGCAACAGATTAATACCAAAAGGGAAATGACATATATAACAATGGCCAAGAACCAAACATCTAGTTTGGATGAGAACAAAATGGCCATATCTTTATATCGTCTGTCTTAATTGTCATCTCCTTCTACGCAGATAAAAAAATCGTCAGTTGCTCGTTCATCACTTGCTCTACACAGACTACACTACTACACTCTATTTGTACTCACTTGGAATTCCATGTCAAATGTCAATGAATCACACCTCTTCATACAACAAAATGTAATCTGTGATTACCATCAACTTGATTATTGATCTCGTCAATTTGTCTCAGCATAAAGAGTACAATGGCCCAAACCAATTTGTCTAGCAGGTAATCCTCCATTCACATAAATTTCTTACACTCTTCTCTTTAGTGCGATGACAACACTCGTCACAAAAAAGTCATGCATGATGAAACCCCAAACAAACTGCAAGTAAAAATGGAGGTAAAACAAATGAAGCAACATCCAAAAATAAAAAAACTATTGCATAGTTAAAACTGATATATTTGAAATGAAATATTTTGGGAAAATAATGTTCTGCATTTGGTTGACTTTACTAAGATCATTAGTGCATGGTTGAACATGTTTTTAAAAATAACTCCAAATATTATTCCGCAATGTGAAGTTGTGTTAAAATAAGTGCTAGCATTAGTTGTGGTTCATATGATAACTAAATAAGGCAGTTGGACACAATGATTTATTTTTTGGGGGGTAGAAGAAGAACTAATCACTTTAAGAAAAAAACACGTTTAGAGGTAGAAAAGAATCAACATCCAAAAATACATGTTCCACAGATGACCAAGAATTTGGTATCTCTCTCCATCTGACAAATGAGTGGTTCAATTTCAAGGGTGAAGGTGGACAAATTGAATGTCTTTAAAGATTCAGCTTTGTAGTCCTCAAAGGCATCAAGAGGGGAACCTTGTATATATTACAAGGATCATCAGATCCTGCACCGCCATTGCCAGATCCTCAGCTGATTCACTCATCTCAAGCAGACTCAATGTGTGGCACATGAGACTTGGTCACACGGGTGAAAGGGGTATCACGAGTTCTTTCTTCAAAGAGGTTTTCTTGGAGGATATAAGGTCAAGAATCTGGACTTTTGTGAACATTGTGTGTTTGGGAAGTTGCATAAGTAAATTCTCAATGAGGTTGCACAATACAAAGGCAACACTTGATTATATCCATTCAGATCTTTGGGGTCCATCCAGAGTTGAGTCATTGGGTGGTCACAGATATTTTGTGTCATTCATAGATGACTATTCAAGGATGACTTGGGTGGTGATGATGAAGAACAAAAGTGATGCATTCAAAGAACTTCAAGCGGTGGAAGGCCCTAGTGGAGAATCGCTTAGGCAAGAAAATCAAGAAGCTTCGCATGTATAATGGTCCTGAATTACACTGGGCGGATTTTGATTCATTTTGTGCAATGAGGTATTGCCGGACATCATATCGTAGGAATACACCTCAAACAGAATGGTGTAGGTGAAAGGATGAATCAAACTCTTCCGGAGAGGGCAAGATGTATGCTTTCTCAAGTCGGGTTTAAAAACTATTGCAGCAATTAGATGTGAAAACTGCTTACACATGGTGAGGTGGATAAGGAGATATACATGACACGCCCTCGAGGGTTTTCAAGTAGTTCCATATGATCATGTGTTTACTACATCTCTTTGAAAGAAACTGATATATTTGAAATGAAATATTTTGGGAAAATAATGTTCTGCATTTGGTTGACTTTACTAAGATCATTAGTGCATGGTTGAACATGTTTTTAAAAATAACTCCAAATATTATTCCGCAATGTGAAGTTGTGTTAAAATAAGTGCTAGCATTAGTTGTGGTTCATATGATAACTAAATAAGGCAGTTGGACACAATGATTTATTTTTTGGGGGGTAGAAGAAGAACTAATCACTTTAAGAAAAAAACACGTTTAGAGGTAGAAAAGAATCAACTGGAATACTAAACATGCCAATGAAGTAGTTTTGGAGAGTATGAACCCCGAATGACCGACCTGTGACTTCTTAAAGAAAGTGAACACGATTACACCAATTAGTAAGAAAATGAAACAACAGAAAAATGAAAAGCACTCACGCTTAGAATGAATGAGTTTCGATGCTTGTATGCTGGTTAGATTGTGAATGATTAGCACAAATTAGGCCTTATGATCTTCTAACTTTTACAACAACAAGTTGTCAAGATCATCAATGGTACCTAATTTCCAAGTCCACGTGCCAACTTAATTCTGTAACAAACCTTTTAGGCAACTTAACCTTTTACCCTGAAGCATATTCATGACCGATCGACAATGTTCGTAAAATGTTTACTAATATGAAGAAGCAGGACTGACTCATTATTTAATACTCTTCTAATGGTGCACTAAAATCCAAAATCAATATCACTGAGAAGCAACGTATAATGGCAACATTCTTCATATGTAACAATAGATGAGTCATCATCCAAACTAAAGCAAAAGGCATGGAAAAATAGCATATCCTGCTGACCTGATTCTCTTTAGCAATAACCATGTGAAATTATTTAAGGCGCAAAAAACACTCTTGCCATTGATATTGAATTTGAGGAATGTCAGGTAGTTCTCCACTTTTCAATCCTATGAAGCATGTACATGTTCTGGATACAATGCAAAATAAAGATTTTGTCTGTACAATTTTAACCAAAGCGCAAACCCCAGGCCAAACATTGAATGCCAAACATCAAGATCACGTTGTAAGTTAAAGAATAGACCAACAATAATGCTAACAAAGCACTCAAAATAAGACGGTTCTGGAAAAAAAATAGATAGACTTCCACCAAGCCTTCATGATTAAACAAAATGAAGTATGTATATCAATGAAAACAACACAATGCACACAGATATACAAACAAACTGAAACGTATACATGAATGAAAACAAAATGATACACGCATGAATACACTAAAGAAAATAAATTGAAACCCCCGGATGATGATACCTTGCCTTCAATGACAGCGGCTACTCATATGTAACATCACGATCTGCAAATGTTATTCCGTCAATCCCACCTCTGAAAAATCAACCCCGGATCGTGATACCTTGCCTTCAATGACAACGGCTACACATCTGTAACCGTACGATCTGCAATTGTTATTCCGTTAGTCCCACCTCTGAAAAATCAAGCAAATTAATCAAATTGAGCATACTATATTATTGAATCACACAAAATAAAGCTATGAAAGTATCAGCAATGTTTGGTTAGTGAAAAGGTAGCCTATCAAGAAATTACATAAGTGCAGCAAAATATTTTCTTGTAGACATGACAAAAAAGAGGAGAACCATGTATCACGCCTAGCATCATTGTTGTATACACAACTTTTCAATCGGCGGCATAATTAAGCTAATAATAAAACATTGAAATTCTCTATACAATAAAAAATATATGAATCATTGAAAAATTAAAAAAACATGAAGTGATAAATATAAAATATATTGACCTGAAGTTTTGATAGGAACGATTTTGCAATAAAGTTCCCAATCCTGTTCCGATATTGTGCCGGCTTCCATTCCGATTTAAGCCATCGTAAAGTAGTTTTAAGCTTCTCTATAATTGTAATCTATGAAGAAAGTAGCATATGGGAGTAGCTAACGAGGGATGAAGTAATGAGCGGGAACGTGGGAAATGGTTTGAACATGGGGAAATGGTTGATCGAGGGGTATGGTGGTTTGACGGAGCTAACGAGGGATGAAGTAATGAGCGGGAACGTGGGAAATGGTTTGAACATGGGGAAATGGTTGATCGAGGGGTATGGTGGTTTGACGGAAATTCGTGGGGGTGACGGGAAGATATGGTTGATCGTGGGTGGTCTTTTCAGGAGTACATAGGGCGGAGTCTTTATTTTTATTTTTATTTTTAATTAATTATTCCGGGTTTGGGTCGGGTAGTTGTGGGAATTTGGGCGAATTGACAGTTTTTCACTCTTAAATATTAATGTAGATACGCTAGCATTTACGTCGTCTATCAAAATAAAGCAACGGAAACCAAAAGGTTCAGGTAAAAACATAAATACTACTAGAATAGAATACAAACCGACTATAGCTGAATTGTTTAACTTACAACAACAAAATGTCCAAAGGTTACAATGTACGATGTCTAAATGAATGTACAACTTTTGTCTTACAAACTTGAAACAAAAGTACAACATGGTTAATCAATAAAATACATCATAGAACATCATATATAATAAAAGAAATGTAAGCATCAAGCATGTCATCAACTCAAATGTCATCCTCAAAGTTTTCGTCCAACACTTGATCAACATGTTCGTCTTCTCACCCAAAAAGCATACAACCAAATATGCAATTGGGGTAAGTACAAAGTACTTAGCAAGAGGAAGAAACTAATGTATAATTAAAGTTTGCAGCGAAAGGTATAATAATTATTATTAAGTTGTCTTCATGAGACCGATTAAATTCTAGGGTTCACTTCATGCTCATCAACATGTCGTGACTATGGGTTTCTAGCTTAGCTTATCTCTGTTACAACCACATTCAGGGGCACTCCGCATGGTGTTCATCCACCATGAGATAGCTGGGTGCAACCTATTGGAGGATCACCCCAATAGCCACGGAAGTCTATTCTGGTAGACTCCGATATTGTACACGTTCGGTGAAGTTCCCCCACTGCCATTCAGCCGTTTATAGGCCAGTAGTGTTGTTCAACTTTAGAACGCCCACACATCGCGATATGACCTTGTGTCATACCAAGAATGACATGATTTTTTAATCTTTTAACTACACAAGTATGTTTGTTATTAATTATTAACTAGCCACCAAAGTGTTTTAAAGTATGCTCCCTCATATCTACTACTCTCTTTCCAAGGTAACTAGACACGGACAATGCGTAGCACATACACAGACATTGATAGATACTAATCCATCAAAGCACATGCCAATCATACTCTTCCGACGGTCCTGAACTTCAACTCTTAGGAAGCATTCATTTGGTGCTGGAACTAAACGCATCAGAAGCTTAATCATGGCTTGTTCAAGTTCATTTAATGTTATTATATCAAGAAACAACAATTAAAACTAGACTCGGAGCTCAAAACACAACATTTCCCCAAAACAGGGCTTAATGCACACACATTCAGCTGAATGCGCACGCATTGAGCATTCAGGATGATTCTTCCAGGGCAATGCGTGTGTATTTCCCTCTGATGCGCACACATTCGGCAATTTGACAGATTCACGATGCTTCTGCTCAGCCAATGCGCACACATTCACCGAGAAACACCCTAAAACATACTTTTCTGCACTTAAACGATTCCCAACCCTTTCCCAACATGATCAACGTCAATTTAGGTAACAAAACAGCAGAAAAACCATATCTCAACATGCCATAGCACTTCACACATTAACTACAACATTTAAGCACAAATTTCTAACACCAAAACATGCCAAAACTCAACCCTAGCATCATAAAACCTTAATTATACATTAGGAAGAGCCTCTTACTTGTGATCCAAATAAAAGCAAAGCAAAACTTGAAGCAAACAACAAAACTCTTCTGATTCCTCGAGCCAAAACCTAGATGATCATCAATTAACTCTAAATTAATCATGATCGCAGGTTTCTACACCAACTATACTACGAATTAAACAATTTTTGAACAACAGAAAGGCTCAGAACTTAAAGATCTCAAACTAGGGAAAAACTATTACCTTTCAAAACTTGGAAAACTTGGTATCAAAACGGTGCTCTTCTCGCAAGGATCACGAATCTCTACTCGAAACTGAAAACCGATGAGAACATGATGAACTATGACAAGGATTTCTCTTTTCTCCTTTCTTGTTTCTCTTTTTCCTTTCTTGAGAGTTCAGAGTTCGTGCAATTGTGAAGAATGAATCTTCCTGACAACTCCCCATCAAATAAGAAAGTTACTTAGTCAAAATTAACTCCCAAGGAGTTATTGCCTTTTAATTCCCTTATTTCTTTTTAACTTAAAACCCAAAAATCCTTTAGTTAAAAGAATAAAGTATACCAATTTTATAAAAGACCATTTTCCCCTTTTTTGAAGATACGGGATGTTACATTCTCCCCATTAAAGAAGTTCCGTCCTTGAAATTTGCCAGAACCTATTCCTCATTCATCTTAGATATCAACTTTGTCTAACTTCTATATACACATTCATTAACATAAATCTTCAAGTGATTTGGACCTTAGATATCTCTAACATCAAAGCTTTCACACGTTCATCACTATTGATCCAAAGAGTCAAACCTAAGCAAAATTCCAACTTACTTTCTCATGTCATCCACCTTATAACCAACCCTACAATCCTATCATCTCTGCTTATAGCACATTCTTGACTTAGCTCCACCAAAACTTCGAGTCACAAGGTCACTATTATCTTTCACACCAAGGTTGCCTAACACTTCATCCTAAAATCGACATATGCAAATCCACTACTTTCAAGTCAGATACACCTAAGTTCTTTTCCATATTATTCACCATCACAATGCCTCCACACTTAGATGAAGGCCGCTTTAACCTACGTATTCATCCTTACCTTCGAGGAACTAGCTATTTAACTTAAGAAACCTCATCACCATCTTATTATCAATTCAGCACTAATCCGTCTTTAGCACACCCAAACCATAACCATACTTCAAACTTTACTAGTCTTCAAATGGGAAACCATAAAGACAACTTCTACCAAGCTTATAAGGTTTTCCTATAGATAAGAAACAACTTTCAGTGGTGAGTTTGTCAACAACCATAAAATTTTGAAAACAAGGAGCATCTTCTCAAAATGTTTCATGATAAAATCCAAGTAAATTGAAGGAGTGTTTCATGAAGAAATCACAAATGACTGCAGAGGAAGGAAGACAAAAGAGTTTCAAATAATGCATGTTTCTGTGTCGTTCACAAACTAATATATGCTTTTAAATCAAAGATTTTTATGACATTGCTTAAATATTTTCATAAAAGGTGCAAACGTTCAAAAAGAAATGAGGGCATCCCTTTATTTGACTTGGGGATTCAGAAGCTATTTTTTCCAATACAAAGAAGAAAGATTTAAAACAAAGCAAGGCAATTTGACCTTCGTAATTAAAATTATCATAAAAAATACTCTAAAAGCAAATTCAAAATATGAAGTCGTTTCACAATGTATCGGTTAAACTTGATACAAACCGAGAATTATGAAAACCCTAATTCTTAAGTTTAGGAATGTGAGGATGCTTCTTGAAACCAAACTTTTAAAATGATGAAAATGTTTGAAAGAAAAAAATATAATGCATCAAAACAGTACGCCTCTAGGAAACTGAATTCCATAATAGGCAAACTTTTATTGAGCTTCAAAGAGTTTCTAACGGAAGATTTAACTAGAATATGAGTTACAAATAGTATGGACGGGGAAACATTCGAAATCAGGGGCAACCAAGTATGAAACCAAATGATTATAAAAGAGAACCTCGTTAAAGGAAATGTGGGTTTGGAAAGTCACCATGTAATTGTTTCTCGTCACAGAAGGGTATTAAATCTACAACACTTAGTCTTTACCTATTAAACATCTTATCTTGGATAACAACTAGGTTAAAGCTCTTATGCTTCAAAGCCATCCCAACACCTATAACCCTCCACACCTAAACTTCCAAGGTAAAAGAATAATGTCTATCCTTTCTTTAGCAAGAACTTAAATGGTTTTAAATGTTTAAGTGTTGGAAGTGGCGGCCGAAAGACAATTTATGTAATTGTTTTTATAATTAATAAATGACAGATTTATTCTCATCTTTTATTTGCTTCGTGCTTATAAGTAATACACTGCTGAAAACCCCAAGTCGTATCATATTGTTGAAATAGTGTCCTAAACCAAATCGGGTTGGACCGGATCCGACCGGGTCGGATCATTTCTACTATTTCTTTGTGTTTATACATATATTAAATGACTTTTATGTTGTCATATATCTGTTCTTTTAAAGAACCAATTATGAATTGTTATATGATAACATCCTTAGTATTAAACCGTGATAGAGAAACCATGATAGGCGATTATGGTTGATGAGATCTCTAATCACTTTAATAAGTTTGATACTTAAATGTCTCTAGGCTGATGTACTATTAAACAGGGCATTGATAGTATAAACAGACTAGCACGTATTAGATGTCTTCTGTCTTTAAAGGCGGGGATAGATCTCGTCTATCGAAGTGTAGAGACACTTGGGTATGCACGTGGGCGTGTATTAGAGAATGCGTCGTTAGGGATCGACCCACTTACACGGATAAGTGTCACACTATGTGACGGTTGTGTAATTATCCTTTTGACCGAGTCTTCATGGCATCACGGTGTGGATTGTCATGCTTTGACACTATTGAGGTTTCCACAGCCACGGGGCGATCATGCGGTAGTGATTGGGTATGATCTCAAGCATCGCGGAGTATACATGATTGGTCGTCCGGGAATCGCGTATCCTATGATTGGGATCGAATATCCGAAATGGCCTTCTTATAAGGAATGTCTTACTCTCGTGAATCTTTGCAAAGTGGGAGTAAACGAGTTACTTCGAGAGAGCATGATATCCAGTTATAAGATACGGTCGTTGATGTTTTGACACTCGACTAACGACCGTATGGATATTATTACAATGATAGGATTGTAAGTTACACGGTAATCGTTTCACATGAAAGGTAGTAGTCATTGCATTTGACTCTTCCGATGATTGGGTCACGGTGTGTTGCTGACGCTATCCCGTGATCGTTAGGCATGAAGGGCATTTTCGTAATTTGCACTTTGTGTCTACGGCCAACATATTCGGAAGCCTATCGGGTCACACACATATGAACATCTAGCCGGATTAAAATGTGGTTATAGATGATAACCAAATAAGGAAAGTTTATCTCGAGACTATAAAGGTTATAGTGGTAAATTAATATGGTGGTATTTATTTATTATGAATAAATTAAATACAAGATATTAATAATATTATATTAATTAAAGAATATTCCGGAAGCCAATTTATGGCTAAAGGTGGCGCAACTTATTAGTGTATAAGATACATTTGGATTGTGCAATTTAATTAATAGTATTACCAAATATTAATATAAGATATTAATATATATATATATATATATATATATCCAACTTGTGTGCGTGTGTGCATGTTGGTGATGCATGCGCATATTTGTGGATATTAATAGATTTATGTGTGTTATATATATGTGATATATAC
Source organism: Gentiana macrophylla (assembly GCA_026214975.1). Taxonomy (NCBI): domain Eukaryota; kingdom Viridiplantae; phylum Streptophyta; class Magnoliopsida; order Gentianales; family Gentianaceae; genus Gentiana; species Gentiana macrophylla. The sequence goes on along the minus strand of CM047809.1, from coordinate 15,765,637 downwards.
ACATGTGTAAATTAATTTATGGTAATAAAATAAAGATAGTCAATATTAGATATTGACAATATCTTGGGAATATTCAATATAAGATATTGACAATATTCTAGATTTATTTAATATGAGATATTGTAATAAATGAGATAAATCAATCAATTATATTTTCCTTATTTTATTGGAAAAATGTTTTCTTCTCCTACACACCATTAGGGGCGCCACCTTCTACTATATATATGAGGTGGGTGTTAAGCTCTTTTGTACAACACAATTCCAAGAACTAATAGTTCTTGTGTAAAATAGAGAGCATCCTATGTAGAGTTGGAGAGAGGGGAAAAAAGGCCGGTCTAGCAACCGGAGTTTTCCAATACAAATCCATGATGGGATTCCGCGGGTCATTTCGTGTGGACTAGCGGTAGAGGCCGAAAACTTGGGCGGCTCTATGCAGAACTACTCTCCTCAGACGGTCAAAGCGTCGATCTTTTAGATCAACCAAGGTAACCACCGTCTACTACTTGTTTGTTTATTGCTTAAACGAAGTCGATCTTGGGTCGATAGGAAATAAATTTTTAATTCCGCTGCGCTCCCGCGTAGATTTCCTAACAGTGGTATCAGAGAGAGCTTCGAGCTTAAGCAATAAGCATGTTAAATTGCGTAGTTACTTTTATCGTCTAAATCACGTGATTAAAAGATGAAAGATTTTTAATTCGCAAAAATTGATACACGAAAAGAAAAAAAAAAGGGGCGGCAATGGTGGTGCTCGGCCGATCGGCGGCGGCACCACCACCACCGTGTTATCGCCGGCGGCGGCGGCGGCCTCCGGGCTGCCGGCGGCTGCTGGTGTGATGCGGTGGCCCCAATTTTGTTTTGTGTATTTTGTGATTTAATACGGTTCATAGTTGTGATTGGTAATTCCTCCTTTGTTTAGTTGTGTCATGTGGCTAACCAATGGTTCAAATAGTTTGAGCCATTGGGATGCCACATGGCATTAAAATAATAATGGCCTTTCCAAAATATTTGATTTGGGAAAAGGCCTAGGCCTAGGCCACTTCCAAAATTTTGATTTTGGAAAGTGGCCAGGCCTAAACCAAAATTATTTGGCCTTTCCAAATATTTGATTTGGAATAAGCCTAGGCCCTTTTCAAATATTTGATTTGTAAAAGGTCTAGGCCTAGGCCACTTCCAAAATTTTGATTTTGGAAAGTGGCCAGGCCTAAGCGAAATTTGGCTTAGGATACCAAAGACATCTCTTTTGATTACGAATCAAAAGGAAAGAAACAAAAGAGAAATAATTTTAATTTTGATTTATTTTGGAATAGTTTTAATTAATTAAAATTAAAATTAAAAATCGGTTTAAAATTAATCGTTAATTTTATTTCGATTAAAATCATTTAATTAATTAAACGTTAATTAGTTAATTGATTGGATAAAATTATTTAATAGATTAAATGTTAATTGATTAATTAAGACGCAAGTAGTTAAATTTTAATTTTATCTTTTTCATAAGATTTTATTGTATGGATTAGATAGAGTAGATATAATATGATTATATGGACCCCGATTGATCATGGACTCGACCGATAGGATAGATGTGAATGATTTAATTTTTATGTTGGTTTAAAAATTGTCCTAGGCCGTTATGAAGAACGTGACCTAGTTTATTTTCTGCATTTATCCCATTCCCGTTGACTCCCCCCGTGTGCAGCGGGTGTATTTATTTTATTAGATAGAATTAAATGTAACAAGAATGGAGCAGAAGATGGAGACCAAAGAAAGAAAAAATAAAGATCTCATTGGAGAATGGAGCATTAAAGATCCTATTGGCGGTTGCAGCTACCCTTAGATTGTGACCCGCGGTTTCGTCAGTTTGTATTCGAAACCGCACCTAGAAAAAATCCATGATCATACCGGTTACTTTACGAATTTATTTATTCTGTGCTTGTATTTATTTTATATGATACGATAGATGCATGGCTAGGCACGATCTAGATAAATGTGTAGGATGTATGTCTATAGAGATAGATATATTTGATGAGACCGTAATAAATTAATTAAGAGAATTAATTCGAAATTAATTAAGTGAATTGATTTAAAAATTACTCCCACAACAAAAATCGAGTTATAATATGTCTCCCAATATTATAGTGACGGTGAAGAGCCCTTGTTCGGATCCAACTGATCGGCCCACGTCGGGAGTTGACCTACCACGGGTATATCGTCATTATCGAGATATGATCGTTATGAGATCTCATGAATACTTGTGTTACGACTCGACTAAGAATCTTGCGGTGATTGGCCCACGTCAGGACCGTCTGATTTTAGAGACATAAGGTTGACTATCACATAGACGATGTGAATTGTCAAAGAGTTGACTAGTCAAACCACTGGAAGTCGCGTTCGACGCGATTGGTAAGATGTACCTACCCGTCGAAATTGACCCGGTCGATCGGCCCACGTCGGGGATCGAGTCAACTAGATAGGATTTCAGCCACTAAAGAATTTTGAAAATTCTTGAAAGTCAATTGGGAGTAGTTGACTAGTGGGAGCAAAATCATAATCCCAAAGACCATATTTGATTTTGCGTGTATAGACAACAACACTCTTTTATCTTCATTTTTATGTTGTAGTTTTAGCAAACTTTATATTTATGTTTTTCTCGATTAGTAAAACCAAATTATGACTGTTTGAGAAACGTTCTCAAGAATGGTTAAGTAAATTTTAATCCTTTTAAAATAAAGCAATAACACGAGCAATCCCGTTATAGTAGCTAAAGTTAAGGAGACTACATATTTGATGGAGTCCTCCAAGACTTTAATTATTAAAGAAAAACGGTAGCTCATTGGATACGATCCAATATGATCATTCAGTCATATGATGACAATTAATTCAAACGTTGGATAAGAATGACCACATCTAATTTTGGAAAGGTTGTTTTCAAAATTGTAAGATTTAAGTATCGACTTAATTCTATCATCGCTTAAAGGTTAATTAAATAATCAATGTTTTGAATACGATTCAAAAGGTTAAATAAACTATTTAATAAACTTTAGATTTTCTTTATAAAAGGAAATTGAAGACATAGCTCTTGTGATTTTTCTTAAGTCTTATGAAGACTACAATAAGAAACATTTCTCAAGTGCTTAAAGGATTAAAAAGGAAAGTTAGGGCATGTGCTTAAATAGAGAACTTATTGAAGTTTCTATTCTAGGCAAGTGAGTTGAGATAAATCTATCTAAATTCAAAGTCAACTCTAAGATATATGATACCTTACGAGTGTGATTAAATTAGAAAGATTAAATACAGATATGGAAGGTGAAGCAAACGTTGTAACACTTACCATATTCTGGATCTAGTGAACTGATAAGGGAACTAAATAAATGTTATTATGTTCCGGTTCTTATAAAGAACATGCTTTCATTTATTTGTTAGGATTTAGTAGACATATTCAATTGTAAGGAATAAATGTTATTCCGATAAAGTTGAAAGGTCACTGAATCTAACATACTAGATTGATGTCACTATATAGATGATATAAGTGATGGGATCTCAACTAAATATTTGTATGGTTATTATCCTTGATTTGTGGTTACTCTAGACATAGTCTCTCTAGAAGGGAAGCGTGTAATTAAACGTCATCCTGATGATGTTGAACCATATGATTATGAATCACGTGGGTAATACGTATCTTATCTAAAGATGACTAAAATACCATTTTTATGAAAAAGGTCGTAAACTCTAGAAAATTTTTCTAAAGCCTAAACATACCGATGTTTGTTGGATTATGACAATTAATGCCACAAATAATTGTTTATTAATCTCTATGACTATTTTAGAAATAGTTGAATGTACTTATTGAAGTGCGACAATTCGGAAAGCCCAAAAGTTCGAGCTAGTTCGAATATGAGATTGATGAGCTACTTAGGAATTAATCTTCAATTGGATTGAAGTAATTAATATCTGAAGGGTGTTTCAGAAGTCATCTGAAAAGGAATAAGATTCTCCCTTGAAGGGTACCATCTTTGGGATACGCAATTAGATTGTGTTCCCAAAATGGAAACAACACTTTATATGATAAATGTATGACGCAGGCCATGCGAAGTACCCCTTACCAGTTTCGGGATAGTGCCCTTATACTTAACCGAGTTCCAAAGATAAAGGTTGAATAAATTCCATATTAGATATGGAAGAGGATAATGTCGAATCTATCTTAACCGATGATTTGAAGTTTTCATAGTCAAAGTCCGAAAGGGCTTAGAGCCTAGTACGACATATGCAACTTTGTGGAATATCTTAGCAAGTACGCTTGATATTGTTTACTTGTCCGCGGAGCAAAATGTTTGTCTCCAAACATGCTGTCTTCTAGAGGAAGTGTTTCTTCCAAAAGTAACAGTGGGAGTGAATCAGATCTCAAAAGAGTTTGAGAACCCCAAAGATATATTCAACCAATGGAACATGAGCAGAAGCCGCATAGCCATGAGGTGTAAAACACTGCTCAGTGCACACAAAAGTTCTGTAAATCTGTGGATAACCTCAAGCCTGAAAAGGTTGTTTATATGTTCATCTTGAAGAATGAATATCTCATGATTTATGAAAGAATGTTTGAAAGGCAGGTTTGAGAGATATGGCCAGGAGCCATAATATCTGAATTAGATTCCATCAGCGACAACTAGGTTGTGAACCTAGTCTGTCTTACCTAAAGGGAATGTCCCTGAAAGGCTGACATGGATTGTAATATGATTACTATCAGGCTATAGTGACGGTGAGGGGTGCACGGGTAAACCTTGTAATTACCTTTATCTTTGCCGGTGAGCCCAGATTCTAACCGGATGATGCTTGTTATAACTTCGTATCATGGCTATATGATAGTGTTGAAGACGTTGGGCAGACAGCTCGATGTTCATAGACAATAACATGATATGTAAGCCCGCGAGATCCATTTATGGACTCAAATAAGTTTCTCTAGACGATTTCTTTGTTTGATAATCAAAGGAGTTTGATTAGTCAAAAGAAGGATATGCCCAATGTGCAAGATGGATAGTGGGAGTGTGTTATGATTTTTTGAGCAAGGTATTAGATATCTATCTCGAGAATTATCACCCCATGTCACAATCAATTAATGTTTGGTAGTTCAGGGTTTTTACGAAAGCACTTGGATTGGCAGTTCTTAATTTTGGAAATAAGAATCTATAGCGATAGATTTAACTGCTGTTAGATTATAGTTTACCTATATAGATGTGATGCTAAAAGAGTTTAGCATAGATCGCGACAGGGATACCGTTGGCTAGTGTTCTCAAGATCTATCTACGTTAGGACGTTCGTCCTAATGATAAAGGTGAATGATGATGTTTATTGAAGGTTTCCTTCGCTCCTGCGATAGGAACCATCATAAAAGGAATGCCGGATGTTCATAGTTCATGAATAGTCATGAGCAAGTATGAAAGTAAATCTGGTGAATGTCGAGAATATCCCTAAACAAGTTAAGGAAGAATTCCTGGTTTATCGAAACTTGGAATTAAATAAACGTAGATGTACAGACGTATATCCTGAGTCTTATGAAGGCGAGTGGGAGCTATCTTATGCAGGTTTGCAATCACTTTGAATAAGTGATACACGTGAGTCGGAAATGTTCTAGCCTATGGGTCATCAGAAACTCTACAACTTAGCCAAAACACAGTATTGCCTTGGAGGCACAGCGGGAGCAGTACATGGATCTAGAAGATTCATTATTGAACCTTGTGCGGTTCTTCCACCTTTTCTATATAGCTGATCTAGTAAGTGGATTCATTGCTTGAAGCGAGGACCAAGGTCTCGTCAGAGATTCGTGTGTGTGTTGAGGCGGTTCCTTTGATTTGGTCATTTGGAATATGAAGATAGTCTGAGTCCCCACGGATAGCAATCCGTTTATGGCTAGGGCTGGTTGCGAGTATTGCATGAGATTCTTGTGTTTCAACTTGGTCTTGTGTGTACGAGTGATTGGTTTTAGGCCAAGTGGGAGATTGTTGAAATAGTGTCCTAAACCCAATCGGGTTGGACCGGATCCGACCGGGTCGGATCATTTCTACTATTTCTTTGTGTTTATACATATATTAAATGGCTTTTATGTTGTCATATATCTGTTCTTTTAAAGAACCGATTATGAATTGTTATATGATAACGTCCTTAGTATTAAGCTGTGATAGAGAAACCATGATAGGCGATTATGGTTGATGAGATCTCTAATCACTTAAATAAGTTTGATACTTAAATGTCTCTAGGTGATGTACTATTAAACAGGGGCATTGATAGTATAAATGTATTCTAGCACGTATTAGATGTCTTCTGTCTTTAAGGCGTGGATAGATCTCGCTCTATCGAAGTGTAGAGACACTTGGGTATGCGTGGACGTGTATTAGAGAATGCGTCGTTAGGGATCGACCCACTTACACGGATAAGTGTCACACTATGTGACGGTTGTGTAATTATCCTTTGACCGAGTCTTCATGGCATCACGGTGTGGATTGTCATGCTTTGACACTATTGAGGTTTCCACAGCCACGGGCGATCATGCGGTAGTGATTGGGTATGATCTTCAAGCATCGCGGAGTATACATGATTGGTCGTCCGGGAATCGCGTATCCTATGATTGGGATCGAATATCCGAAATGGCCTTCTTATAAAGAATGTCTTACTCTCGTGAATCTTTGCAAAGTGGGAGTAAACGAGTTACTTCGAGAGAGCATGATATCCAGATTATAAGATACGGTCGTTGATGTTTTGACACTCGACTAACGACCGTATGGATATTATTACAAATGATAGGATTGTAAGTTACACGATAATCGCTTTTCACATGAAAGGTAGTAGTCATTGCATTTGACTCTTCCGATGATTGGGGGTCACGGTGTGTTGCTAGACGCTATCCCGTGATCGTTAGGCATGAAGGGCATTTTCGTAATTTGCACTTTGTGTCTACGGCCAACATATTCGGAAGCCTATCGGGTCACACACATATGAACATCTAGCCGGATTAAAATGTGGTTATAGATGATAACCAAATAAGGAAAGTTTATCTCGAGACTATAAAGGTTAAAGTGGTAAATTAATATGGTGGTATTTATTTATTATGAATAAATTAAATACAAGATATTAATAATATTATATTAATTAAAGAATATTCCGGAAGCCAATTTATGGCTAAAGGTGGCGCAACTTATTAGTGTATAAGATACACTTGGATTGTGCAATTTAATTAATAGTATTACCAAATATTAATATAAGATATTAATATATATATATATATATATATATATATATTAATATATATATATATATATATATATATATATATATATATATATATATATATATATATATATATATATATATATATAACTCCAACTGTGTGTGTGTGCATGTTGGTGATGCATGCGCATATTTGTGGAATATATATAATAGATTTATGTGTGTTATATATATGTGATATATACACATGTGTAAATTGATTTATGGTAATAAAATAAAGATAGTCAATATTAGATATTGACAATATCTTGGGAATATTCAATATAAGATATTGACAATATCCAAGATTTATTTAATATGAGATATTGTAATAAATGAGATAAATCAATCAATTATATTTTCCTTATTTTATTGGAAAAATGTTTTCTTCTCCTACACACCATTAGGGGCGCCACCTTCTACTATATATATGAGGTGGGTGTCAAGCTCTTTTGTACAACACAATTCCAAGAACTAATAGTTCTTGTGTAAAATAGAGAGCATCATATAGAGAGTTGGAGAGAGGGGAAAAAGGCCGGTCTAGCAACCGGCGTTTTCCAATAGCAATCCATGATGGGATTCCGGCGGGCTGTTCGTGTGGACTAGCGGTAGAGGCCGAACACTTGGGCGGCTCTATGCAGAAACTACTCTCTCAGACGGTCAAAGCGTCGATCTTTTAGATCAACCAAGGTAACCACCGTCTACTACTTGTTTGTTTATTGCTTAAACGAAGTCGATCTTGGGTCGATAGGAAATAAATTTTTAATTCCGCTGCGCTCCCGCGTAGATTTCCTAACACATATGTAGCCCTATAACTTAGTGTGTGTCGCACGCGAGGATTAAGTTTATGATGATACACTTGAAATGTTAGTCCGTGGTAAACTTAATCAAAGTATAGGGCCTATGGATTAAACCACCATTAATGCGCCCAGAACACTTTATGGTGTGACCGTCTTATCCGGACCGTCGATATTGGTTATCTAAGTGGGGCATTTATATATGATGTAGTCATATAGGACTGGACTGATTTAATCTGTATTTCTCATATAACCGTGATTGAGAAATCTTATTAAATCACAAGATCATCATATATGGATTAACCTTAATCCTGAAGTGATTACAGACTCCTACTTGTTTCAGGATAGGGTTTGATGTGTTCGTTAAGGATCTTTACGAGGCGCGGTCCGAATCACTTTCACGTTGGCACTGTTCTGGGATGAGTGAGAAGTGTGTGTCTCACAGATATGGAATCCATTCCTTCCTGTGGGAAGTAGAAAGACAATCCCCTTATTTGTTAATCCTAGAAACTGATCGATCCCGGGACTTCGTGTTGGTTATGAACTAATTGATCACTAGTGGGTTAATGGTAAAAAAGGTTAAGATGTATTGAAGAAGGTTTACGGAAATATTCCCGCTTCATTACGGATAGTCTATGGAGGCCGGGTTAGTCTGTATGTAATGATTATATCAATGGACACTTATCGACTCGACGTTTTGAGAATAAATTATATCTTAATCGATAGAGTTCAGTTTCGGATTTATGGTGGCATAATTCCGGAATTAATAAGTTCAGTAGAAATATTCTGTTCGATGAATATTTTATTCATTTTATTGTAGCTACTGGTTATAGGTCCATGGTCCCCGGGTTGGCTCCTAACACGCGAGTGTTTTCTCGTTTTATGGAACCTCGAGAATAAATTAAATAGTTGGTCTATTTAATGAATATGCAATATTATTTATTTGGTAAATAATATGTAAAATAGAAAAGACATTTTCTATTAAAATAATGACTATTGTGGTGCCATTTTTGTGATAAATTTGGAAAAGAAATTTTCCTAGATTATGTCACATGTGTAATTAGTTAATTATTTATTTGTTAGATAATTAATGGAAAAGAGATAAGAGATTGATTTTTTTGGAATTATCTATTATCTTATGGCAAATATCTTTTCCTTATTTAATAGGTAATTGTGGTGTGAAAAGGAATAACTCTCACTTTACTAGTTATTTTCATATATAAAGAGAGTTCCTCCCAACACAAAATTACAAGTAAATTGGGCCACATACAAAATAAAAGAAGAGAAAAATTAGTTTCTCGTTCTAGTCATTAAAAGAAGAAAAACCTAGGGTTTTTTTGGAGCATATTCGAGGAGGTTCTACGGCGAGGATCGACGTCCACCAGTCGTCGCTAGGAGATACAATCCGGAAGACTGCGGCTTCTTCCTCTCTGTCGATTTACTATCCCTCCCCGTTTAGGTAAATCTTCAACCTTCTTATAGTTATATTAATTATTTATGTGAATCATATCGTGGTAAAATCACATGCGCATTTATTCATAGCTTCCGCTGTGCATTATCGAGTGTATTGATCGGTGCTGTGAATCAGATCTAACGATCCAATTATGGATTGGATCCGGATTCGGGTTTCTGTATATCCAGCATTAAGTACATACATCAACCGTGAAATGATTGACTTGCACAAAACAAACCGAACAGATTTTGACCATTGAAAATAGAAAAGTTGTAGGCATTTAAGTTTTACATATGATGCTCAAAAAATAAAAAATAAAAATGGAAAGGCCTAGGTTGGTCAAAATAATTGTTATCGTCAATCGCTATAAGCTGTCAATTTTTTTTCCAGAAATTCACAAACTGACTTGTGTTGCAGATTGTACTCAAACCAAAAAGAATTTGCACTTGGTTCCAGAACTAAAATTGTAGATCATAGTGTTTTCTACAACATATCAAAAGTCCAAGTCATTTTGGAGATGTTTAACTTGTTCAAAACAGATTGATAAGTGGAAGTGTCGCTGCAGAATTTTTTGACCAAAGTGTTCATCCTTATCAGGAAATTTACGAACAATGTGTTGGATATATAGAAACCCGAATCCGTAACTGATCCATAATTGGATCGTCAGATCTGATTCACAGCACCGATCGAGACACTGGATCATGCACAATGGAAGCTACAAATTAAATTTGCATGCGATTTTACCATGATTTAATTCACATGATTAATTAATATAACTACAAGAAGGTAGAAGATTTACCCAATAAAAGAGAAGTCGTGATCTTCCGGATTGTATCTCCAAGCGACGAATGGTGGACGTCGATCCTCGTAGTAGAGCCTCCTCGAATATGCTCAAGAATAACCCTAGTTTTTCTTCTCCCAATGACTAGAACAAGAAACTAATTTTTCTTTTCATTTAGGTGAAAGTGGCGCCAATATTGATGATCATTGTGTTGGGAGGAACTCTCTTTTTATAGGAAATTAACTAGTCAAGAGAGAGTTATCCTTTCACAATACAATTACCATTTTCCATAAGGGAAAGATATTTGCCATAAAATAAGAGATAATCTCCATAAATGAGATAATGTTATTAAAAAATCTCTTATTTTTTCTTTAATTATCTAACAAATAAATAATTAATTAATTACACATGTGACATAATCTAGAAAAATTTCTTTTCCTAATTTCCTCACAAGTGTGGCGCCACATGCCATTAAAAATTAATAGAAAATGTCTTTTCTATTTTACATATTATTTACCAAATAAATAATATTCGCATATTCATTAAATGTACCAACTATTTAATTTATTCTCGAGGTTCCACAAAACGAGAAAACACTGTGTGTTAGGAGCCAACCCAGGGACCATTGACCTATAAACAATAGCTATAATAAATCGAATAAAATATTCATCAAACTAAACTCTATCGATTATAGATATAACTTATTCTCAGAAAGTCGAGCCAATAAGTGTCCATTGATGTAATCATTACATATAGACTAACCCTCCATAGACTATCCGTAATGAAGCGGGATTATTTCCGTAAACCTTCTTCGCTACATCTTATCATTATTTACCATCAACCCACTAGTGATCAATTAGTTCATAACCAATATGAACTCGGACGATCGATCAGTTTCTAGGATCAACAAATAAGAGGATTGTCTTTCTATTTCCTGCAGGAAGGAATGGATTCCATATCTGTGAGACACACTCCTCACTCATTCCAGAATAGTGCCATTATGAAAGTAATTCGGATCGCGCCTCTTAGAAATCCTTAACGAACACATCAAACCCTATCTTGAAACAAGTAGGATTATGCAATCACTTCATGATTAAGGTTAATCCATATATGATCATCTTGTGATTTAATGAGATTTCTCAGTCACGGAATTATATGAGAAACTCATATTAAATCGGTCCAGTCCTATATGACTACATCATATATAAATGCCCGACTTAGACAACCAATATCGACTGTCTGGATAAGACGGTCACACCTTAAAGTGTTCTGGGCGCATTAATGGTGGTTTAATCAACAGACCCCATACTTTGATTAAGTTCACCACGGACTTATAGTTCAAGTGTATCACCATAAACTTAATCTTCATGTGTGACACACTAAGTTATATGGCTACATATGATACGACTTGGGGTTTTCAGTAGTGTATTACTTACAAGCACGAAGCAAGTAATTAGATGAGAATAAATCTGTCAATTATTAATTATAAAACTAATTACATAAATTGTCTTTCGGGCGCTACTTCCAACACAATGCACATAAAAAAATTGGTGTGATTAAAATCATGTGTAGCAATAAGAAAACATTACATCCTCAACAAGAAAGAACAGAAGAGAAAGATCCGAAAGCTTCAAAAGAAGAGAGAGATTCTACTTAGAAGGAACAAACTTGAGGGGATTACAAAAAGGATGTGCTTAGAACTCAACCTTAACCTTACGAGGATTTACAGCAAGACCAAGAGATATCAGAAAGGTTCTAAAAGGTCCAAGGAAATCTTATCTTAGAGGAAATTAAGCCTAGAACAAAAAAGACGCTTTGCTCTGATACCAACTGTAACGCCCCGCTCCCGGATACCGAGCCCTTATCCGGAATAGAACGTTCGGCATGTATAACATTAAATAAATCTAACATTATACGTCAGCCTCTACATCATCGTATCAAAATAAAACAACAGATGCCCAAAAGGCTCGGGTAAAAACATAAATGCTACTAGAATAGAATACAAACCGACTATAACTGAACTGTTTAACTTACAACAACGAAAGGTCCAAGGATACAATGTACGATGTCTAAAAGAAGGTACAACTCTTACAAACTTGAAACAAAAGTACAACATGGTCTATCAATAAAATACATCATAGTCTAGAACATCATATATAATAAAAGAAATGTGAGCATCAAGCATGTCATCAACTGAAATGTCATCCTCAATGTTGGTCCCTTGAAAAGGATTTGGTTAAGTTTAGAGGGGGGGTGAATAAAAATAACACTTAAAAATTTTGGAGTTAACAAACTCAAAGAATGTCGATGAGCTCTTGTTGCTCGATAATCTATTGTTGTTGATGTAACTGAATTTGTTGCAGCAGAATATATTCATATTAAGCCTTATTACATGTTGTTAAAGAGATGATACTAAGTATTAGATACTTGGTAGTATAATTGTGTGATTCAGTTGCTAGTTTCAGTAGGTTGATGTGATCAGTATACTAAATGCAGAGAGTAAATGCAGAAAGTAAGTAGGCAAATTTTATAGTGGTTCCGGGTGGTGTAATCTTGTCAGTCCACTCTTTTCCTGTGATGTTGGAGGAAATTCACTAGAGATCTTTGATGTTGCAGTTACAAAAATCCCCAAGCTGCTTGTTGATAGCAAAATAACTAACTGCTAACTTTAACCGACAGAGTATCGGGTCAACAGTAGCATAATGGTAGCAAGGTCGAATCCACTGGGAATAACGTTTAAGTACCAAAGTCGACGTAGAACTTAGTTCAGGTCAAGATTATGGTGGAGAGATATTACACTAATACAAAAGTAAAAATTAACTAACAGTTGTAGTTCTAGTGATTAAAAGGTATAGCCGAATTATGATCCAACGAGCTACTTTTACCCCTAAGGGAAGACTTGACAGGGAGCGTGTATTAACCAACCTACCTTTCCACAGTAATTTAACGACATCCACGGGTGCCAACTCCTAATTCTGGTGTTAAGGTCTGAACAACTCTCGCTCAACACCCTATGTGAAGTTAATTAATTTTCCCTTTAGAAAACCGATTAACCTAACATGATTAAGCTTTTAGAGTCGCTCGAACAATGATGACAAACCTCTGTATTGGAAACGGTCCTAACAACTAGGCCGAATCTACGCAACGATCCCAAAACCCCTTATCCCACATCTCACCGCAAAATACATCTATAGGTTCAATGTGTGTGACAGTGAACTAGGTGATCAATCTAATTCAAAGACGTTTAAAATAAGTTTTAGGACGTGGATTAATCATTAAAACATAAAATTACGCACTACACAACTCCCGTTTAATCCCCTTTAGGGCGTTTCACTTGTTTTTACATAATTCGACTATACATATATTTAGTTACTCATGATGGTGATAACAACGGAATGATTAAAGGAAATTATACTAAAGACAGTAAGTAAAAGCGAATTCAACATCATATGAAAAACAGTAAATAAGTGCTTAATAATATAGATATATATATAGATATATAGTTATATATATATATAGTTACATAGATAGATAGATATAGATAGCTAGATATATACGTGTATATATATATATATATATATTGAAACATACGAAAAGAAAGAAAATTAAAAGAAGACAAAGGGAATAAAAGAACAAGGGGAATAAAAACAAGAGGGGGACAAGGGGACAAGGGGACAAAGGGAATATATGCTATATATATATATATATATATATATATATATATATATATATATATATATATATAAATATAAGAACAAAGAAAAAATAAAAGTGCAAGAAGAAAATTATATATATATATATATATATATATATATATATATATATATATATATATATATATATATATATATATATATGTATGTAACATAACAAGAAACAAAACAAAAATAAAAAGAAAGGGGCGGCTAGATGAGGGGAGTTTGGGGAAGAAAGGGATGAAGAAAGGAGGGAGGAGATGGAAGAAATGAGAGATTGGGGAAGAAGAAGGTGTTTGGGGAAGAAGAGAGGAGGAGAGGGGGACGAAATGGGGAAGGGAGGAAGGGGAGGTGCAAGTCTATTGAAGGAAATGAGGGGTGTATTTATAGAATTTTTGGAAGCCTGTTCGAACCGAGTCAAAGGCTAGTTCGAACCGAGTTTTGGTATAATGCCCATAACTTGAGTTGTAGACCTCCGATTGACGTGATTCAAAATGATTTGGAAAGCTTATTTGAAAATCTAAAACTTTCACGAAGAAGTCTTCCCCAGAAAATGCCTCTAAGTTGGGTCTAATGCCCGTCGAAAACTGGTTACGGTAGATGCATTTCGGACAATTAATCCGTTTGAACTCGTTAGCTTATGGCATCTTCTCCTATCCCTCAAAATACATCTTTTAGACTCAAAACATGTCGTCACTCGGGATCTTGGTCAACCTATAATTCTGCAATAAATCACCAAAATACCAAACGTAAATCCGACACGACACTCCGGTTACTAAACCGGTACAAAAACTAGTAAAAACACGATATTTTATATAATACTTACTACTAACATACTTAGATAAATCTAAGGAATTTATGACTCGAAATGATATAATAACGCTCAAAATGGTATCAGAAGTGGGGTAATTGTTATAATAATAACAGTGAATTTTTCCCTCATCACTTGTCTTTCACCAATGACTATGGCTTCACAAACTGAACACTTGAAACATGTAGGATTGCTGCTCCAAAGTATTCCACTGGTCCTTGAAGGGTAGGATTGCCTCTTCACCAGCTCCACCACAAACAACAGTTCTTGACACATAAGTGCTTCTCTGTCTTCAGCGGGTTTCTTGTAAAAGAAAGGTTGAATCAAGTGAATGATTCAGTTGTCAGCAACTTGATCAGGATGAAATGATCAGCAACTTGAGATCTTCAAGTGTGTATACTTGATGTAACTTGATAGCAGGTTACACTTGAAGAAATTTCTTGATCAATCAGTTAAAGCTCAATGTATGTCAGCAGGGTGATTTTCTTGATCAAAAACTTGATAGCTTCAAATAGATTATTTGTTGTTCATCAATCTTCATCATTTGTATCTGAATCAGGACTCTTTTATTTATAGGTGAGAATCCTGTGACTTATGTTTGAATTTCAAACATAACCGTTTCAGACTTGTCTCCATCTTGACTTGCTTTTTGTCACTATTTATAGGATCGACATCTTTGTCGATCGCCTTTTGTCGATTTCACCTGCCACCTTTGACTTGTGTCCATTGGATAAAGCTCTAAATCTTTCCAACGTTCCTTTTATCATGTCCATTGATTTTGTTGACAAAATCAAGGCTTGTAATCCATCCTTATCCTTTTAATCTTCCAATGTAACCTTTGATTAAATCAAGAATTATACTCAGCAAATCTCTAAAGTATAACATCCTGCTGATGTACATATCTGTCGGCAGGTTTAAGTCTGCTGTGTTTTAATAACAACTCAGCTGACTTCTTCTCATCTAACTTTTTAACTGTGAAGTTAGAGTACACCATTTTGAACATAACTAAGTTCCAATCACCACTTAACATATGGAACTCAGACCTTGTACATAGGGTGTATGTAATCAGTTTAGGTCATCACAGACTTCTTTAAATTCTGATTCCATATCCTTGACTTTAAATACTAAGTTTGATCCCTTAGCCTTCAATAACTGAGTTTGAACCCTCAGTCTTCAATTTCAGCAGGTCCCTAGTAAGTCTACTGACCTAGACACTCTACTGACCTAGACAGGTCTGCTGATAAAGTCAGCTGACCTAATTACAGTGCATATTTGATCAAACTTATACAAAGATCAAACTCTAATAAACCTATACATTTGATCTACACATATTTTTGCCTTTTCTCTATAACAGCTAGTCTGACACGCATCATTAAAACTTAAAATATGTCCAACAATTTCCCCCTTTTTAGTGATGATTCCAATACCCTCCTTACAGCAAAGCAAAAAGATAAAAACACAAAACAGAACAAATTTCAGTCATCTTTCATTAAAATCATAATTGTTCAAAACTATTATAAGCTAGGATCAGCAGAATAAAATAAGCAGTGTAAGTGTGCTAATCTTGCTTCTGTCTCTGTCTTGTTCTTTTTTCTCATAGAACTCTCTGATTTCTTTGACAATGTCCATCATCCATTGATTTTCCAGAGTGGAAAAGTCAACCCAGGTATGCAGTTGTTTCCACCATTTCCAGGCTTCTGGTTGAGTCAATCTAATAGTATGAACATTGAATCCTTGTCCATGTAGAAGTGTTTAAATTCTCCCAGTGAATCCCTTGCTGATTGACTTCCTAATCTTTGACCTCTTCCACCTCTATAAGAAGCTCTCAGTGATTTGACCCTTATTTCCCAAAATTTTATTCCCAAAAAGGAGTTGAGTCCTTCCTGAAATCCCATGTCATGATAGGGTCTTTTCATTCCATAATATAGCTTCTTGTTCCTTCAGGAGGTCATCAGTCATCTGAATCCTGCTAGGTGCAGGTTTCCTGAACTCATTTATCTCATCCTCCCACTTCTTCTTAGCAAAAATCCTTGCAGCTTCCTTTGCTTCTGCTGTAAGGCCCTCTTCCCCCTTATTGATATCATCAACAAACCGGGATAGTAGACCATGAAACCTTTCTTGTGTAATCACTAAATTTGCAAGTTGACCTTCCATTATCTTAGTTCTTGTGTCAACTGCAGTGATCCTTCCTTCAATAGTTTGTTCCAGCAGATTGATCCTCTCAGTAGTCTTAGGATCAAGGACAACAGGTTGAGGTGCCTCAGCAGGTTGATGTACCACAGCAGGTTTGGGTGCCTTAGCAAGCTTGTCCAGCTTCTTGTGTATAGAGGCAAGCTGTTCATTCAAATGCTTATCTTTGTTTGCTGTGTTGGTCTTTATACCTCTTACATCTCTTAAAAGATCATTTATAGCAAATTGTGCAGATGTAATGTTGGAAGCAACTGTCTCAGTAGTTCTTCCTCTGTTTTCTACCAGATTCACCAACTCTTCAAATATCTATTCTTGTCTATTCAGTTGAGTCCTTAGCTGTGCAATATCAGTCCTTACAGCTCTCAACTCTTCCAAAACATGCTCTGGTATTGCACCAGCCATACCTCCAGCCATTTGTCCCACAAAGTCATTAGCAGGCTCTTCAACATTATAGTTTGCCCTTGGTATGCTGACAACCATTGCTCTTGTCCTGTCCCATTCAGCAGGTTCAGGACCTTCCTCAATAGCATTTCCAAATGTATCCTCAATTTTAGGTTCTTGTGTAGGTTGTGGTTCTTGTATTGCATCTACAACAGGTACTTCTTCAAATATAGGTACATATGCCTGTTGGGGCTCATCTACAACTGCTTCCTCCTCTGGCATCTGAAAATCTTCATCACTAAAGTCATAGTCCACCAGCTGTTCTTCCTCATCAATAACAGACTGTTGACTATCTTTACCCTCAATAGCCTTCTCTTCAATAACAAGTTCTACAGCAGCCTGTGTTTCAGCAGTTTGTATTACAGCAGGTTGTTCCACAATTGCATGTATAATAACAGTTTGTTGTTCTCCAACATGTGCAGCAGGGGCTTGCTGTTCTTCACTTTATACAACATCAGCTCCTTCCTCAGTGGTCTGTTCATCAACATCCTCCAGACTATGCACGGGGGATCCCTCCAATCCCACCAAAAGTTCCAACCTTTGTCCCAACACTGTTTGTTACTTAGTGATTAGGACCCTCTGTTCCAACCTTTGTTCAGTTGATGTCTGATCCTCAGCAGACTGAACCTCCACATCTTCAAATATAGCCTCATTTTCTTGCAAAACACCATGAGCCTTAGCAATATCTTTTAAGGTGTCAGATGCTTGAGCTAAGACTTCATCAATGTTAATGTTGTCTAGGTACTGTGCTGATTCCTTAGAATAGACATCAGACACTTTAACCATTAAAGTGTCAGACATACTGATCAGCCTATTGTCTTCAAGAGCTATTTCAGTATTGATTCTAGCTTCCAGATCCTCTATAGTAACATTTTCCATGTCCTCATCTACATTATCAGTCTGCTGGCCCTCAGCAGATTTGCCACCATCAGCAGATTGGTCTGCTGTATTGTCTTTACATCCCTGTCCTACATTCTCAATAGGTCTCTCCAATGCAGTGCCACTTGGTTTGCCTGGAAACGAAGGGTGATCATCATTAGAATCTGAGGATGATGAGTCATCATTGTCAGGTGCATGTTGTGGTTCTCTGAACATAATGCTGCCTCTTTGCTTCTCTCTTTCAATAATATCCAACAGCCTTACTTGTAGTTCAGATGTATCAATTAATTCAAGCAAACTCTCTACTCCCAACTGGTTGAATGACCATTCTTCAAAATCAGTCATTGGTTCTGCATATGGTTTTTGTCTCTTATAAAAACCAAACTTCCAAGCAAAGTAGTCTTCAATTTTCTTGAAGTTGGGATCTTCATTTTCCTTCTTAGACTTATTTTCCCTTCTTTCAAATGGCATTGTAGGTCTTCTTCGAGCAGGTTTCTCAGCTTGTTGTCCCCTAAAGGCTTCAACAAGGTGAGTTCAATGTATCTACGGCAGATACAAATAGATCAGTAAGTTCTTCAGGTTGTACATTTGTCCCTACTACCTCCAACTTCTCAACACTAGGTTCCCCCTGACTAATATGTTCCTCAGCAGGGTTTGCAGCAGTTTGTTCTTCCCCCTGAATTGTAGCATCCACAGCAGGGTCTTGAACAGCTAAAGTAACTTCCACAGCAGGTTCAGGTTCAGTAGTGTGCTGTGGTTCTCCAGTTTGTTGCTCAACAGCCCCAGTAGGCTCAACAACTTCTGTTGTTTCAACAACAACTTCTTCTTCTTCTGCTTCCTTTTGGGCCTCCAGAATCCTCAATTATATGCCCTTTCCATGAACTCTCTTTTTAGTAACCTGTTTCCTTCTTTTAGCAGGTTGTTGTTCATCTTCGAAAAGTTCTTTTTCCAACTGCTCTTTGCTAGCCGCTTTTCTTTTTATTTTGTCTTCTTTTTGTTGTTCTCTTAAGATCTCAGCAGCAGTCTTCTTAATAACTTCAGCAGGCTCAGTAGCCTCAACTTCAACTGGAACCTCAGTAGACTCAGCAGTGTCTACTGGTTGTTGACTTGTCTTTTTGGGCTATAAAAGCTCAGTGATTTTTCTAGTATCACCAGCCTTTCTTTTATCTACAACCTTTTTTGGTGCAACAGGTTGGACATCATGTCTAGCTTTGGATCTCTTTTCCTGCCCACCATTGTCATCATCATCACCATCATTATCACTTTCAGTTGCCTCATCATCATCTTCATCATCATCATTCAAACCAGGAATAGGATCATTTATTTCTGGTTTGTATCTAGACTTATTGATCTTTGCAAGTGCAACATCAGCAATCTTCAAGTGAGTCAGCAGGGCCTGTATCATCAAACCCAGTGGTTTTGTTTTGGACTTCCTTGTTCCATCTCTATCTTCTGCCACCACTTTCTTCATGTACTGAACAAATAATCCGGCCCAATCAAACTTCATACTCTTGCAAATGATTATCAGCATGTCTATCTTTGGTCCAGAGAGAGTATCAAGACTTCCACTAAATCCAAGAACATTCTTGGCAATAATCTTGCTCAATAGATTATACTCCAATCTGATATGTTTCATATTGATACTCAGTGTTGATGGTATTGACTTGTTTGTCTTGATTGAATCAACAAAATCCAGTCTTGCCAACTGCATAGATTCAGGATTTGTAGGAGCATTGTTTCCAGGTCCAAATCCAAATGCTTCCCTCAGCAGGTCTGAGGTTTTTTCAATCTCTTGGCCATTGAAAGCTGTAGTAAAAGCTTCTCTATCATTCTTTATCACCATGTTCTTCCAGAAATTAACAACATTGGTGTATGAGATGTTGTCTAGTCTCAGATTTAGGACAACCTCAGGTCCTTCGTATCTCCTTATCCTTCTACCAATGTTGATGGCCAATTCTATCTTGTTAGCATCAGTAACAAAGCCTCTAACACTTTGGCTTGTTCCAATGTGAACATCTCATTTATCCGCCATTGTAGATTTGAGAAAGATGAAGAAGAGAATTTGCAAATATGTGTTCACACTTGTAAATATTCAGAGAAAATCAATCTGAAGTTGTAAGTATCTTCTGCGTGTATGTCTGTATTTATAAGGAAATATAGTGGTTGATAACTGTCAGTACTCGTTCTGTAGTATTTAACCACGATTAAAGTTGGAATAAATGCGATGTTGCCACGTGTCCCACTAACTTATCCCATAAAGAGTTGTAACCGTTGGATATTGTAACCACAGTTATAATGGATAAGAATAATATCCTTTTACTGTTGACTTTCATTAAAGTTTGACTGTTTTGTAACGTATACTGCAGCAGACTTGGTCTTCAGTGGAGTTGGCTCAACAGCCTACTGACATAAATGGCTCAGCAGCCTGCTGGCCAGTTGCTCTGCTGATCTTCATACACACTTGTTTTGTCCAACTGATAATACAAGATGAAGTTTAATACCAATGACTGATCTGTCAAGTGAGCTCACCCAACAAGACAAAGACCAATCCCCTTGCCAACTTCATTTGCTCAATTGTCCAAACTTGTTTAAGTACATGGAATTGTTGATACCAATGACTAGTCTGCCAAGTGAGCTCACCCAACAGGGCAAAGACTAATCCCCTTGGTGAATTCCAGTACACTGTTGATAAATAATATATCAGTCAACTTTTATGATGTCAAGTTCAATTCTTAACTTAGAAAATCTTTCATTATCCAATGGTTTTGTAAATATATCAGCAAGTTGATCTTCAGTAGGGATGTACAGAACCACCACATCTTTCTTCTCCACATGATCTCTTATAAAATGATGTCGATTTTCAGTAGGTTCTGAAACTTCATCTTCCATTCCAGTGAACTTAGGTTCATCAAATACAACATGTATTGACTCTTCATGTTTCATTGTCCTCGTGTTCTGTACCATGAATGCCTTGCCGACTGAAGAATATCCCAAAAAGATTCCTTCATCTGATTTTGGTTGAAATGTCTTCAATTGTTCCTTATGATTCAAAAGAAAACATTTGCTTCCAAATGGGTGGAAATAAGATATATTTGGTTTTCTTCCATTCCATATCTCATAAGGTGTCTTCAGTAGCTTTTTGTTGACTGATGTCCTATTTTGTGTATAGCATGATGCATTGATTGCTTCAGCCCAATATCTTTTAGGCAGTAATGCTTCACAAATCATAGTCCTCCCTGCTTCCATCAAGGTCCTGTTTCTTCTCTCAGCAACCCCATTTAGCTGAGGTGTACCAGCAGCTGCTAACTGATGTAGCACACCATTTTGTTCACAATATTCTCTTATGACTTTATTGAGAAACTCAGTACTATTGTCTGATCTGATTTTCACTACTGTCAAACTTTTCTCATTTTGCAATCTCTTCAAAAGTTTAGGCATCTTTTGAAGTGTTTCACTTTTCTTGTTCATAAATATTACCCAAGTGTATCTTGAATAATCATCCACAACTACCAGAGTGTACTTCTTTCCTATTACACTTGTTGGTATTACTAGTCCAAATAAATCCATATGCATCAGCTCCAAAACTCTTTTTGTTGATTGTTTAGTCTTTGACTTGAAGCTTGACATTGTTTGTTTACCTTGCTGACATGCATCACATATAGCATCCTTTTTGAATGTGATCTCAGGTAAACCAATCACCAACTTCTTTTTCACCAATTGATTGATATCATCAAAATTGAGATGATTCAACTTCTTATGCCACAACCAATTCAGTTCTGACTTGGTATGCACAATCAGGCATGTCTCTGGAACAGCAATAGACCAATCCACAACATACATGTTTTGTTGTCTTCTTCCAGCCAACACAACTTGTTCACCTCTTTCACTAATGACAACACAGTAGCCTTTGTCAAAGGTGACCTTGTAACCCATGTCACAAAATTGTCCAGTGCTCAGTAGGTTGTAGTCCAGCCTTCCACAAATGCAACATTTCTGATAGTTAATCCATTCCTTACTAGTGTTCCATATCTTCTTGCATATCCTGGTGTTTTCTTGTTGCCAAAGTTGACTCTTGGACCATCCTTTACCACATAGTTTGTCAAACAGTGGTTATTCTTTGTCATATGTCTGGAACATCCACTGTCAAAGTACCAGACACCCTACAAAACAAAGTTAATATGTTTTAGGTACCCAAAACTGTTTGGGTCCGTAGTGGTCAGTGGTAAGCATGACTCTTGGCAAATTTCCACAAGGTCTTCTTTGAAAATCATTACACTTTTGTTCATATATGTATCCTACATTTCCATAAAATATAACATTTGGTTGTGTATGATTCACATATGATTTCTGGCCTTTTGGTACATAATGCTGTTTGAAATGATTTCTATTGTTAGAAGCACTAGCATCACCATAAGATTGATGTCTGTTAGGAACATCCCTGTAATATAGAGTCTGTTGAGGTCCCTGCTGAGGTCTTGAGTAAGTCCTCTGCTGATTCCATTGCTGAGGTTTTACCCTGGCATTATGGTTATGTCTACTATTTCTAGCAATAACCAGGAACATTCCAATCTTCATCAGTAGGTAACAATCTACCTTTCCCCCTGAGATAAGTATTCTTGGAATGATTAACATTTTTGGGTTTGGAATTCTTATCTTTGGAATATTGCTGATTTTTGCCCTTTTGTGGTCCAGCAGACTTAGCATCAGGTCTGC
Source organism: Gentiana macrophylla (assembly GCA_026214975.1). NCBI lineage: Eukaryota > Viridiplantae > Streptophyta > Magnoliopsida > Gentianales > Gentianaceae > Gentiana > Gentiana macrophylla. The sequence goes on along the minus strand of CM047809.1, from coordinate 15,742,629 downwards.
TATCAGCAGGTCTAGAATGTCCAGCAGTCCTACCCTTGGATTTACCCTATTTGTTAGGTACTGTTGACCTTTTAGACTTCTGATTTTGCTTCTTTGAAGTTTTCTCAGTAGGCTTTACTGCCTCAGCAACCCTTTTGGTAATTGGATCTTATGCAGGCACAAACTTAGGACTGATTCTGGTACTAGGTTTAGTAACCTTACTGGATCCACCCTTAGTAGATTGTTGAGTTCCAAATCCAAGGCCTGTTCTATCACCATAAGGCTTTCCAGAGGTGGAACTAGATTGTTCAGCAGATTCAGCAGCTACTGATTGTACAGCAGACTTATGTTGATTATGTTCATGATCTTTTTCCTTTCCTTTGAGAGTTTTTAATTCAGCTTTTAACCTTTCAATTTCTGCTTGAAGAGCTTCTTTTTCAGCCTTATCAATCTCATAACCAGATTGTATTTTCCTCGGTTGATTAAGGATGGCATCCAAAGTTTTTTCATTGTCAGAATTTTTAGGATTTGAACCACAAGTAGATTCACAATCACTTTCAGCAGGAGTATTTATAGATACAGAGTTGTATACCTCCTCAGTCTCTACCATGTTAGCCATCAAAGCATAATCATCCATATCAGCTATAAGTGTAGTGTCATCTGATTCATTTCCTTTTTCTGATTCCACTTCATAGCCAGATTCATCATCAGCAACCATTGCTTTCTTGCCAGATCTTCTTTGCTGATTCTTGTTCTTCAGTAGGTCAGTACAATCGGGTCTGAAATGTCCAGGTTTCTTGCAGTTGAAGCATAAATAATCAGGTTCCTTCTTCTGTTTCAAATCAGGACAGTCAGGTTTGAAGTGTCCTGGTTTCTTGCAGTTTCCACGCCTGCTAATAGTTTAGCACATTCGTTGTTGCACAAATAGTCATTATCTTTCTTGGATTCTTCCTTCTTCTTTTCACTTGATTTCTTGGTGAAATTCCTTGGAGAACCCCTTCCCGACTTCAGCATTCTGATCTTCTTGCTCAGTAGGGCTATTTGCTCTTGCATTTCATCCAGTAGATCATCTTAACCACCTGATGATTCTTCTTTATGTGCAGCACCCAATGAAGTGGTCTTTGGTTCTTCCTTTTCAGTCTCAAGAACAAGTTTCTTACTGAATTCATAAGTCTTGAGATCTGAAAACAATTTGAAGGTGTCTTCTTCATGTAGACTCCTGGACTCTTCTATGGCAGTAACCTTCATCTTCCAAACCTCCTTTGCAGGTAGGGCTTCTAAGATTCTTGTATTAATCTCTTCTTTTGTATAGACTACATTCAGCAGGGTAAGTTCATCCATGATAGCATTGAATCTTGACACCATTTTCTCAATGGTTTCATTTGATTTCATTTTGAAATCTTGGAACTTTCTTTTGGATACACTGACTTTGTTTTTCTTTATAGCATCAGTGCATTCACAGATAAGTTGTAATTTTTCCCAAAGTTCCTTTGCAGTTTTGCAATCCTTCACTTTCATGTACATATTGCTATCCAAGGTTCTATATATGATATCAATAGCAATATTGTTGAGGTTTGCTCTTTTTCTATCTTCATCACCCCACTCTCTTTTTGGCTTTGGAACATACTGAGTTTCACTGCCCACAATTATGGCTTTTGTGATCTCCAGTGGTCCATCAGTTAGCATATCCATCATCTCATCATGTGTTGCAGCTAGATAAGCCTGCATACGACGTTTAGACTCATCAAAATGATCTAGAGAGCAAATCAACATAGTCCTAGCATACTGGTTGTTATCCATGATGCAAATCTTTGAAAATCAAAAACTTGAAAAAGTTTTCAAAGTATTTTCACAAGCACAACAAGTAGGATTACTTCAGAACAGAAGCACTGCTCCGATAAAAATTGTTGGTCCCTTGAAAAGGATTTGGTTAAGTTTAGAGAGGGAGGTGAATAAACTCAACACTTAAAACTTTTGGAGTTAACAAACTCCGCAATGTCAGTAGCCTGCTGACTGCTCAATAGTCTGCTGACTGTTGATGTAACTGAATTTGTTGCAGCGGAATATATTCAAATTAAGCCTTATTACTTGTTGTTAAAGAGATGATACTAAGTATTAGATACTAGTGTAAGTGTGTGATTCAGTTGCTAGTTTTAGTAGGTTGATGTGATCAGTATACTAAATGCAGAAAGTAAATGCACAAAGTAAGTAGGCAAATTTTATAGTGGTTCCAAGTGGTGTAATCCTGTCAGTCCACTCTTCTCATGTGATGTTGGAGGAAATTCACTAGAGATCTTTGAGGTTGCAGTTACAAAAATCCCTAAGCTGTTTGTCTTTCACCAATGACTATGGCTTTACAAACTGAGCACTTGAAACATGTAGGATTGTTTCTCCAAAGTATTCCACTGGTCCTTGAAGGGTAGGATTGCCTCTTCACCAGCTCCACCACAAACAACAGTTCTTGACACCTAAGTGCTTCTCTGTCTTCAGCAGGTTTCTTGTAAATGAAAGGTTGAATCAAGTGAATGATTCAGTTGTCAGCAACATGATCAGGATGAAATGATCAGCAGCTTGAGATCTTCAAGTGTGTATACTTGATGTAACTTGATAGCAGGTTACACTTGAGGAAATTTCTTGATCAATCAGTTAAAGCTCAATGTATGTCAGCAGGGTGATTTTCTTGATCAAAAACTTGATAGCTTCGAATAGATTATTTGTTGTTCATCAATCTTCATCATTTGTATCTGAATCATGAATCTTCTATTTATAGGTGAGAATCCTGTGACTTATGTTTGAATTTCAAACATAACCGTTTCAGACTTGTCTCCATCTTGACTTCTTTTTGTCACTATTCATAGGACTGACACTGTTAGTCAGCTTTTTGTCAGTTTCCAGTCTGTCCACCCTTTGACTTATGTCCATTGGATAAAGCTTTGAATCTTTCCAACGTTCCTTTTATCCAGTCCATTGATTTTGTTGACAAAATCAAGGCTTGTAATCCATCCTTATCCTTTTAATCTTCCAATGTAACCTTTGATTAAATCAAGAATTATACTCAACAAATATCTAAAGTATAACAAATTCTTCATGTACATATATATATCGCGCAAGAGTTTAAGTCTGTTGTGTTTTAATAACAACTCAGCTGACTTCTTCTCATCTAACTTTTTAACTGTGAAGTTAGAGTACACCATTTTGAACATAACTAAGTTCCAATCACCACTTAACATATGGAACTCAGACCTTGTACACAGGGTGTATGTAATCAATTTAGGTCATCACAGACTTCCCTAAATTCTGATTCCATATCCTTGACTTTAAATACTAGGTTTGATCTCTTACCCTTCAATAACTGAGTTTGAACCCTCAGTCTTCAATCTTCAGCAGGTCCCTAGTAAGTCTACTGACCTAGACACTCTACTGACCTAGACAGGTCGGCTGATAAAGTCAGCTGACCTAATTACAGTGCTTGTTTGATCAAACTTATACAAAGATCACACTCTAATAAACCTATACATTTGATCTAGACATCTTTTTGCCTTTGCTCTATAACAGCTAGTCTGGCACTCATCATTAAAACTTAAAATATGTCCAACACTCAAAGTCGTCATCCAACATTTGATCAACTTGTTCGCCTTCTCACCCAAAAAGCATACAAACAAACATGCAATTAAGGTAAGTACAAAGTACTTAGCAAGAGGAAGAAGGTAATGTATAATTAAAGTTTACAGCGGAAGGTTTATTAATTATTATTAAGTTATCTTCATGAGACCGACTCAATTCTAGGGTTCACTTCATGCTCATCAACATGTCGTGACTATTGGTTTCTAGCTTAACTTATCTCTGTTACAACCGTATTCAGGGGCACTACGTATGATATTCATCCACCACGAGATAGTTGGGAGCAACCTATTGGAGGATCACACTAATAGCCACGAAAGTCTATTCTGGTTGACTTTGCTGAGGTACACTTTCGGTGAAGTTCCTCCGCTGCCATACATCCGTTTATAGGCCAGCGGTGTTGTTCACCTTTAGAATGCCCACACATCACGATATGACCTTGTGCCATACCAATAATGATATGATGTTTAATCTTTTAACTACAGAAGTATGTTTGTTATTAATTATTAACTAGCCACGTAAGTGTTTTCAAGTAAGCTCCCTCAAATCTCTCTTTCCTAGACCACTATACACGGACAAGGCCCAGCACATACACATACATTGATAGGTACTAATCCATCAAAGCATAGGCCAATCATACTCTTCCGACGGTCCCGAACTTCAACTCTTATGAAGCATTCATTCAGTGCCAGAACTAAATGCATCAGAAGCTTAATCATAGCTTGTTCAATTTTATTTAGTGTTATTAGATCAAGAAACAACAATTAAACTAGACTCGGAGCTCAAAACACAACATTTCCCCAAAACAGGGCTTAATGTGCACACATTCAGCCGAATGCGCACACATTCAGCATTCAGGATGATTCTGCCAGGGCAATGCGCACACATTGCCCTCTGATGCACACACGTTAGAAATTTTTACAGATTTAGGATGCTTCTGCTCAGCCAATGCGTACACATTCACCTAGAAACACCCTAAAACATACTTTTCCTCACTTAAAACAGTTCCCAACCATTTTCCAACATGATCAACATCAATTTAAGTAACAAAAAAGCAGAAAAACCACATATCAACATGCCATAGCACTTCACACATTAACTACAACATTTAAGCACAAATTTCTAACACCAAAACATGCCAAAACTCAACCCTAGCATCATAAAACCTTATGTAAACACTAGGAAGAGCCTCTTACTTGTGATCCAAAGCAAAGCAAAGCAAAACTTGAAGCAAACAACAAAACCCTTCTGATTCCTCTAGCCAAAACCTAGATGATCATCAATTAATTCTAAATTAATCATAATCGTAGGTTTCTACACCAACTATACTATGAATTAAACAATTTTAGAACAACATAAAGGCTCAAAACTTAAAGATCTAAAACTAGGGCAAAACTATTACCTTTCAGAACTTGGAAAACTTGGTATCAAAACGGTGTTCTTCTCGCAAGGATCACGAATCTCTACTCGAAACTGAAAATTGATTATAACATGATGAACTATGACAAGGATTTCCCTTTTCTCCTTTCTTGTTTCTCTTTTGCTTTTCTCAAGAGTTCAGAGTTCGTGCAATTGTGAAGAATGGATTTTCCTGACAACTTCCCATCAAATAAGGAAGTTACTTAGTCAAAAATAACTCCCAAGGAGTTATTGCCGTTCAATTCCCATATTTATTTTTAACTTAAAACCCAAAAATACTTTAATTGAAAGAATAGAGTATACTGATTTTATAAAAGACCATTTTGCCCATTTTCGAAGATACGGGATATTACAGAAAAAGTCCACGGCCAACTTTTTGGTCGAAACCGGATATTTTTTATAAATAATGTGTCCAAACTGTACAAGCTATACAAACAAGGCCAAACGGCTAATTACATGAATTTATTTCAAACTCAAAATCAATGCCAAGCTAGTCTAAGTTTGTGGGCTCAACGGACAACTTTGGAAAGAAATATCGTATTCGGGGGTCGTGAATGATCGGGACCATGAATTTCCTTATTGCGCGCCAGTACTAGAGACTCGTCACAATCTTGCGGAATAAATATTTCCAAAACGCCGTGTTGTCATGCTTGTACATATTTATTGTTAAACAGCTCACCAACCAAGGGGGAGTGTCATAGGTGGAGATAAAAGAATCCAGTGTTGTAAATAGATAACTTGCTTCCATATGTTATAAGTCCATGGGCAATCTCTCAAGACATGTAGGGTAGTCTCCGGGGAGCTACCATAGAGGTTGAATGTGCCATCAGCACTGATAGACCTCTCAGCCAAAAGACCAGCAGTTGGAAGAGCATTTCGGTAAACCTGCCAAAGGAGATAGTTTCCACGCAGTGGTCCTTTTATCGATCAAACGGTATTCCATATAGTGTCCCCATAATTTATGTGAGAATCTTGGACTGCATGATAAGCCGAGCAAACTGAGAATTTGTCCGAACTTACTCGGTTTCCACGTAATATTTCCATCCTCATCAAAGAAAAATGCATCTCGCAGGGAGTCGGCTGCCTGACATATGTGATGCCAAATGAAGCTGCAGTCCGGTATGGGAGAATCGAAGGGGAGCCATATTTATGTTTGAGAAGTTTCACCAACAATTTTTCTGGAGCCGTTAACAACTGCCATGCAAGTTTTGCCAAAAACGTTGTGTTAATGTCCTGGGCATTGCGCAAAGTGAACCCTCCCTGAAGTTTCGGTTGGCAAATATGTTTCCAAGCTACTAGGTGCAAGCCCCGTCGATCCTCATCAAGAACCCAAAAAAATGAGTGGATTATTTTGTCAAGTTCAAGTGTTACCTGACGACGGTTAAAATAGTCTATCCTACGGCATCAACATTCTATCCATTATGAGCTAAAAATAGTTATTTCGACCTATAAATAGGAACCATTTGAGTTGAATATCATATGTCGGGTTCGTGAGTCGAGAAATCTGCACTTAGCATTTATTTTCCCTGTTTCGATATTATTTCGTGCATTATTTGATTATTTTCAGGATACAAAATATTAGGCTGAGCATCATGGACGAATCTGGAATGGACTGAACGAAAGGAATAGGCCTAGGGTATCCCAGAAGCTTCCAAGTAAAGTCGGCTGAAGAAAAATGATGAAAATACCCCCAGTTAACCGGGAGGTACTGGCGGTTTACCGAGATTCGAGATCCTTCCGAAACGCATTTTCTTGGACGAGTGGTAGAACTAGGTGTTTCTAAGTCGGTTTAGATAGCTATAAATAAGAGGCTTCACCTCAGAATTCAATGTACCCAAATTATTCAAGGCAAATTATGCAATAAAAGTTCTTTGTTCTTTATGTAATTATTTTATGAGTTCTAGTCGGAGAGACGACGGAGTCGCCACCTAGGGAGAGATCCGAGGGAGATCTACGCTCGTTTTCGAGGGTATGATTTTCTGTCTTTTCCGAGATGTAGATCTATCATTGTTCTATTCGACTAGTATGTTTTAATTGCTTATTTAGTTTAATTATGTAGAAGTTAGTTTATTTTACCCCATGTGTTATAGATCATATTCGTTGGTGAAGAAATCATGAAATAGTGGTTGCGTTCTTCAGATCTGCGACGGTCTATATCGCTAGATCTGAATACCTAGTAAATTACTTGTTCATGATAATCGGTGCCAGCTACGTTGATCGATAGATTTAATTTACATGTTAGTAGCCTAATCAACTATTTGCATGTCATCATAAACTAGCATGAAATACGAATACTGAAGTGCTATGTTTGGACATTATCTTGAATAGACCCTAGGAACGTGATGATCAATGTCGACAGCTATCTAGGCAGGTTTGCGGTATGAGTTAGCGCTTAATATCGACAGCTCTAGTTCTTTATGCGTATGGGCTATTACGGACCAATGAAGGAGGGTAGCTTGCGTATAGATTGTCTACTACCATTGTCGGAGTAGATAGGGTAAGGAGTTGTACCTGTAGCTGAACAATGAATAAATTCATCGATGGGGAGGACTATTGCATGTGTGGGGGGAATAACTAATTGCTCATAATTGAACTAATACATTAGAAACTCATTTTGCTTCGTGTGAACTAGCATAACCTTGTTAGTTTGAGGAACCAAATTTACTACTTTATATATTATAGTTGGTTGTAGACCATAATCGTGACAAGCTCAACCTTGATAATTAGACGTTCTTACGAGTCTCTGTGGGATCGACCTTGACTCGCCAGTACTCTACTACGATAGACCTAGTCCAATTTCTAGTAAGTGCTTTGCATGCGATCAAGATTTTCTGGCGCCGTTGCCGGGGACTCGTGTCAAGAATACTTTTTATTTAAGATTAAGTTTTATGTATATATTTAAGTCTGTTTAATTGAGTCTGTTTTATAGTCTATTTATACTAGAGTCATACAGAGTCAGTTCTGTTGAAATCTGGAAAAAAATAGCATCCGGTTTACCGGGGCTCTACCGCTAAAAACCGAGGGTTCCAATTTTGGCAGAATCGTTCCTGTTAGTTTAGCATCGAGTCAATAGTCAGAGTCTGTATTTTTTAGTCTGCCAGGCGTGTGTAACAGCCGGCGAGGCAAGTCACTAACCTTTTTATTTTCTTTTTGTGTCTTGTAGTATGCTACATGAAGTTCAGCAGCCAAACTCGAGAGATTCATACCTGAGATTGAAAGGTTTGCTAGGCAAAAGAGAAAGGAAACTCGAGATAATTCTGTTAGGCTGGCGGATGACGTGATTTCGCACGAAGAAGATCACAGCGAGAGGGAAGAAGAAATTCCATCTTTAGAGGATACAGAAATTGACATGGCACAGAACGGACAGAATGGACAGAATGCAGCAGGAGTTGTGGTACAAGCAGATAGGAGAACTCTACAGAGTTATACAATGCCGATGATCGAGCAATTCATGCCAGCAATTGTTCAGCCAGAGAATGCGGCTGAAGTATTTCACCCGAATCCGAATGTGATACAGATGGTGACTAATTACACTACCTTTCATGGGGTACCGAACGAAGATCCTAGTGTACACGTCACCAACTTTCTGGAGATAGTCAACTCGGTCAAGCCAGCAGGAGTACCTGAAGACAACATTAAGCTGAAATTGTTTCCATTCACTCTGAAGGACAAAGCGAAGATATGGTTATTGTCTCTAGCACTAGGATTGATCCAAACTTGGACCGATCTATTGCAAAAATTTATGAACAAGTACTGCCCGCCTGGGAAGTCACTACAGATGAGACAAGACATTATGAATTTTAAGCAAAAACCCACTGAAACCTTTAAAGAATCTTGGGAAAGATTTAAGGAAGCACATAGGAGATGCCCTCACCATGATATCACTTTTCCCGTACGAATGCATAGTTTCTATCACGGATTACGGCCAAGTGAACAAATGAGAGTTGATGCATCAAGCAACGAATGTATTGCGTTGCTATCACTTGAAGAAGCTGAAAAAAAAGTTGGAGCAAATCGCACTGACAACTCAATGGGGAACACTTCAAATTCAAACGGCCAAAGTAGCTGAAGGCGTATTTGGAGAAGATACTTCTCAAAAGATCTTATACCAGCAAATGGTGATGAATGAGAAGATAGATGGCATGCAAGATCGCATAGTCAAGGTTGAGAATTTCAAGAGATTGAAGCAACCAACACTGAGGACGTGAACTATATAGGGAGGTAAGGAAATCCTTATGAGGGCGGATATCGCCAAGGTTCTCACGACCACCCTGGTTTTAGACTAAGCGACCCTACTGGGGGTTTTCGACAAAGTGATTCAAATGGTGGAGAGAGACCGAGACAAACTGGTGGATTCATGCCTCAATTCAACAAGTCCGGTGGTTGGGAAGCAGCATGAATAAAATGAGCTCAACTGTGACCAATATGGTCGATCAACTTACGAAATCCATGACGGAGCTGAATACAAACTTCACCACATTTTATCAGAAGAATGATACAAGACTGACCAATCAGGAAGCATTGGTGCAAAATCTGTCGCACCAAGTGGGGCAGATTGCAGAACAAGTGTCAGCCCGTCCTCCGGGAGGATTGCCAAGTAATACTGAGATGAACCCGAAGGACGTGAATGCAATTATGACTAGAAGCGGAAAGCAACTACCTGGACTAGTTATACCAACTGTCTAGGAAGAATCAGAAAGCAGTCAGCAGCGGAACGCGGGATACTACTCCGGTAAACCGGGACACTACTCCGGTAAACCGGGAGTCTGAAAATTCAGCAGACAAGCAGGTAGAGCAGCAGCAGTCAGCAGGTAAGTCTTCACGAACTGTAACTATTAATCCTGCTAATTTACCCTATCCCCCTAGGAAATATAAGCCGAATAATGATGATGCTCGTTATAAAAAGTTTATCGAGATGTTTAAGAAGTTGCAAGTGAATATACCTTTCGTAGAAGCTCTGGCCGGAATGCCAGAGTATGCAAAGTTCTTGAAAGAAGCAATTGTCTCGGATTTTATGCTACACGAAATATAACAAGTAATAATATAAATCCGGTTTACCCCAAGTGCAAGGATCGTAGTATAATGATTAATAGATCTTCTGTCCAGTTTGTTCTTTATTGTTTTTCATTACTCGTTCATTTTGTTTTGTTATTTTAGTTGTAGTCTTTAAATTGTTTAGGATAGGACGTTTTTACTTCCCGTGACAACTTTAGGAAAATTAATCAAACTAGACAAAGACGATTCCCTGTGAGTTCGACTCCGGTTTTTCTAAAGCCAGGAAGGATAGTTGCAAACCGAATGACTAAACTAATTCTACTTTATAACCTAAACACGCAATAAAAATTATAACTTTGCTAAGCAAATCAAGCACAAACGATTTAATAATTTAAACAACGAACAAGCAATTGATCCACCAATTCTATAACATTCAATTTCTTCTCTAGATTATCTAGTGATGATTAATCAAAAGTTGTGATTCACCTATCAAAGGTATGAATGTCTAATCTCTTAGAAAACTCGTCTATCAATCTCTTATCTTTTGATCCTAAAGATTAACGCTTTTAATATCAAAGGTGTGCAATTTCTCAATCTCTAATCTAGAAATTCAACCTAACAACTCTCGTTAATTAGATTAAAGATCTAATCTTTATTACGGTGATCTAGGGATTAATAACGATTTTCATCAAACATTAAACATCAAGCATGCAAGGTCTCTATCGATTAAATTGCATAACAACAAGTAAAACATAATAAAGATACAACTTTTAATAAAAACTCACAAGATAATCCAACGAGAAATCAAATTGTTGATAGAATGGCTTCACAACGCTTATTCCAAAGACTTCTAGCCTCTAAGCATCGCTCGATCAGACGGAATAAAATAAATAAAAAAGAGGAAAAACACTCGGTCGACCGAGTGAGGAGGTTCGGTCGACCGAGCCCAACAATCGCCTAGGGTTTTGTGCGGTATTTGTTCTTCAGAAAAAACTATATCTTCTGTGTGCTGAATGCTGATGGCTCTGTCCTTTTATAATGTTTTTTTCGAGATTAGGGTAGAAGAAATCTAAACCCTAAAATAAAAATATAAGATACTTCCTATTTTATCCTTTTCCTTAATCTTCAAATAAATTTCTGCTCGAACTCCTTCAACTTTTCGATTCGTCCACGATATGCTCGTTGTACCTACAATAATAAAAATGTGCAAAGTGTAACATCACATATATAAATAGATAATTGCCAATATAATCACGTAAATAACCCGACTTTGCACTTTAATAACTTCTACATCCATTCTTTCAATAATTCCATTAAACCCTTAATTTTCTATAAAAATTAATAAAATACAAAGGATATTGTTACGAAATAATGTAATATAAATCGTAAAAATCACCGTAAACAGCAATCTCTACCAAAAGGAAATTGTTAGACCTGGAGACTATATGCCTTAACGAGGAATGCTCGGCAGTTTTGCAACGCAAACTGCCTCCTAAGTGTAAAGATCCTGGGAGCTTCCTCATACAATACATGATTGGAGGAGTATGCCTAAATAAAGCATTGTGTGATCTTGGAGCCAGTGTCAATCTGATGCCACTCCTCATCTTTCATAAGTTAGGCATGAAATAGCTGAATGAAACATCTATAACCCTTCAATTAGCAGATAGGTCAATGAAGCAACCGTGTGGAGTGGTGGAGGATGTTCTGGTAAAAGTTGATAAGTTTGTATTCCCTGTGGACTTTGTGGTGCTAGACATGGAATCTAATCATGATGTTCCATTAATCTTAGGAAGACCTTTCCTAGCTACGAGCAAGACCTTGATAGATGTTCATAAGGGTGAGCTGATTCTAAGAGTGAATGAGGACAAAGTAGTGTTCAATATGATGAATTCGATGAGATATACGCAAGATGAAGGAGAAGCATGCTACATGCTAGATGCCATTGATGAACTTGTTTTAGAATTATATCAGCAAGTGGCACTAGACCCTGAAGTAGCAGAGACTTTACTCCTGAAGGAAGAAGAAAGTTATGAGGAAACCTGGCCTGGGTGTAGCGAAGGTCAAGTGCGAGAAATAGAGCCTATATCATCTGTGGATTTAGGAGGAACCATTCATAGACCTTCGTGGCATGAGTTCTTTGACTTACAATTGACTGGTAAGCTGTTAAGATCATCATTAGAGGAGCCACCAAGGAACTTAACGTTAAAACCTTTGCCTTCTCACCTGAAGTACGTGTACTTACAAGATGATACTCTCCCCCTTATAATTTCATCGTCATTATCACCTTTGGAGGAGGAGAAACTTTTAGGAAAACTGAGAGAGAATAAGGGAGCGTTTGGGTGGACAATTGCAAATATTAGAGGAATAAGCCCATCGGTGTGCATGCATAAGATCTCTGTGGACCCTGAAAAGAAAGCAGTAGCTCAACCTCAAAGGAGGTTGACACCACAACTAAAGGATGTTGCTAAGGAAGAGATCATAAAAATGTTGGAAATAAGAATCATTTTCCCTATTGCAGACAGTGAGTGGGTAAGCCCGATTTCATGTGGTACCCAAGAAAGGAGGATTCACTGTCCAACCTAATGAGTTTGATGAATTAATCCCTGTGAGACTAATTACTGGACATCGAGTTTGCATTGACTTCAGGAAACTAAATGATGCAACTCGTAAAGATCATTTTCCCCTCCCATTCATTGATCAGCTGTTAGAAAGATTAAGCGGTTATGCGTTTTATTGTCTTAGATGGATATTCTGGTTATTATCAGATACACATTGCACCCGAGGACCAAGAAAAGATCACTTTCACATGTCCCTATGGTACATTTGCGTACAATCGCATGTCTTTTGGACTTTGTAATGCACCAGCAACATTCCAAAGGTGCATGATGTCATTATTTGCGGACACGGTGGAGGATTTTCTGGAGATTTTCATGGATGATTTCTCTGTATTTGGAGATAGCTTTGATAAATGCTTGGACAATTTGAGTAAAGTGCTAAAAAGATGTGAAGAGACCAACCTTGTACTTAACTGGGAAAAATGCCATTTCATGGTTACAGAAGGAATAGTGTTGGGTCATAAGATTTCGAAGAAAGGAATGGAAGTTGATAGGGCAAAGATAGAGGTAATAGAGAAGTTACCCCCTCCAACGAACTTAAAGACGTTTCGAGCCTTTCTTGGCCACGCATGATTCTATAGGAGGTTTATTAAGGACTTCTCTAGAATTTCTAGACCTTTGACGGAATTACTTGCAAAGGATGTACCTTTCGTATTTGGAGAAGAGTGCAAGAAAGCATTCAACACATTAAAGCAAATGCTTATAACCGCCCCAATTCTGGTAGCCCCAGATTGGAATAAACCTTTTGAGCTTATGTGTGATGCAAGCGACACGGCAGTTGGAGCAGCCTTGGGGCAAAGAGAGGATAAAATCTTTAAGCCTATCTATTATGCCAGTCGTACCCTTAACAGTGCCCAGAGGAATTATGCGAATATAGAGAAGGAACTCTTAGCTGTCATCTTTGCATTTGACAAGTTTCTACCTTATCTGATGGGATCGAAAGTCACTGTGTTCACTGACCATGTAGCTTTGAAATACCTTTAACCAAGTAAGACTCCAAGCAAAGATTGTTGAGATGGATTCTACTCTTACAAGAGTTTGATGTTGAGATTAAAGATAAAAAAGGATCTGAGAACCAGGTGGCTGATCACCTGTCAAGATTAACTTTGATGGAAGAAGAGCAACCGACTGAGATCAGGGAGAGCTTTCCTGATGAACAAATTTTTGCCGTCTCAGTGGTAGCTTGGGTTAAATCTCAGCCCCGACAACATACATCAAGTGTGGGCAATGTATACCCTTGGTTTGCCAATATTGTGAATTATCTAGCAGGAAGATACCTACCACCAGAATTAAATAATGCAGATAAGAAGAAGTTTTTCACATATCTGAAGCATTATCATTGGGACGATCCCTACCTATACAAATTGTGCCCTAATGCCATTCATAGGAGATGCGTCCATGATGATGAGATTCCAAGTATTTTGCACATGTGTCATACTAGAGAAGCTGGAGGTCATTATGGGCAAGACAAGACAGCAGCAAAGGTACTGCAGTATGGATTCTATTGGCCAACAATTTATAAATCTGCTTACGAGTTTACAAGAGCCTGTCATTCCTGTCAAATGACCAGTAATATTTCTAAGCGGAATGAGATGCCACTGCAGAGTATCTTAGAAGTGGAGTTATTCGATGTATGGGGATTTGATTTTGTTGGGCTTTTCACATCGTCAGAATCAAATCGTAACATCCTGGTAGCAGTTGAATATGTTTCCAAATGGGTGGAGGCAGTTTCCTCACCTACTAACGATGCCAAGGTTGTCTTGAGGTTTCTTAAGAAAAAACATTTTGACGAGGTTTGGAGTGCCCAGAGCCATAATTAGTGATGGAGGGAGTCATTTTTGTAATAGGTTTTTTGAGAAGTAGATGATGAGATATGGGGTTAGACATAAGATTGCAGCAGCATATCACCCTCAGAAGAGTGGACAAGTAGAAGTCACGAATAGAAAGATTAAGAGGATCTTAGAGAAGACTGTGAATCCCACGAGAAATGATTGGTCTTTGAAATTAGATGACGCTCTTTAGGCGTACAGAACAGCTTATAGGTGAAGGATGCAGGTTCTTAGATCTAAACGAGTTAGATCTACGCGCAGCGGATGGATCACGATTTACATATCATAAAACATAATCAAAGGATTTAACAACTACAAGGGGGTTGAGATCATGTTACCAATATTAGGAAGAGAAGCCAAGATCTTCCGATGTGTTCTCCAAACGGCGGTTGGTGGACACCCTTCTTGATACACGAGCCTCCTTGATATGCAACCAGAAAAATCCCGAAGATTTTTCCAACTCGAACCCTAAGAATAGAGGCCGAAATTTTTCGGCCAATTTCTCTCGGTGAATAGTGACGTGAATAGTACCTTGCCATTAGACTTGGGAGAACTCTCTTTATATAGGAGAGTAATCAATGTCCTCCAAGGATTAAATAATTAAGTGATAATTATCACATTAATCCTTTTCCAAATAAAAGATAAATAAAATGATTATCCCAAACAAATTAAGATAAATCATATTATTATCTATTATTCCATGAATTATCATTTAACAAATAAAAGATAAATCACATGTTAAATAATTATCCAAGAAAACTAATTTCTCTCTAATTATTTTCATCACATAATGGCGCCACTTTTAGGTCAATTTAGCCCACATAAAATGTCTTTTATGTGTATAATATTATTTAGCCCAACTAAATAATATCCATGCATATCAATTAATTAGCCCAGCCAATTAATTATCACTGAGGCCCAAATAACAAGATTACTAGTCCGAATTACAGAAGCCACATCGGGGACCATGGACCTATAACCAGTAGCTCCAATAATTAATTATTCATCGAACAGAATAAGTACATTAATTATTAATTCCGGGATTACGCCACCATAAACCCGGCCCGAACTCTCTACCGATCATAGATGTATACTTATACTCAACCCATAGAGTGAATAAGCGTCCATTGATATAATCACTACATACAGATTAACCCTCCATAGACTGTCCATTCTGAGAGGGAAGTCTCCGTGAACCCGACTCAGAATATCTTATCCTTATTTACCATCAACCCCCTAGTGATCAATTAGTGCACATATCTGACTAGTAGCTAATTAGTCAAATGTGAACTCGGCCGATCGATCACTTTCTTAGGGCTAACAAACAAGGGGACTGTCTCTCTACTTCCCGCAGGAAGGAATGGATTCCATGTCTGTGAAAATCAGAACTACTCACTCATCTGGAGATAGTGCCAATGAGAAGTGGCTTGGAACACATATTTAAGTGAACCGTAACTAACACATCAAACACTACCCCGGGACAAGCAGCACCCTGTGATCACCTCAGGATTAAGGTTGATCCATATATGATCATCTAATGATTTAATAAGATTCCTCGATTACGGAATTATACCGAGAAATACATATTAAATCGGTCCAGTCCTATATGAATGCCGTCATATATAAATGCCCCACGTAGGTACCCTCTACCGACAGTACGGATAAGACTATCACACCCTAAGGTGTTCGGGCGCATTATTGGTGTTTTAATCAAGAGACCCTAAACTCGGATTAAGTTCACCACGGACTAACAGCTTTAAGCATATCTCCACTAACTCAATCCTCACGTGTAATCCATACACCGAGTTAAGTGGTTACATACTGAGATATACTTAGGGTTTGCAAAGCAGTGTATTACTTTACAAGCACAAAGCAAGTAACTAAGGTGAGATAAATTACATCATCCATTAAAAACAATTACACAAATTGTCTTTCGGGCACTACACCTAACAATCTCCCACTTGCAATTTAAATGACAAATAACGATTGTTTTTAGAGCACACCCTTTCTCATCTTATTCACAACACTCTCCCACTTGCTCTAAAAGCAGATGAGATATGTCCATCAATGTCGTACCCACCAAGCACTCGACTTGGTAAACTGATTAGTTAGGTTGTCGACTCGAGACGATCTTTAGGATTGAAACGTTGCCGGTCCTTCCAATCAGACGGTACTCTCTCTCAATATGCTTTTGACTTCTTGTGACTTAGAAGATCCTTCTAAGCTATCTCTTCACAGTTTTCACAATGAAGTGATATCGGCTTATCAGACCTGGAATTACTCCCAGACCATAAAAGGAAATTCTAAGCACTATGAGTAAACACTGAGCCCGAGATCAACTTAATGATCATCCTTAATCGACTACAAGTCGAATCGATTGTAATCAACCATATTCAAGTTTGCACTTTGAATATACAAGAATATGACTCCTCGTTCTCTAAAGATACTTGAGGACGTACTAAACCGCTACTTATTGCTCGAATCCAAGATTCGATTACTTTTGACTTGTGATAACCTGACTTGCCATTATCCCAGAGAGACTCTATCCCATTTTCTCTTTATCCGAAGATTTAGAGAATCATTCCTGAGAGTTAGGGTAGGACAACTCTCAATGAATGCTGCAACCATATATGCATAATCATCTTATTCAATAAGATCGGTGGGATAGCCAATGACTCATTCTCGTGAATTTGACCGAATCAAATTCTTAGAATATAGCCCAATTCTCTCATCCAGAGAATCTTGGCGTGTCAGTTTCCGACTTCAGATAGCACACACATGTTGTTTCCAACCGTTTTAGTGTTATCATTTATGAACACTAATACTACTACTACATTACCAATATTGATATCCAGTCTACGAAAAACTAATCAATATTTTGGTCAAGTCCACATATTTTAAAACATGTGACTTTTAAATGACCGAGAGGTTCTCTTAAATCCACAAAGGATATAAGCCATGGCAGGCCTCCTACCAAAGGTTCTTTCTGAATGAATTAAGATATCGTTAGTCTCGCAAAAAAGGTCTTAGGGAATCACCCCTATCTTCTGCTTTGTAACGAATCCGTTATTCATTCTCAGCTAAAACCCTTCTGTTCTGAATGAATTCGGATTCCGTTGTTCGGCAAGAAAGTCTCAGGGAATCACCCCTATTTTCTGCTTTTTAACGAAATCTAGCAAGACTGAGTGGTGAGAGAGTTCAAGGTCTGGTTAACTCTCTACTTGTCAGGGAATCACCCCTATACCACTCAACTTTGCGCTGAAAGTTTAAACTTTCCTATTCATTCGACTCTTTTCCGTGTAGATCCAATTGCTCCCACCTGGGCCTGAGACCTCAGGTGGTTCTACAAGAGGTTGAAATGAATCTGAGTACCAAAACTCCATTCACAGGTTAAGGTTTTCAAACCAACCTCTATAATCGTAATCCTATACACCCACCAAGAGCCATAGGTTATCAATCACCCCAAAGAGATTATAAAGTCCACAAAATCACAATGGGTCAACGGTTAAACCATACTCCCACCGTGTCTTGGGTGGATTGATATTCGATATAGTAGTATTTATCGGTGTAATCACCAACAACTAATGTTGGGCGTGGTCCGATTAACTCGTATAGTAACTACCTTTGGGTAACCGTACTCCAAGGTTTAAGGTCGCTCTTATAGATTCTATCGAAGGCTTGTGACAGATCAACCGTCACTTTCTGATCTCAAGAATCTTATAATCAACCTTCACTCGTCTCATTAAGATGTTTCACGAACAGTCACAATCTGAACGTATGCGCAAAATCCCCAGTCCTACCTTCAAGCATTAAATGCTAAATGCCTACATTTACGGATGTGGTGTGAACAGAATTCATTCCTTATCCATAAACTCACTAGCATCTTCTAGGTAGACTTCTAGGTTTACATAATAATGTTAACCGTTATTTTGCAACGAATTATCTTAATCGAGTTTAGCAGTGTATTGTAGCATATCAATAACTATATAGGGCAAGTCTATGGTTTCTTCCTCAAAGAGAAACATTCCACTAGGAGGCGGGCCGAGCATCATCCCAAGACTATGCGATAGCCTATTTCGAGCATGGAATACTCTATTCTCTCGCTAAAATCGAGAGACACCTCCTCGTATTCTTTCGATAAACTAAATCACGCTTTGAGTAGTTATCGACAAAATGTCACCACTCAAAAACTCCCACTAGCTTGTATCTCTCACTAGACCCCGAAGGTCATGGTGAACAAGCTATGTTACCCCTTCAAATCTATTACCCTTTCCCGATTGAAAGGAAACTTAGTCATTGTTCCTTTGAGATAGTGTTCCTAGACTGGGAGATAGGAATCACCCTTAGCCAGTCAGCAGGTCTTGTCTCTAGGATATATGCACTAATTAATAGGTATTGAAAGGTCGTGTTAAGGGTGTTTTTACACGTTTTATATTGATATATTTTGTAATGATTTCCCCCGTATTTATATAATTTGCATAAGAATCAAGTGTTTATATGGAAATATTGAGCAAGTGAGGTTTTTAATGGTTGAATATGAAAACGTATCGATTTATGTGTTTAATTCATTATGTTGTTCTTGTTCTCTTTCATGTTTTTATGCCGCATGTTAATCGAATTTAGATAACGGAAGTTATTAGATTCATTAGATTATCGTGAGGGAGATTGACAATAATTATTCCAACAAACGGAAGTTGAGGGATAATGTTGTTAGGTTAGGATTCAATCCATATCTTTGATTTGTATCGATATTAGTTAAGACCGGAAGGTAAACTAATTAATGGCGTGATAAATCGGAAGAGGAAACGCTTCATTAGAAAAGATAATAACCCAAGATAACTAATGAATGAATGTTTGTCTATCTTGTTGATTTCGGTGGGGTGATGGTTGTTGGGAATAGGTGATCATGGTTTGTTCATGTTTGTTCGATTGTTAGTTAGTTTCTTCGTTTTCGTAGATGTAGTTTTATTTATGTTTTTATCGCTTTTATCCTTCCTGGCTTTGGATTAACAATCCTCTGTCCAGTTATTTTCCGTTTTAGTTTAGGTTTAGGTTTTAGTTAATAAAGAAGGATTAACTAGATTAGATTCAATATCCCTTTTCCCTGAGGATCGATACCCGTACTTATCCAACTTTACTAGCAACTACCCGGTATTCGGCCGGTTAGGAGGTAGTTTTGCATGGTAGTATAGGTTTATAAATTTTCTTTTGTTTTAATGATGCAAAATCTCCCCAACAAAAGTGGCGCCGCGTTGCCGGGAATAGGTGTCATGTTGAATCTAGTTTTGTTAGTTCTCGATTTTGTTACGTTTTATTTTTGTTTTTAATAAAGTAGCGTATACCAAGTTGAGAGTTTTTATTTTGCCGTGTTTCGATGACCGTTAGGTTAAGAATGTGCAAAAGTTTTTACTCAACTTGTTTTACGTGAAGTTTATATGTTTATGTGTTACCTAGTCTAATCCTGTGCTTAATTTGATAAGGCCGGCCGTGGCTTGTCTTTGTGATCTCGTGTTCTTTGTGTTGTGTTCATAAGTATTTAGCGTTTTGCGGTGTTTTTTCTGCTGTCTGTGCATTCTTGTTGTATGGACGAGCGTATGTTCTGTTGGACGCCCGTCCAGTTCTTCATCTGCAGGTGAACGAGCGTTGGGAAGTATTGGATGCTCGTCCGTTCAAATATTTTCAATCTGTTCTGATTTAGAGGACCAGATTTGAGCGTCTATACTTTCTGAACGCCCGTCCGGTCGGTTTTCAAAGCAGACGAAGCGTCTGCAAGGTGGAACGCCCGTCCAGTTCTGAACGCTAAGTGAACGTTCGTCCGGGGTTCAGTCCAGGTTCTAAATTTCTTGATTTTATTTTCAATGCTTTTATTTGATGTGGATTTTTCATACGAGCTTCTGTGGCTATCTCTTTTTACGTAGATGCCCTGAACTTATATGTTTTTACCTTTCCATCTACGAATCCATGTTAAATAACTGATTAATTTTTATATGCATGATTCATCTATGCAAGTTATAGTTACTGTCGGTTCTCGTATGCTATAACTGGTCTGATTGTTAATTAGTGGCTAATGTCGGTTTCCGTATGCTACATATCGTTATGATGAATCTTGTTAGCTTTTAAGACTTACGTGCTTCCTTTGTTTTTATAACTCATATGGGTAGTAACTGTCGGTTTTCGTAATGCTACCATTGCATCTTATGAGTTATATCTGTTTAGAATAGCTAACTGTTGGTTTCCATAATGCTATCACTTTTGACGAGTCTTAAAGCGCGTCTACACTGCATGTAATGAACAGCACTGTCGTTTATCGTAACCTGTCATTATTTGGTAGACGTTTATTTTATATATGCATGCTATGTTGCAATTAATGGGCTAGTTTTCTTTCTTTTATTTTATTTTCTTTTTGCATGTCATATAAATGCATTTCATTTAGTTGCATTTCATATAGTTGCATTGTTTTTCTATTTTTCCTTTTATTTTTCTTAAGTGTGGTCACTGTCGGTTCCCGTAACACCACATCATTTATTTCTTTCTTTTATTTTTCTTGAGTGTAGTTAACTGTCGGTTTCCGTAATACTACCTCGTTTTTTTTTTCGAGTATGGTTACTGTTGGCTTTCCATATACCATCACTCTTTTATTTTCTTAGGATTTTTTCATGTAGTTTGCATTTACATGTAATTGCACCTAGCCTACTATTTTGTAATATTTCATGTATGTGTTTTCCATCTTTATGTGAGCCTAAGTTGAAAAATCTCTTCGACCTTTCTTTTCTTGTGCTTTATATGTTATCTTCCCCCTACCCCCGAGGTATTTCATGCTTGTCAAGTGTGCAGGATATAATTGCAATAGCATTTGTGAGCTTTCAGACGGTGTCAGTTTTCCGGTGGATGGTCCACAGTCTACTGGATTCGTCAAGCATTTCTGGGTGAGGTGCACCCATTCCAGACTTGCTTCTTTAGAACGACAATTAGCTAAGTTATTTCTTTCTTTTTATTTCTGCACAACATGCGGACATGTTGTAATTTAAGTGTGGGGGAGGGGATAGTTGGTTATGTGTATCTATCATTTGCTTAATACATTATAATTCTATGCTAAAGGGCTAAATTTTTCAAAGCTAAATTTTTCGAAATTTTCAATTTTTGTTTTGTCCCGGGTAACTTCAATGGCATGCTAGTTTTGTAATTTGACACCTTTAGTTGTTATCAGTAGTCGTACCATGTTCTAAGAATAGGTTTAGTAAATCGATACTCACTTGAACTTCATTTCACGAACCTATTAGATGAAGAGCCAAATATAGAATAGTTTCCGGTTAGTTAAAGGAAAGTTAATTCTTGATACAGATAAAACTTATTTAGCATTAATGAAAGTTAAGAACTTGTGCTATACTCACAGTTAGAATCTCAGTACCTTAGTGTTCTTGAGAACTTTGAGAGTCTTGAATGTGTTAGAAATATATTTGACCGAGAGTTTCCAAAGAGATTTAAATATAAATATATATATCTATAAATAATAAATGAATAGAATTTCTTTATGGGAATTTTGTTTGTAACTATCACCTCGAGTCCATTTGGATACGCGCCCCAATTGGGAGTGTGGTTTACCTTGACAAGAAGGGATTGAGTGATCTCGGGTGACCGCCTCTAATGTAGGAGTGTGTTATACTTTTGAGACGCGACGATAGGAAATATAAAATATACGTTTTTTTTGGAATTCTAAGTCAAGTTGATCTAAACCCAGTAGAGACCCGAAAGGTATTTTCTTGGCACCAAGTAAAGGATTTTAAATGTGAGTTGGTTACGGTGTTCTTGGTAATTAGTTTTTGTAGGGTAAGTGCTGTAGATAGAATGAAGTTTTCGTTTAGTTGACCGGATAATCATAGTGCTTGATGTATTATATCAAGAGAGGATCGGTGGAAGTTTAGTAGGTTCTGCACACACATCACCGAGTGAGGTCTATTTGCTGAATACTAGCTTGTCATGATTTTGACTATATCTCGTGTCAGGTTATGTGGATTCTTGATGGTATGTTCTTGTTTTGTTTTGCTCGGGACGAGCAAAAGATAAGTGTGGGGGAGTTGTTAAGGGTGTTTTTACACGTTTTATATTGATATATTTTGTAATGATTTCCCACGTATTTATATAATTTGCATAAGAATCAAGTGTTTATATGGAAATATTGAGCAAGTGAGGTTTTTAATGGTTGAATATGAAAACGTATCGATTTATGTGTTTAATTCATTATGTTGTTCTTGTTCTCTTTCATGTTTTTATGCCGCATGTTAATCGAATTTAGATAACGGAAGTTATTAGATTCATTAGATTATCGTGAGGAGATTGACAATAATTATTCCAACAAACGGAAGTTGAGGGATAATGTTGTTAGGTTAGGATTCAATCCATATCTTTGATTTGTATCGATATTAGTTAAGACCGGAAGGTAAACTAATTAATGGCGTGATAAATCGGAAGAGGAAACGCTTCATTAGAAAGATAATAACCCAAGATAACTAATGAATGAATGTTTGTCTATCTTGTTGATTTCGTGGGGTGATGGTTGTTGGGAATAGGCGATCATGGTTTGTTCATGTTTGTTCGATTGTTAGTTAGTTTCTTTGTCGTTTTCGTAGATGTAGTTTTATTTATGTTTTTATCGCTTTTATCCTTCCTGGCTTTGGATTAACAATCCTCTGTCCAGTTATTTTCCGTTTTAGTTTAGGTTTAGGTTTTAGTTAATAAAGAAGGATTAACTAGATTAGATTCAATATCCCTTTTCCCTGAGGATCGATACCCGTACTTATCCAACTTTACTAGCAACTACCCGGTATTCGGCCGGTTAGGAGGTAGTTTTGCATGGTAGTATAGGTTTATAAATTTTCTTTTGTTTTAATGATGCAAAATCTCCCCAACAGGTCGTTTATCTTAATACGGAAACCTTTTACCTTTAATAGTTTTAGATGTGGTACACATACTTATTCAGCTGTTCTAAGTGGTTCTGACTTTATCAAACAAAAGTCCGAGTCTCGGATTCGTACTACAAATGTCAAATTCACTTTCTTTGAGGCAACAATATATCGAGTTGAAAGTGAATCCATTTGTTCCAACGAATCCAAAACGTAAAAATAAATTTTTCTCGTGATATTCAAGGATAGAATCCGAAATTAATTTCCTTATATCACTCCCACTATTCTAGCTGAAATTACTGCCCGTTGTTACTTTATTAATCATTAATGCACAGCTTCATTGTTCTTCCAAAGAACTAAGCCACTGAGTCAAGTTACTCGGTTAAGAAAGTCGCTAAGGATTCATTGGTTAGTGATCCGAAATCACTTTCCTTATCCTATACTTTCTTTAATTAATGTTTCGGTTTAGCCTCAAAACTTTAGTTAAGATGATTAACACTTATAGACATTCTTTCCCATTCTTAACTTTCCTTAAAAGGAAATAGTCTTGAACTAGCAGTTCGTTTGAGTAGACACTACTCGTGAACTGTGGGATGTCTAATGAAAGTGTTACCCAGTGGGACTGATTTTCTAATATATTAGAAAAACATAATATAAAAGCTCCCACTAGTTTATCGGTTCCAAATACCGTCTAACTAGCGACACTTTAATTTATGATTCTCCAATTCTTCTATCAGAAAATTTCTCGTGTAGACACTACACAATTCGCTAGAAGAATTTTAGCATCCCAATCATCTTTCAAACTAACTACGGTTGTCTCTCGCTCAAGACGATTGATTGCAAAGATGACATACTTATTTACGCCACTTAAGTTTTGAAGGCTCAAGAGAAATATCTCTTCCGAAAAATTAATCGCATGTGAGATTAATAAATACAACGTTCTAGTTACTTACCACTTTTAACGAAGTCGTTACTTAGTCAATTTTACATACACTAGCGATCTAGTACTTGCAGAGAGATATATATAACAGATTGTAAATAAAATTGATGTAAAATAAATCCAAATCATACACTACTAAAATTTTAGGAACATAAACTAATTACTTATAGTCTATCCTACTGCTCCAAGGATTTAATCTAATGCCTCAAAGTGCGCCTTAGGGTAGGTCAAAGAGGTTTCGATTAATATTGAAGATCGATTGAGAATCGAACATCTCATTGTGATTGTCAATCACCTTTCCTTTTTCAGCCAAGGTACTACCAAAAATACCCTTTATGAGTGTGACCTCTTGCCTCGCATTTTTAGGTAGACCCCGAGTGTGTCGCTTTAGGGTCGGTCGGTGACCCGACGAGTACCCAAAATCCTATCCTTTCGGAGACCAAGCCTTGAATTTTGATAGCGGTGAAGGCCTTCCTTAGGAGGCCGGTCCCAGCCGGCACGAGGGCGTCACCATTCTCTCACGTTGCTTGTGTCAACAAGAGAGGCCGTGGGGTCGGCTGTCGCCTCTCCCGCTCCCACTCAATATTTTGAAAAAGTGGTGGGTTTACTGATCACATTTTTGGACTTGATGTTACATTAAGGAACAATAATTCACAGGCCCGAATGTTGTCGGTTATGTGGGCTCACCCACCCGACCTATTCGTTAGAACATATGTGGCCGTCGGACGGATCAAGGGTAGGGGAGCTCCGTTAAGCCGTAGTGGCTCTTCGGATGACTCAGCCTTGCGAGATCCCCGTGCAAACGCCACACGTGGAGGGTGAAGTCGATCGAGCCGTAGCTACCGTTGACCACCCAACCGTGGTTAAACCACTTTCGAACCTGTTTGCCCGTGATTATCCAATCCTTAAACATCAAACTTTCACGTAGACACTACGGAACAAAAACGTAATCTCGCCTTGCGTAAGGTGGAAATTCACCAAGAATCCAACACCTTAACCACGAGGTTTCGGATTTTACTCCTTATGCTTTCGCAGAGTGGGATTCACCGAGAATCCATCACCCAACCTCGACGATTGAAAAACCCGTGTTCCTCGGTTTTTACCTAATTAGTTTCTAATTAATATCAAACAATTAATTAAAACTAATCGTGTGTTTTATACATGCCTAACTAATTCCTCGAATTAATTTCTACATGTATGCATATGGAGTGGAATTCATGATATGATGCATGTCATGGCAATTTTCCGGTTCTACTCATACAATCTACACATGTATACTAGTGCGGAAAATAAACACCGAGATGGACCGTTGCACACTTCGTAACTAATCTATTCGAAAATAAATTAAAACCCTAATCTGCAGCTGTTAGGAATCTTCGACGATCGGCATATCAAACGAACTTCGATCGGGATGAAAATTTCCAGATCTGATCTTCATTCTTCGGACTTCAAGATGGACGGTCGGATCGGAGCTTTGACTTGTCAATCTTCCTCAGTGAGCCGCCCAACTTGCTGCTGAAACAGACTCTCACAGCAGCACATCATATACTTCCCGAGATCGATCGGGGATGAAGATAAATCCCGATCGTCCTGAAAATTTTATCTCACGTCCAAAACTCCATGATTATCGATCTGACCGGTCGGATTTTAATTTGAACGGTCCAATTATTCCCAGAAAATCGAAGAAGTCACAGTTAGGGTTTCTGTGAATCCTGCGTTTTTCTGTTACAGCAGCCACTTCGCAGCAACGAACGGAAACCCAAACGGACTCTGATCGACACCAAAATTTGTGGGATTGTTCATCAATTTCCAATCTTGATTCTGACCGGAGGGATCTTCGTTTTAACGGCTCAAACAACGGGAAAAACGAAAAGACTAAACAGCTAATCTACAGATCTATTTTCTGGAAATTAAAATTGCAATAATACATAAATTACATAATTTCCTATACTCATATGAACGAATTTTCATCGTTTATATG
Organism: Gentiana macrophylla; assembly: GCA_026214975.1. Taxonomy (NCBI): domain Eukaryota; kingdom Viridiplantae; phylum Streptophyta; class Magnoliopsida; order Gentianales; family Gentianaceae; genus Gentiana; species Gentiana macrophylla. The sequence continues at coordinate 15,716,350 of CM047809.1, read as the reverse complement.
AGTTTACAATAGATCTAACGGGAAAACGGTGCCAACCCCAATCCATCTCTTCAACCATAGCAATTTAAAAATTATTAATACATAATAATAAGTAAAATATCACCTACATGCAATTCCACTCCTTTAAATCGTTTAATTACGATTATGACTATATAAATCGTGGAACCTTTCTCTGATACCACATGAAGGATGCAGGTTCTTAGATCTAAACGAGTTAGATCTACGCGCAGCGGATGGATCACGATTTACATATCATAAAACATAATCAAAGGATTTAACAACTACAAGGGGGTTGAGATCATGTTACCAATATTAGGAAGAGAAGCCAAGATCTTCCGATGTGTTCTCCAAACGGCGGTTGGTGGACACCCTTCTTGATACACGAGCCTCCTTGATATGCAACCAGAAAAATCCCGAAGATTTTTCCAACTCGAACCCTAAGAATAGAGGCCAAATTTTTCGCCAATTTCTCTCGGTGAATAGTGACGTGAATAGTACCTTGCCATTAGACTTGGGAGAACTCTCTTTATATATGAGAGAGTAATCAATGTCCTCCAAGGATTAAATAATTAAGTGATAATTATCACATTAATCCTTTTCCAAAATAAAAGATAAATAAAATGATTATCCCAAACAAATTAAGATAAATCATATTATTATCTATTATTCCATGAATTATCATTTAACAAATAAAAGATAAATCACATGTTAAATAATTATCCAAGAAAACTAATTTCTCTCTAATTATTTTCATCACATAATGGCGCCACTTTTAGGTCAATTTAGCCTACATAAAATGTCTTTTATGTGTATAATATTATTTAGCCCAACTAAATAATATCCATGCATATCAATTAATTAGCCCACCCAATTAATTATCAATGAGGCCCAAATAACAAGATTACTAGTCCGAATTACGAAGCGCATCGGGGACCACGACCTATAACCAGTAGCTCTCCAATAATTAATTATTCATCGAATGTAATAAGTACATTAATTATTAATTCCGGGATTACGCCACCATAAACCCGGCCCGAACTCTACCGATCATAGATGTATACTTATACTCAACCCATGTAGTGAATAAGCGTCCATTGATATAATCACTACATACAGATTAACCCTCCATAGATCGTGTCCATTCTCGAGAGGAAGTCTCCGTGAACCCGACTCGAATATCTTATCCTTATTTACCATCAACCCCTAGTGATCAATTAGGTGCACATATCGACTAGTAGCTAATTAGTCAAATGTGAACTCGGCCGATCGATCACTTTCTTAGGCTAACAAACAAGGGATCGCTCTCTACTTCCCGCAGGAAGGAATGGATTCCATGTCCAGAAAATCGAACTACTCACTCATCCGGAGATAGTGCCAATGAGAAGTGGCTTGGAACACATATTTAAGTGAACCGTAACTAACACATCAAACACTACCCGGGACAAGCGGCACTCGTGATCACCTCAGGATTAAGGTTGATCCATATATGATCATCTAATGATTTAATAAGATTCCTCGATTACGGAATTATACCGAGAAATACATATTAAATCGGTCCAGTCCTATATGAATGCCGTCATATATAAATGCCCCACGTAGGTACCCTCTACCGACAGTCCGGATAAGACTATCACACCCTAAGGTGTTCTGGACGCATTATTGGTGTTTTAATCAAGAGACCCTAAACTCGGATTAAGTTCACCACGGACTAACAGTTTAAGCATATCTCCACTAACTCAATCCTCACGTGTAATCCATACACTGAGTTAAGTGGTTACATACAGATATACTTAGGGTTTGCGGCAAGAGGTATTACTTTACAAGCATAAAGCAAGTAACTAAGGTGAGATAAATTCTGTCATCCATTAAAAACAATTACACAAATTGTCTTTCGGGCACTACACCTAACAATAGGACCACTTGGGATTGTTGGTCCCTTGAAAATGCTTTGGTTAAGTTTAGAGGAGGGTGAATAAACTTAACACTTAAAACTTTTGGAGTTAACAAACACAAGAAACCAAAGACTGCGATACCTCGATGAGTCTGCCGACACCTCAAAGAGCTTTGTTGATACACGATGAGTCTACCGACATTGAGTTTACTAAATTTGTGCAGCGGAATTATATAAAAAAATTAAGCCTTATTACTTGTTGTTAGATATGACACTAAGTATTAGATACTCAGTAGTGTATGTGTGTGAGTTCAGTTGCTAGATTCAGTAGGTTGATGTGTATAGTAAACTAAATGCAGAATGTAAGTGCAGAAAGTAAGTAGGCAGATTTTATAGTGGTTCCAGGTGGTGTAATCATGTCAGTCCACTCTTCTCCTGTGATGTTGGAGGTAATTCACTATAGATCTTTGATGTAGCTGTTACAAAGATTCCTAAGGTGGCTTGTCCTTCACCAATAACTATGGCTTCACAAACTGAAAACTAGGAACATGTAGGATTGATGCTCCAAAGTCTTCCACTGGTCCTTGAAGGGTAGGATTGCCTCTTCACCAGCTCCACCACAAACAACAGTCTTTCACACCCAACAGATGCTTCACTGTCTTCAGCAGATTCTTTGTAAAGTAAAGAATGAATCAAGTAAATGATTCAGTTACAGCAGCTTGATTAGGATGATATAATCAGCAGCTTGCAGTCTTCAAGTGTGTAAACTTGATGTGGCTTGAATACATAATACACTTGAAGATTTTCTCTGGATCAGTAGCCTTAAGCTCAGTAGGTTCAGCAGGGTGATAAAATGCAGCTCAGAATTATCTCTTGTATTTTCTTAATTTCTCATCATCTTTTTCTGAGTTGGAAGTCCTCTATTTATAGGCATGTGACTTGTATTTGAAATTCAAATATGACCGTTCCTGGTTTTGTCCCATTTGACTTGCTTTCTGTCACTATTCATAGGGTCGACAATCGCTGAAATCCTTTTGACAGTAATGCGATCTGTCCACCCTTTGACTTGTAACCATTGGATAAAGTCCTGAATCATCCCAACATCTTTTTAATCTCAGCCATTGATTTGTTTAGTGAGTCAGAGGTAGTTGGCTGTCCTTATCCATGTAATCTTCCAATGTAATCTTGAATTAATCGAGGTATATATATCAGCAGGTTCATCAGTCTGCTGAAATACCTATCAATCTGCTGAACTATAATTTGCTGTGTTTAAAACACAATGCAGCAGACTTCTTTTATCTAACTTTTATTTGTGAGTTAGATTACACCTTTTTGCAAATAACTAAGTTCCAATCACCATCCAACTTAAGGAACTTAGACCTTGTACACAAGGTATATGTAATCAGTTTAGGTAATCACAGAATTGCCTAAATTCTGATTCCATATCCTTGACTTTAACTACTAAGTTTGATCCCTTAGCCTTCATTAACTGAGTTTGAGCCCTCAGCCTTCAGTCTTCAGCAGGTTCCTGACTAGTCTACTGACCTATCTACCCTACTGATATAGACCAGTCTACTGATATAAATCAGCAGACCATTACAGTGCTTGTTTGATCAAACCTAATCAAAGATCAAACTCTAATAAACCTATACATTTGATCTAGACATCTTTTTGCCTTTGCACTATAACAGTTAGTCTGGCACTCATCACTAAAACTTAGAAATAAGTCCAACAGGGATGTCACCATATATGATAGTGTTTGGAAAAGCATGTCATTTACCGGTAGAACTCGAGCACCAGCGCTGTGGGCTACGAGGTTTCTAAACATGGATGAGAATTTAGCCGGTGAAAAGAGGATGCTAGATTTGAATAGATTGGAGGAGTTTAGACTTCAAGCATATGAAAATGCAAAGATTTACAAGGAAAGAACGAAACGCTTGCACGATAAGAAGATTCTGAACCCCACATTTCAAGTTGGAGATAAAGTGCTGGTGTATAACTCGCGTCTTCGTCTTTTTCCTGGGAAGTTGAAGTCTAGATGGTATGGACCACATGTAGTCACGAAAGTCTTCAATTCAGGTGCGTGTGAAGTTACACATGAATACTCTGGGCAGACTTTCACAGTTAACGGCCACAGGCTGAAGCATTACCTAGAGCACAAGTATAACCCTGAGTTGGAAGTCTTTACGTTGACAGAGCCAGAATATGAATAAAGGATCCCTATTAGTACAGTCGAGTTGACGACTATAAACTCAGAACTATTTCTGAAACCCTTATTTATTGTTTTGTTATTTTGAGTCAATAAATTAGCATGACAATCGCAAGGTTTTTTTCACCACATATATCTGCGGTCATCTGGCAAGAGATTAATGTGGTTTTTCCTTCACGATTATCATGTGATACCCTCGTAAAAGTTTTTGCGTCTTGCTTAGGCCAATAAAAGAATAAAGTGGCTTAAACTGTTTTTGCGCATTCCTCCGGTATGCACAATTACCGCCACTTTATTTTCTAATTGCCCTTCGCATGTTACTCACCGTTTTTGGAAGTATTTTGGACCGCAGGTAACGACTTGGAAGAGGAATGACCTAGGAGCTAATGATTACGCTCCGGGATTACTTTGACTTAGCTGATCAATTCCAGAGCTAAGTACCTTTTTCTTTTCTTTATTATTAGTCATTGGGGACAATGTTTATAATAAGTGGGGGGGGGGGGTAGGAGACTTAGCTGGGTAATCGAAAAGGGAATAATTTTGAAAATTTAACACTATTTTTAGCTGGCTTATTGCACGTTTTTGAGTAAGGAATCGGTAGAAAAGGAGCCCAAGTTCGATTTGAAGTTAACTATAGCATATTCAATTTAGTATGGAAGAATTGTGTGAAGTAGTAACTTATTAATTATTATTCTATCATTGCAATCAATATTTGAACACATAATCTGAGTGAGAAGTGTTTAAGATTAGATGATGAGTTGTTTGAACCGGGAATCATTATTTGTCTGTCTATATTCTTTTACAAATTGTTGTAAGACAAGGGAAGCAACTTGAATGCCAAAAGAGGAACCGGGACAAAACGGACTTGTGAGAGAAAGAGAAAAAAGTGAAGAAATCTGCCAAGCAAAGCTGATGGAGCGTAAAACACATGGCTATTGCAAAGAAAAAAAAAAGAAAAAGAAAAAAATGCAATAAATGCAGTGAGGGAAGCAAACTCGTGTAAAAAGGGCACCACCGTCGCATAAAAAGAAACAAACGAGGACTTAAGAGCGATGCTCAGTCCCCGAGTCCGCCCGACCCGATTAAGGTACCATGTTGTGTAACCAAGTCTGAAGGCAAGATGAGCGAGAGTATGCGCAGGTAAGTTAAGATTGTGTGGTTAATACAACTTGATTCTCCTCACGAACACACTATCACGACTGATTAATTACACGACACATTGATGCATGGTAAGTAGTGATTAATGGTAAGCTTATGGATTGTGGCTTAATGTATGTTTTTTCCGGAAATCTTGATTGAATATGTGGTAGTTGAAGGAGATCGCTCTTGGAGGTACATTCCGCCTTGATACTCTGCTCGCGGACGAGCAAAAGGCTAGTGGGGGATAGTTGATGACGGTTAAAAAAGTCTATCCTACGGCATCAACACTCTATCCATTATGAGCTAAAAATAGTTGTTTCAACCTATAAATATGAACCATTTGAGTTGAATATCATATGTCGGGTTCGTGAGTCGAGAAATCTGCACTTAGCATTTATTTTTTTTTCCTGTTTTGATATTATTTCGTGCATTATTTGATGATTTTCAGGATACAAAATATTGGGCTGAGCATCATGGACGAATCTGGAGTGGACTGAACGAAAGGAGTGGGCCTAGGGTATTCCAAAACATTCCAAGTTAAGTTGGCTGAAGAAAAAGGACAAAATACCCCCGGTTTACCGGGGGGTACTGGCGGTTTATCGAGATTCGAGATCCTTCCGAAACACGTTTTCTTGGACGAGGGGTAGAACTATGTGTTTCTAAGTCGGTTTAGATAGCTATAAATAAGAGGCTTTGCCTCAGAATTCAATGTACCCAAATTATTCAAGGCAAATTATGCAATAAAAGTTCTTTATTCTTTATTTTATTATTTTATGAGTTTTGGTTGGAGAGACAACGGAGTCGCCGCCTAGGGAGAGATCCGAGGGAGATCTACGCTCGTCTTCGAGGGTATAATTTTCTGTCTTTTCCGAGATGTAGATCTATCATTGTTCTATTCGACTAGTATGTTTTAATTGCTTATTTAGTTTAATTATGTAGAAGTTAGTTGATTTTACCCCATGTGTTATAGATCTGATTCATTGGTGAAGAAATCATGAAATAGGGGTTGCATTCTTCATATCTGCGATGGTCTATATCGCTAGATCTGAATACCTAGTAAATTACTAGTTCATGATAATCGGCGCCAGCTACGTTGATCGATAGATTTAATTACATGTTAGTAGCCTGATCAACTATTTCCATGTCATCGTAAACTAGCATGAAATACGAATAGTGAAGTGCTATGTTTGGACATTATCTTGAATGGACCCTGAACGCGTCTTTGATCAATGTCGATAAATTTGCTCAGGCGGGTTTGCGGTATGAGTTAGCGCTCAATATCGATAGCTCTAGTTATTTATGCGTATGGGCTATTACGGACCAATTAAGGAGGGTAGCTTACGTATAGATTGTCTACTACCATTGTCGGAGTAGATAGGGTTAGGAGTTGTACCCGTAGCTGAACAATGAATAAATTCATCGATGGAGAGGACTATTGCATGTTTGGGGGGAATAACTAATTGCTCATAATTTAACTAATACATTAGAAACTCGTTTTGCTTCGTGTGAACTAGCATAACCTTGTTAGTTTGAGGAGCCAAATTTACTACTGTCTATTTTATAGTTGGTCGTAGACCATAATCATGACAAGCTCAACCTTGATAATTAGACGTTCTTACGAGTATCTGTGGGATCGACCTTGACTCGCCAGTACTTTACTGCGATAGACCTAGTCCTATTGCTAGTAAGTGCTTCGCACGCGAAGGCAGGCAATTTAACTGTTTGCATTTAATAATAAAGGGTTGTGGACAGTACCGTTTGAGACAAAATAACGCGTCCTACTTTAGATAGAGTGTAAACCTTCCAAGATTGTAACTTCTTGCGGGACTTTATCAATAATGCCTTGGAAATCCTCATTTTTACACGAGTGTGGTGTAGAGGTACGCCAAGATATTTCTGAAGATGAGTTGTGTGTGACATACCTAAAATCCTTTCAATATCCGGGATGATGTGGTCTTGAGTGTTTGGGGACGTGGTGAACCTGGACTTGGCTATACAGATTTTGTGACCTAAGATATTACAAAAGCGCGTAAGAACCTGGTCGATGGCAATAGCCTGATCAACAGAAGCTTCCGAGAACAGGAGTAAGTCATCCGTGAAGAAAAGGTGGGATCACTCGGTCCTCCACGAGACACGGCAATCGGTTTCCAATGACCATTAGTGATCGATTGATGGATAAGGCAGCTTAATACCTGCATAACAAGGACACAAAGATATGGAGCTAACGGATCACCTTGCTTTAGCCCACGTCCCGGATGGAAGCCTTCAAGAGGATGACCATTCCACAAAATTTCAAGCGAGGTGCTCGAAAGTGAATGCATAATAATCTCAATAAGCATATCATCAAATCGCACAAGGGAAAGAATATGGCAGAGGAAGTCCCAGTTAACTCTACCAAACGCTTTCTCAAGGTCAACTTTTATAACCATGATCCCTTTATTGCCCTTTTTTGCCGCATAGGATATAAGACTTCCTGAGCAACAATGATGCTATCAAAAGTTTGCGTCCCTGGTATGAAGGCTCTTTGACTATAATCCGCAATTTTGCAAATAATTAATCTCAGCCGATTAGCAACGATCTTTGTGATAATTTTTGCCGTGACATTAGATAAAGCAATAGGTCGCAACTGTGAAACTACCTGCGGCGGATGCACCTTTGGAAGCAATGCAATGAAGGTCCGGTTCATAGCTAGGGGAAATGGCGATTTTGAAAAGCTTTGAGTACCCATGTGGTGAGGGAGGGCCTAACCGTGTCCCAATTCTGTTGATAAAAAATTGGCGGGAAGCCATCAAGTCCAGGGGATTTTAAGAGCCCCCATGTCAAAAACTGCATCTTTCACTTCATTAGAGCTCACAGGCAGATAGTCTTCTGTCCGTATGATTAAAAAGTCTAAGGCCAACTTCAATTACTCTATTTAGCAGAATGAGACACTTGCTTTTATCGGAAATCACAATGCTTTTTTTTGTGTATAACACTGGCTTTACTTTTCACATTATTCGTCTTCATCATTGATCCTCTGATGTATTGCCAATGCTGTACATTATTCGTCTTGATCATGGATCCTCTGCTGTATTGCCAATGTTGTACACAGTGCTGTGCTTTGTAAATATAGATGTTTCCTGTTTTGTTTTTTGTTTTTTTTATTTCAGATTGGAAATTACCCTTTCACCCTCTTCCCCATATCACATCACATGGTGTGATGTTATAACACATCTATCCTCAATCGTCTTTTGAACGGAGATGAGGATGAGATCTACCCACATCCATGTTCACATTATAATTTTTTTCCTAAAGCGTTCGGTATCCGGGACCAACTGTCCCAACTAGTGGTGGCCAAATAAAACCAGAACCGGCGGTTAGAACCGGAACCGGCGGTTTGTGTAACCGCCGGTTCGAATAACCGGCGGTTAGGGTGACCGGCGGTTCACCGGTTATGGGGCGGTTAGGGTATTTTGGTAACCGGAACCGGACCGGCAACCGGCGGTTCAACTGGCCTGGCCGGAACCGGTTGTAACCGGCCGGAACCGTAACTAGGACCGGAACCGGCTACAATACAAACAGCTAGTTTTTTTTTTCCAAACACTTCAAAAAAAATCCTACAAATACTACCACATTCCATTTCCAATTTCTTACACCACTCTCCTCTCAATTCTTACATCTTCTTCCTTCAAAAAAAAAATCGTACATCTTCTACTCATTTCTTTGATTATCAGGTTTGTTTAGTTGTTAAAAACAACAATCAAATTTACTTTACGATACCGATTTTTGAAGTTGTTCTGATTTAATCGTTACTTCAATACGGTTTTGGTTATAAGTAAATTTGGTTTGTATTTTATTCAACCCTTTTTTTTTCTAGTGTAAAAAAAATTTCATTTTATAATCAAATTTACTTTACTAGACCGATATTTGAAATTGTTCTGATTTAATCGTTTACTTCAATTCGGTTTTACTTATAAGTAAAATTGGTTAGTCTCTTTCAATGTTTTTAGGGGGAGGGGCCACAAGGACAAAAAAAATTAATAAATGGGTCTGGAAGGACAAAAGTAACATTTTCATGATTATAAAGGACAAAAATCACAATTGTTACTTCACGTGTTAATGTTACTTTGTGTTTCACAATTGTTACTTCATATTTACTCTATTCCATATTTGTTACTTCATATTTGTTACTTCATAATTGTTACTTTTGTCCTTATTAAATTACAGTTTCCTTCTATCCCGATTTTTTGATAATTTTGTCCTTCTGGACAAAAATCTATTTTTTTTATAACCGTTAAATTTAATTTATATTTTGTACAATGTCAAGAAGAGGTGAATCATCAAAAGGCAATCGAAATGTTGCTTTCCGTGATGACACAGTTGTGCCAAAATCGGGTGATGTTGCTGGTGACTATAGACCCGTGGTACAACATTTTACAAACCTTGTCACCGGTAGTCACATTTCAATTCCTCACTTTGAGACACCTTTAGGTTTCAATCCTGATGATTTTGATAGTCATTACGACGATATAATGTCTCAACCTAGAAATTTTAACATCAACCTTAACGAAGCTGAAGATAATGAGTCTCGTAATGATGAAGCCGACGTTGATGATGATGATGATGATGTATTTCCGACTGCTTCCCGTCCTAGACAAGGACGTGGTGAGAGTCGTGTGACTGTAAGAACACCGCGTCGTGATAGTGCAGATCATACTCCTACTCCAGAGTCAGTCGATTTAAATGTTGATAAAAGTACCCCAGCGGAGCACAAGAAGAAATGTTAAAATCAAAAAAATTTACGGAATTTTTCACAAAGGTTCCTCGGACTGATGAATTTGCATTAGCTAACCCCGGAATGTATTTCTACGGGGTGTGCGAATTCAATGGCACTAAATACAAATTCAAAGCGGGTGGTGGTTACGGATCGATGCGGAGTCACATGATAAGCAAACACCCGGAAAAATTGGAAGATAGAGCGTCTTAAACCCAGCTAAACATGCCGAGCTCCATCGCAGGTAACACTAATCCACTTTTTATTTACACTCGTGCTAACTGTAGAGATCTAACTACGGATCTTGTTGCGGGGATGAGTCTTCCTTTTAGCTTTCCCGAGAATCCTATTTTCGAAAGTTACGTACAAGGGGCTTTGCAACTGGCTTTTAATCGTATCCCTCGTGCAACGGTTACTAGAGATTTCAAAAAAAAATTATTAAACGACAAAATATTATAAATGAAAGTTTGAAGACAAATAAATTCTGAGTATGTGTATGTGCCAATATTTGGGAGGATAGGAGGACCAACAATTATTATTTGGGCGTGTCATCTCACTAGATTGACAACAATTGGATTGTCCAAAAAAGGTTACTTGCTTTTTGTTTATTTTAACGAAACTCATAATGCTTCTAACATTGCATCTTTATTAGTTGATATTTTTTACGAATACGATTTAAAAGATAAAGTTTTTTCTATTGCGTTTGACAATGCTTCAAACAACACTGCTTATATTCCCGAGTTATCCCAAAATTGTTACCTCTTTGTAGCGGTCAATTTTTTTATGTTAGATGTTTATGCCATATTTTCAATTTATGTGTAAAAGACGGTCTAAAAGTTTTTGACTATAATATTAAAGCGATAAAAAATTCGATTGCACATATGTTAAGTATAAATATTCTTGTTAATAAGTGGTATAAATATGTTAAAGAGAAAAGTCATCGCCCTGTCAAACTGCCGCATTTTTTGTGCTTTTTTAAATGAACACTGTCCGAGCGAATATCGTTTTTTTCCCCATACTTGGACTGCATGCAAGACACTGATGGATGTTTTTGAAGTATTCAAAAAATTTACTGAATTGTTTTCAAGATGTTATCAACCCACAACACATTTAGTCTTGCCTGCTAGTGTAGAAATAACTGCCGACTTTGAAACCTTGGAACACGACCCTGCATTATTTCAATGTTTAAGGCCGATGAAGGAGAAATGGAATATGTACATGTTGCGTATTCCTGACACTTATCTCATTTCTTCTATTCTCGACCCTCGTTTAAGACTAGTAGGTGTATCTAACATGTTAAGTGTTTACCATGATGCTTTCTCTGATATTTATAATGTGCCCCCGGTAGATTATACGGTTGAAGTAGATAGACTTGAAAATTTATTAAAACACTTTGTATGTTGAATATGAGCGTATGTATGGAATGAGAAACAACGCAGTTCCCAATCCATCCGCAAGTGCTTCTACTAATCCTGCAGGTGTCCTACGGGGAATTCAAAAAGTTCTGGAAAAATGAATTTGAAACGATAGAAGGGAGCGACAGCGCCATCCGATCAACGTACAGAGATAACCAAATTTTTTAACACAACATTTGAAGTCTGTCAAACCAGTACCTATGATTTCGACTTCAACTTATTGAAGTGGTGGAAGAGACATGCTAAAGAATTATCAGTGCTAGCGATGATGGCGGTCGAGTTTTTAAGTTGCCCTGTATCAACCGTCACTGTTGAACGAGCTTTCAGCATGGCAGGATATGTGCTTAACGATAAAAGATGTTCGCTTCATCCCACCATTTTAGAGAAGCAAATATGTTGTCAAGATTGGGTACGAGCCGACAAGAGGGTGCAAGACATTGAGTCAGAAGATGAGTCACAGTTCGAAGTCGGTGACACTGAAACTTCAGGAGGAGCAAGCGCTCGAAATACCGACATCGATAATTTTGAAGATTAAAGGTACGCAATTTATATCTTACTTATATATTTGTTACAATTTATAAAACAACTATAAAAGACTAAAAAAAACTATAAGAAACTGTTAAAAACTATTATAAAAAAAAAACCCAATAAAAGACGATAAAAAAACACGATAGAAACTATAAAAACCTATAAAAAAAAAGAATATAAAAGGCTACAAAAAAAACTATAAAAAACTATAGAAACCTAAAAAAAAAAACCAAATTTAAAAAAAAAAATAAAAATCATATACAAACCTAAAAAACTATAAGAAACTATAAAATACTACGAAAAAACTATATAAAAAAAACTATAAAAACCTAAAAGCAAACACATAAAAATACTATAAAAGACTACAAAAAAAAAAAAAAAAAAAAACCTTTAAATACTATAAAAACATATAAAAAGACTATAAAAGAATACAAAAAAAACTCTAAAAACATATAAAAAATGGAAAATTAGGGATAAGGACACAATCTGAAATATTTTTAAGAATATGACAAATTTACATATTTTTTATAGGGAGAAGGACAATCGCATAATTTTTATAATGAGAAGACAAACAATGAATCCCAAAATCAAATGAATCTCCTCAAATGAATCCCGAAATCGATGAATTTGATGTGAATCCCAAAAATTAGTGAATTTCGACGATGAATTTTGAAAATTAGTGAATTTCGAATGATGAATTTCGTCGAATGAATTTAAACAATGAATTTCGAACACAAGTAAATTTCGACAGTGAATAAATAGTTTTGACCTTTATGCAAAAGTTTCAAAAAACTGTCCTTCTACTCAATTGATGAAATATTTCTGTCCTTCTCCCTCATTCCCCCTATAAAAAAACCATAACAACACTATACAAACCTAAAAAAAACTATATGAAACTATAAAATACTATAAAAAGCTATGAAAAGAACTATAAAAGACTTAAAAAACAATAAGAACTACGTTCACTTTGATTTTTTTTATATTTATCGTGCCTCCGACACGATTACATATAAAAGATACGTAGGCAACCGAATTACCGGTATAAGCGTTGAAAAAATAGCATAATTTACATATATGAAAAATACACAATATATCTCACGTAATATTTAATAAAACAACATTTTTAATCAACTTATACTTAAAACAGACTAAAAAAATATAAGAAACTATAATATACTATAAAAACGTATAAAGAAAAACTATAAAAGACTAAAAAAAAACTTTATACGTTCGCTTTGATTTTCTTATATGTATCGTGCCTCCGACACGATTACATATAAAAGATAAATCAAGAATCGAATTACTCAGCATGGCATTGAAAAATAACATAATTTACATATACGAAAAATAACACAATATATCTCACGTAATATTTAATAAAACAACATTTTTAATCAACTTATACTTAAAACCGATTAAAAAAACTATAAGAAACTATAAAATACTATAAAAACCTATAAAAAAAAACTATAAAAAAAACCATGAAAGACTAAAAAAACAATAATAACTACGTTCGCTTTGATTTTTTTATATGTGTCGTGCCTCCGACACGATTACATATAAAAGATATATATAGCAAATTAAATTTCCTGCATGTCGTTGAAAAAATAACATAATTTACATATATAAAAAATAACACAATATTAATATTATATTTAAAACCGAATAAAAAACTATTTATAAAAAAATAAAATATATATTATATTCGCTTTGGTAATTGTAGTGAAAAGAATAGTAATTTGTTATTGTAGTGAAAAGAATAAGTATTATATGAAAATGTAAAAAAAAATTATTAATAATTTTTAAAACCGTGATCTGAACCGGAAGGAAACCGTGTGAACCGTGAACCGTAAACCACCGGTTCTGTCAACCGGCGGTTACAAACCGGCAATAACCGGACAGAAGAAACCGGCGGTTCCGATTCCGGTTTGGTTTGGTTTGAGCATTTGGCCACCACTAGTCCCGACTAATTAGACTTCTACCAGTTAGACTTTCGCAATCATTTTTATTTAGGATAAAGCCCACAAGAAGCTTTTTCAACACAACAACTGTCTCAGAGTAAAATCGAATCGGGGACTTTACTACGTGTTATCAAGTATTTATGATTTGTTTTTTTCTCTTCTTTTAAGCAGTGGTTTTATGGTGGTCCAGGACCACCATGTCATACTTGTCCACCAATGAAATGTCTTATAAGAAGGGTAAAAACGTCAATACATGGGATTTATATTTTCTGGCGGTGGGCGCATATTATTTGTCGTTTTTCTATTGGTGCCTGATCACTAGTCATCATCATTGGTCCAGGACCATAATAAAATTTCCCTCTTTTAAGGGTCTCTCCTATACTCTTTTTTCCTTCACGCATTCTTCCTTCATCAACCTTTTTTTTTTCTTTTCTGCATATTTTGTTGCTTAGAGTGACTTCATTGCAACTCATTTCATTTTTGAACTTCAACCTTTGATTTTAGGCAACATATCAAGCTCGTGGAAATTGATTTAAGGAATAGTCCAAAACATCATGCTTTTATTTTTGTGGCTGTCGCTGATGTATGAAACTGCTATTATTGGGTTGATTCGTGTTAAGGGAAAATCAAATGAAGTTGATGTGGGTGGTGAAGCTTTTTTTTTTTTTTTTTTTTTTTTTTTTTTTTTTGAAATAATATAGAAATTCAAATATCGGCTGATTAATTTTTATTATGAAATTGAGCAAAATACACAAGAACAAGTTGGATAAATTGAAAATTTGGAGTTCATAGCATATCTTTAAAAAGGTCATTGTGAAAAAGATTAAATTTGAGCAGCAGAGACGGAGGGGAATAGTAAAGATTATGTATTTACAGCAGGGGTGGTCGGAGATTTTGCATGATCACATTCTTGTCTTCGTAAAAATGTCAAAATTCTTTGGGAAAAGTGTGAATTGCATCCTAAAATGGTGGAAAGCTTATCATGATCAGTGGTTCACCTTGTTTTGCGCCAACAACAGGTAATCATCATCCCTGGTTTTGGGTAGAGTACCAAGAAACGGGTCATTTGTCTTCTGAATTTCTTCATTTTGGGAATTTTTTGGAACATATTTTGTATTGTTGAATCCATTTTGTGTTTTGGGTTGATTGAAAAAAACCCTCATTTTTCACTTGTGGAATCCGATTATATATATATAATCGGACTCCGCTATGGGAGATGAGTAGCATATTCTCGAGACCGACGTCCGGCTTCCGCCATTTCCGGCGAGCAATAACCACCCATACAACTAGCACCGATACAACATCCTACGGGGTCGACAAAGCACAGTTGGTGAAAGCCCTATGGCGGAACCAAATCCTCGATCCAAACAGCGACATTGTCAATTGGTGGAACCATGTCTTCCTCATCACTTGCCTCATCTCCCTATTCATCGATCCACTCTACTTTTACCTCCCTTTTGTCGGTTCCGTTGCCTGTATGTCCACCGACACACATGCCTCCGTCGTTATCACCTATTTCCGCTCCATTACCGATCTGTTTTACCTCCTTCATATGATCATGAAGTTTCGAATGGCCTTCATTGCACCAAACTCTAGGGTCTTTGGCAGGGGAGAGCTTGTTATGGATTCTCGAGAAATCGCAATCCGGTATCTTAAGTCCGATTTTATCATTGATTTCACTGCTACTCTTCCTTTGCCTCAGGTATGCAGATTATTTGGTAATTGAATGCAAAAACTATGTATTCTAGAGGGCAACTTGCTTGAAATTTGTCGACATTTGCACCATCCTTGTGTTATTTATATGGCCCCTTGTATTTTTCGTGGTTTTTGTGATATGATTTGAGAGATTGAATCCATAAGATTACAGATTTTTGCTTTTCTTGCAGATTGTCATATGGTATATAATACCGGCGATAAGAAATGACGGAACTGGTCATGCTAACAACACACTTGCTCTTATTGTTCTAATTCAGTATATTCCGAGAGTGTTTGTGATAATCCCTTTGAATCATCGGATAATCAAGACTACGGGTTTAATTGCTAAGACAGCATGGGCTGGTGCTGTATATAATCTCCTTCTCTTCATGCTTGCCAGTCATGTAATTAACCGATTACTCGTTCTAGTCTAACTAATATCACAGTTGTGTAATGTGAATTATGTGTAATAATGTTGAGAGATATTGTTGATGATTCAGGTACTAGGTTCTGCATGGTATCTGGCATCTATAGGGAGACAACACTCATGTTGGAAAGAGGAATGTACTAAGGAGATATACGCCACTGCACCGTGCATGTATAAGTTTCTGGACTGTGAAAACATTGGGCTACCTGAAAGAGATCATTGGTTGAATAGCACAAATATTCTTAAACGTTGTGATCCTAGAAATGGTGATTCAGATTTCAAATTCGGAATGCTTGCAGATGCTTTTACAAGCAAAGTTGCTACTTCACCTTTTGTTGAGAAGTATATATATTGCCTTTGGTGGGGTCTACGAAACTTGAGGTGCCTTTTCTTAGATTAATCTTATCTAATTTGCAGTCTAGCTCCACCATTTGCCTTTGATATGTTTTTTGAGTCACCTTGACGTTGTATTGCAACCAACTGCAGTTCATACGGGCAGAATCTGGAGACTAGCACTTACAAAGGAGAAACAACATTCTGTATACTTCTATGTGTTGGGGGTTTGATCCTATTCGCAAGGTTGATTGGTAACATGCAGGTAACGATTTCTTACCTCCATATTGTTTCGAATACTTGTCACGCTACATTGTTGTACAAACAGAATTATGTGCAGAGTTTGTGAGGGAAGTTGATATCCGATGTGATAACTGTTTTTTCCCCCTTTTTCTTGGTTTGGATTATCTGCCTGCACTTTTGATCTGGCAAATGTTATAACGGAGATCACGTTGCAATTGGATGATTAAGTATATCAATGGCCTGTGATACAAGATTATGGTTTTTGACTAGTTTAGTATGTTGAATGTGCATGTTTGCTTGTTGATTGAGATGGAATGTTTGTATTCTTATGATTCTTTGGTCCCTTTTTAAAAAAGGGCCTTACTCATTTTCATTTCCGGTGCAAATAAAGACTCATTTGCAATCAACAACGGTCAGAATCGAGGAATGGAGGGTAAAGAAAAGAGACACTGAAGAGTGGATGAGGCATCGTCAGTTACCTCTGGAGTTGCAAGAACGCGTTCGACGTTTTGTGCAGTACAAATGGTTTGCCACTAGAGGTGTCAATGAGGAATCTATTTTAAAGTCCTTGCCTTTGGATCTTCGTCGTGAAATCCAACGACATCTGTGCCTTAACCTAGTTCGACGGGTACGTCTTCTTCCATTTCACTTTATAACAATGTGATAAAAGACACTATATAGGTTCGTGATGTTTCACAAGTTTTTCAATTTTGTCTCGAGTTAACAGCAATAATGGGTCCCCGTCTCATCTTGAAAAGCGCGATTTAGCGCTTTTCTTTTTTTGGTTTGACCAGGTAGTCCCATCTTCATTTTTTTACAAGAATGTCCCCTCTTTCTGAAAAGTCATGATGAGCTTCTTTCTTTTTGTTTAGGTTTGACAAGTCCTTCATCTTTCATTTTTTTTCTTGTTGCAACTTTGGTCCATTTAAGTCACACATTTTCGGTGAAGATTGGGGACCTAAGTTGCCAAAAAAAAAACGAGAGATGAAGGACTAGTCAAACCTAAAGAAAAAAAGAGGGTTAAGTCACGGCTTTTCAGTAAAGACGGAGGACCATTCTTGTTAAAAAAAAAATGAAAGATGGGGGACTGGTCAAACCAAAATGAAAGAAGAAAACTAAGTGACAGCTTTTCAGTAAAGACGGGGGCCCATTCTTGCTATTAGCCCATTTTGTCTCTATTCTAGTAAAGTACATTTTTAGTCCATTCTTGATGAAGGGACAAATAGTGTGTTTATCCTAGGGGAGATTATAATTACTCTGTTAAAGATTCATATTTTGCCTTGTTACAGGTTCCATTTTTCGCACAAATGGATGCTCAATTGCTGGACGCGATATGTGAACGATTAGTCTCGTCATTAAGCACAGAACACACATACATAGTTAGAGAAGGTGATCCAGTGAATGAGATGCTATTCATCATCCGGGGACAATTAGAGAGCTCCACAACGAACGGTGGAAGATCAGGTTTTTTCAATTCAATCACACTTAGACCAGGTGATTTTTGTGGAGAAGAGTTATTAACATGGGCCTTAGTTCCAAACTCAAGCTTAAACCTACCTTCTTCAACTAGAACTGTTCGTACACTTACCGAAGTCGAAGCATTCGCACTTCGAGCTGAAGACCTTAAATTCGTGGCGACGCAGTTCAAGCGTCTTCACAGTAAGAAACTTCAGCATGCTTTTAGGTACTATTCACATCAATGGAGGACTTGGGGTGCTTGCTTTATACAATCTGCGTGGAGAAGGTTAAAGAAAAAGAAGTTAGCTGCAGAGTTATCTCAACAAGAGAGTCTATACTATAGACAAATGGCTGGTGGTGTAGACTTAATAAGCTATAATAATGGTGGAAATGAAGTGAATAATTTATCAACAGATAATAATTCAGCTGGTAATAGTCAGCATCTTACGGCTACGGTTTTCGCCTCGAGGTTTGCTGCAAACACCAGAAAAGGGGCTGCACAGAAGGTTTCGATGGCTGAGATGCCGTCTTCTTCCGGTCTGGACATGCCCCAGTTGTTTAAACCAGCTGAGCCTGATTTTTACAATGTTTGAGAAAAAGAATTTGTTAGGGATTTTGAACAGAGAAAAAGGCACAGGTTAGTTAGGAACTTAACAGGCATTGGTTTTTGTAACTTACAATAGAATTGAATATACATTCATCTTGAATCATTCACTAAGATCCATCAGAACATGTCAGAATCACAAGTTGGACTCATTCGTGTAGATCTCCGTTGGAAGCCACACATTTGGACGGCTATTGTGAAGGATTAACAACAAAAATGTTTCGATCTTTTAGATCGTTTGGTATAATTTGTAGAGTAATTTCTCATTACCCCTAGTGGATTGTGTGTGACTGTTTCAAAGTAACACAACTTATATGTGACTAAATGACATTGAATTGAACACTTAATCTTAACATGTCAAATTTGGTTTTGCTTAACCCAAATAAGTCACTACAAAGATAATATTAAGGTAAATAATATAATAATAATATTATCCTAACACGCCCCCGCAATCTCATTGTAATGCAATGAACATGAAGATTGACTCCTGATTGAGGCTAAATTCACCCTTCAAAAACAATTTATAAAGACTCGAAACCGTGGGTAAACTAACTCTCTAACCGGCAGTGTACCGGGTTGATTGCTTTAGAATAATTTCAGAGAGTGCGAGTCGAACCCAAAGGAATCGTGCTTTGTAAGTACCAAAGTGAGCGTAATGCTTAGTCTAGGTGATCAATATTTCAAGTCTTTTAACTACAACGATACTAATGTGATTCAAAATAGCTACTAGATTCAAGTATTGGTTAAGGGACATAGCCGAATCATGATCAAAATAGCTAGTTTCACCCCAGGAGTGACAAAACCGGGAGTGTGCAATAACAACAGCCTCTTACATTCAATTCCACGGGTACGTGCTCCTAATCCCGGTGCTAAGGTCTCAACAACTCTTCCCAACACCTTATGCCAAGTCAACTAACCGTCCCTAAGAGATTCATTCACAAGACAATCATGCACGAGCCGTTTAAACGTTAAAGACGAGTAACCTCGCACTACAATGCGATCCTAGAACCCTTTTCCCACACCCCTCTCTCTGAACAACTCTCAAGATTGATGTGTGTGATTTTTGACCTAGGTGATCAATCTAGCCCAAATCCGTTATAGCAAGTTAAAGGACGTGAAACAAGCAAGATACAACAATAAAAAGCACTACCCACTCCCAATTTCATCACCCCAAGGGTGATTTCACCAAATTTCACATGATTCGACTATGTAGATGTTTAGCTACTCATTATACTAATCAAAACATACACAATACAGTAAATAAGAGCCATAACAAGTAAAAGAGAAGAGAAATATACCATAAAATCGCAGAAATTCGAGTTGAGATCCAAAAAGTACAAAATAAAGAAGTAATTAAAAGGTGGTCTCTTAGTGTTTGGAATGAAAATCTAAGCTAAGAAATGGAAAGATTAAGCTAAGATGTTGTTGATTTACACTAAGAGAGAGTATTCTAAGCTATTACAAATTTCGAGCAAGAAAATTGGTAGAGTTTTGCTAAGAAAAGCTTGATGTTCAAGAAATAGTCTAAGGGGGGTATTTATAGGTGGAGGGAAAATCTGCTGAAAAATCGGCCCAAACGCGCGTTTGGGAGCTGGGACGGGCATTTGGAATCTTCAAACGCGCGTTTAGCATAGTTGGAACGCGTGTTTCGCATAAATTCTGGGCAGGGACTTGACTGTTCTTCATCTGGAACGCGTGTTTAGGAAGGTTCGAACGCGCGTTTGGGATCTTGGAACGCGCGTTTGGAGTGATTTCAAACGCGCGTTTGGAGAGCTTCAACTCTGAATCAACATCTGGACTTATGGAACGCACGTTTGGGGGGTTCAAACGCGCGTTTGAACCCCTGTTTCCCCAATTCTTCACTTTTCTTCCTTTTTAAACCCTCGTCTTGCCTCGATCATGCTTTTTCACCACGAATTGTCACCTTCCGGGTCCTCGAGACACCAATACCCTTCAATATCATAAACAACCACAAACATCCAAACAATTCCGGAGGGTAAAAGTGCTCGGGAATGGGGTTAATATCAACAAAAAGGGGTAAGAATTCATCAAAGTAATGGATTCATTCCCCGTGCCATAAACTCACGATAACATCCCGAAAATGGTCTAATTCACCCAAAATTGTGCTGAAAGTGTGGTAAACGGGGGTAGTTAATGCACCGGAGTCAAGTGAAGTTGACTCCCATCAACCACCCCACACTTAGCCTTTGCTCGCCCTCGAGTAAACTAGGCGTTTTAAAACCAACCAAGGGATTCAACTTTGTGACGTAGGTGCTACTATCCACGCCCTCGAGGTAACCACAAAGTAAGACAAACGAACATACACACACCGGTGCAACATTATCAAAAGAATAGAGTGTGTGTGGTGCCGAGCTACATCCAAGTGTTCAAAATGATTATCGGGGCTTGAATCCCGACCAAAGGTCTACCAACCGTCTCATATCAACCACCCTCTCCACTAATCAAGGTCACTAAGTTTGGACACAATCGGGTAGGACTTGAAGGGTTATAACGTTAGGCTAGGGTAATTCCGGTTAATCGAAAAGGATATTTTGGGAACTGGAGAAAAGAAGTACGAGTGAACTTAATCAACAAGTGTACCACCTTATTTCTACCATACAAACCATCCAAACTCCCTTTTGATTAGTATAAAACTTTGGGAACCATAGGATACTAACATACCCGAACTCATTGCCACAATCAACTATGTTTCAAGTGTCATGAGGCGAGATCGAATACATTAGCACCTATCTCACTATCCCAACCCTTAACATCATAAAAAATCACTTTCGAGCTCATCACTTTGATTCCAACCCTTTATTTTATAAACTCCAAACTCTAATTCATTGAGAACTTTCTAATTTATTTTGAACTTTGATTGATTGAGTTCTCTTTTCTTTTTCTGTTTTTTTTTTTTTTTTTTTTTTTTTTTTTTTTTTTTTTTAAAGAAAGAAAGAAGAATTTCACAGATTTTTCTTTTCTTTTTGGGCCAAACCCCAAACATTGCACCCAATTTGAGCTCCTCTTATCCTTATAGCTCCAAACCAAGAAAACACCAACCCATTACAATATCATTTCCCCCACCCCACACTTGTCTTGGAAAGTGTGGCCTAACAAAAGACTAAGCCCACTCGTAAGGTGTAAATGAAGGGAACATGACCATAATTAAGGCTCAAGGTAGGTTTCTGACTAAGTAACAAAACGGCTATAAAATGAATGGTGGTCAGACCATTCTATCAAGGCTGAGAGGGGCTACGAAGGTCTAATGTTCGGGACAAGGCTTATTTGGCTCTGGTTGGTCAAAGAGACGCCAGGACCGTCATCCCGTATCCTACTTAGGTAAACCTTTCTATTTCGTCTCGAGACTAGTGGTATGAGAGGTGGTAGCAATCAAATTGTGCACAAAATGTAGCTTACGTGAAATTAATAAACTCCATCCTCAAGATAATATCAAACCGCAGTGTACACGTTTGGGATCCCTACTAAGGTGATCACCACTCGAATGTGAAAATAACACACACAACACGGTGCTAAAAACCCTTGAATTTTTTTTTAAAAAATTGCCCAAAAATCGACTCGAGCCCGGTCATAGGCTAAGCATACCACATATTTAGCACATTTAACAACGAAAACAAGAAAACGGCTAAGTCTCCCACCCCACACTTAAACGAAACACTGTCCTCATTGTGTGAGAGATAAAAAGAGTAAAAGACTTAGCTGTTTGACCAAAACCCGGCAGAAAGGCGCACTAGTAGCCCACGTGACATCTTCTAGTAAGCTCCATCTCGAGTATCTAAAACCATAGAAACAAAAACCAAGGCAAACACATGCACGAGAAAAATCCACGTGCCAAAAGATGGTGATAGATACGAGATATATAAAAATAGAAGCCATGCCACAAACAAAGTATCAAAGCATATCAACCATACTAGACGGGAATTGCACTGGATGTAAAGATAATCAAAAGAAACACAGAGCATCCACGCATAAAATAAGGCCATAGAGGTTCACATAAAAACATCCCCGTCTATGTACAAAAGCCGGAACCAAAAGGAAATTCTCACCCCAACCTCTCTTTTAAGCTAAACTCTCCCATCTTGCACCCAAAGACCACTCCAAACTCATTATTACTACCAAAAAGGTGGGTTGCCTCCCCCAAGCGCCTTTGTTTTGTGTCGTTGGCTCGACGGGATGACTTATACAGTGCCAATTTTTTCAAAGTTATACTATTGGCACAGGCGAGGAAAGGTAGAAGTGCTTTGTTTAACGTCGTTAGCATCGACGTAGTGGCACTAAACGGACTCATACCTCAAAAGACTCAAAACAACAATTCAAATATTTTATTTCAAACAAGTATCACCAAAACCATCAACCAAAATCTGAGCTCAAAAAGATCAACAACTCAAGAAGACTAAATATAGCAAACATCACGGAAACCGAGTTCGCTAGAAACTTACCTCTCATGGCCCTCGATGTTACCTCTTCCCAACTCGGGAATCCTCCTTTGTCAAAATCTCTCATCACCTTCTTCTTGTAATTGCCATTCCATGGTAGTTGTCCCCTTTTACAAATTCTATGAGCTCCATCTACCGGTAAGTACGCAAAATCAATCGCATAATACTCATCAACACAAGGTGGAAGAGTGTAATAATCCGGGACCGGCATGCTAATAATCTCCACTTCTCCCGGTAGCTCTACCATAAATGGCTCTTCAGTCTCATACGATTTCACCACACTCTTCATAACGACATCTTCATTTACTTCAATTGGGAGTGAGGGTGAAATGGGCGATCCCAGTTTCTCTTCCGACTCTAATTGTGTCTCATCAAACAAAGGTGCTCAAATCTATCGTACACCCTCCAAGTCATCATTTCGTATTTCATCGGGAGACAGTGTAATAGATAAAAGTTGCACCTCCTCCATTTCCAAGTCTTGCAACTCCTTTTCATCCCAAAACGAGCTATCTTCATCACCAAAAAATTCTTGCTCAGTCATAACAATGGTCGGTTCCACCACACATTCCACCAAGGTATCATCAATTTTCATCTCAAGGGGTGAAGGTGCAATAGGTAGAACGTGAAACTTGCCATAATCAAATATCGCAATAGGAGGTGGCACTATGAGCAATCCCAACTCACTATCCGCTCGAAATCTCATCATGGCAAACTGAATCATCAACCTCACTCTCAACCTGAACTTTTTCAGTGATAATATCATCATCCCGGACCACCGCTATTGCACATGTCTCTTCCTCTTTCTCATTCTTCCTCTTTTCAATCAATTGCCCCATCCGGTCTTCAAGATTTCTTACGTCGGAGTCAAATCTTCTATCGAACTCTTGCATATCCTTCTTCATTTGAATCAAACTCTCGTTCAATAAAAAATTAATCCGCTCTATTTGAATGTCGGTGAAGTCTTCTTGTGGAATGGGGGGAAACTGATCATACTGACTTTGATTCATTGGAGGTGAGTAGTAAGCCTCTTTCCATGCCAAACTCTGATCAAGTGGTTGAATCTGGGTGAAGCTATCAACACGTTGAGTATGAACACCGTAATCCTGATAAGCACTAGGGTTCCGACAACCCTCATAATGTTGTGGCTCATAACTTGAATAACCATAATTTTGACTTTGGCATGCACTAGGGCACTGATAAGCCCATGAACCTTGGTTACTCTGCTATTGATATTGAGGCCGAGGCAAGAACTGTTGTTGATAACTTTGTTCAGTGCACGAGAGGTTGGTAGGGTATTGTTGTTCGTGGAGAGTAGTATTGATCGAAAAATCCATCCATTTAAGCTCAAGCTGCAAGATCTCAGAAAACAACAAGAACACAATCACGGTATCTAGTCACCACCACCACCGCAATAGGTGGTGTGACTTTCAACAAAAAACCATCATCAAGAAAAAAAAAGAAAAAGAAAAAAAAAGAAAACAACCTAGGCCTAAGCTTTCGGTTCACTTGCAAGATATCACAAATAGCACACAATTCCCCGGCAACGGCGCCATTTTGATTGAGGCTAAATTCACCCTTCAAAAACAATTTATAAAGACTCGAAACCGTGGGTAAACTAACTCTCTAACCGGCAGTGTACCGGGTCGATTGCTAGAATAGCTACAGGAGTACGAGGTCGAACCCAAAGGAATCGTGCTTGTAAGTACCAAAGTGAACGTAATGCTTAGTCTATGTGATCAATATTTCGAAGTCTTTTTAACTACAACGATACTAATGTGATTCAAAATAGCTACTAGATTCAAGTATTGGTTAAGGGACATAGCCGAACCATGATCAAAATAGCTAGTTTCACCCCAAGGAGTGACAAAACCGGGAGTGTGCAATAACAACAGCCTCTTACATTCAATTCCACGGGTACGTGCTCCTAATCCCGGTGCTAAGGTCTGAACAACTCTTCCCCAACACCTTATGCCAAGTCAACTAACCTTCCCTAAAAGAGATTCATTCACAAGACAATCATGCACGAGAGCCGTTTAAACGTTAAAGACGAGTAACCTCGCACTACAATGCGATCCTAGAACCCTTTTCCCACACCCCTCTCTCTGAACAACTCTCAAGATTGATGTGTGTAATTTTTGACCTAGGTGATCAATCTAGCCCAAATCCGTTATAGCAAGTTCTAGGACGTGAAACAAGCAAGATACAACAATAAAAAGCACTACCCACTCCCAATTTCATCACCCCAAGGGTGATTTCACCAAATTTCACATGATTCGACTATGTAGATGTTTAGCTACTCATTATACTAATCAAAACATACACAATACAGTAAATAAGAGCCATAACAAGTAAAAGAGAAGAGAAATATACCATAAAATCGCAGAAATTCGAGTTGAGATCCAAAAAGTACAAAATAAAGAAGTAATTAAAAGGTGGTCTCTTAGTGTTTGGAATGAAAATCTAAGCTAAGAAATGGAAAGATTAAGCTAAGATGTTGTTGATTTACACTAAGAGAGAGTATTCTAAGCTATTACAAATTTCGAGCAAGAAAATGGGTAGAGTTTTGCTAAGAAAAGCTTGATGTTCAAGAAATAGTCTAAGGGGGGTATTTATAGGTGGAGGGAAAATCTGCTGAAAAATCGGCCCAAACGCGCGTTTGGGAGCTGGGACGGGCGTTTGGAATCTTCAAACGCGCGTTTATCATGGTTGGAACGCGCGTTTCGCATAAATTCTGGGCAGGGACTTGACTGTTCTTCATCTGGAACGCACGTTTAGGAAGGTTCGAACACGCGTTTGGGATCTTGGAACACGCGTTTGGAGTGATTTCAAACGCGCGTTTGGAGAGCTTCAACTCTGAATCAACATCTGGACTTATGGAATGCACGTTTGGGGGGTTCAAACGCGCGTTTGAACCCCTGTTTCCCCAATTCTTCACTTTTCTTCCTTTTTAAACCCTCGTCTTGCTTCGATCATGCTTTTTCACCATGAATCGTCACCTTCCGGGTCCTCGAGACACCAATACCCTTCAATATCATAAACAACCACAAACATCCAAACAATTCCGGAGGTTAAAAGTGCTCGGGAATGGGGTTAATATCAACAAAAATGGGTAAGAATTCATCAAAGTAATGGATTCATTCCCCGTGCCATAAACTCACGATAACACCCCGAAAATGGTCTAATTCACCCAAAATTGTGCTGAAAGTGTGGTAAACGGGGGTAGTTAATGCACCGGAGTCACGTGAAGTTGACTCCCATCAACTCCTCTGATGTCGGCAACAAGCTTCTCCGAATCAAACGGCAACAACTGCGCCACAACACAATACTGTGTTGCGGAAACCTGTAAGGGAAGACACAAAAAGAAAACCAGAAGGAGGTAGTAGTCGGAGGAATAAATCTTAGGAAATAGTCGGAGGGATATACCCTAAAAACAGTACGAGAGCTGGATGACTCTAAAAATGTGGAGGAGTCTTAAAAAAACACTTGGAGGGAAGGTGATTCCCTAAACAAAAATAATAAAGGAATAAAAAAGGGACAAAAAGGAAAAGTTTGAATGTATGGTCATACGCGCGACCAACACATGGGTGGGACAAAACGGAATAAAAGGATTGGAAGGTCGTACCCTAACAAAATAAACGTAAGAAAATGACTAGAGCCAAAGGCGACGGAGATGGAGATAATTCAGGAGCTGGTCCCAGGGCCGGAGAAGGCGCTTTACCGAAAAGCTCCACCGGCATGAATATACTATGAACGGTGAAACTTAAATCAAAACCACCGGAAGCAATCAGATTTTGTGACGTGTATAGAGGAGGATGGAGTGAACGACGGAAGAGACGAGGCGGCGCACGTGCTCTAGAGGTGGCCTGTGGCACTTAGATCCGTCTGATAGTCGGCTCTAATACCATTCTGTAACGCCCTCAGAACCCGGGCCTGATAGCGCTAAATGAGTCATAAATGGTCCGGTCAACTGCTTAGACCACCGTCTTCGCTTGGTCTAAAAAGGCTAACCCGCAAGATCTTTATGTCTCACACTTATATGAGGGTGATCATTCACTTACTTTACCGATGTGCGATATCACACATGACACCATTGATGTTGTTTCCGTCTGATGCCAAACCGTTGTGCAGACTATGAGTACTGTAACCAGAAATCGGAATCGGAAAGTGGGTGGATCTTTTGGATGACATTCAGGGGTCGATTCAAGACCGTGACTTTCACTAGCTTGCACTAGAGAACAAATTGAAAGATCTTGATACTTATTTTGCATCTCCTTAGTTGAGTATAATCTCTATCAACCCTTTATTAGATCTAGATTAGTATATAATTAATATGATTACTAGATTATTAATTATTTAATTAATATGATTACTAGATTCATATTTTAACAGTTTCTCAACCATTTTCGCTACGTTTTTAATCCCGATTGAAACTGTGATGATCTGAAACGAAATTCTAGGCTCCTGTAAATTTGTTGCTGGCGCGGTCCCGATAGAGATTTGGCACTAAGTGGTGGCTCCAAGCCCAAAACCGAGGGTTTTTAGGGTTTTGTCTCTGTCATGACTTACAGCAAACACATATTCAAACATTATAAATATTATTCAAGATATATAAGTATAACTGAATTAAAGTTCTTTATTCATTTTATAGATCTTGAAATATCATTTGGTGCATCTTCATGTTTTTTTAACATGTAATATTATTATCAAAACTCAACAAGTAGCCAAGGGAGACCAAAGAGTATTCATTGAAATCCAATATTAAATTGATAAATTCATATTTTGATAAATCCACTATATGTTTATCATTGTTTTTTGATCAAATTTAATCATTTATTAATGAACATATTTTTCTATCAATAATGTAGTGTATTTTTATTCATCATCAACAATGGAAAACTCGATGAATGAGCGCAGTGCGTTGCGAAAGCAAACTTCTTAGAGCGCTAACAATAATAATAACTAGCGGTAGATTTTTATGATGCATTGGAAATGTAAAATGACAAATAAATAAAAACATGACAAATTATGAAATGTGACTGATAAAAAAAACGGTGAGAGTATTATTCAATTGGAAATGTCGTCAACTCTCCTTGAATTTTTTATTTGATTTTCTAACTACTCTTGTCTCCTCAACCCCAAACATCAAGCATTTTTTTAATAATATTGAGGTAGTCAGCATTTTTAGTTTATATTGTAGAAAACATAGGCCCAAACCCATATAAGAGGGATGAGGCGGCCCAAACCCATATAAGAGGAGGAGCCTCATCCCCAAAACCTAGGGGCCTCATCCCCAAAACCTAGGTTGTGAGGTGATGGAAGTCCATCTCTTAATATGGTGGGTTACACTATCACAAGTTCCTAATGTGGGATACTTTAACACGCCCCCTCAAGTGTGGGCCGGGCAACACAAGGCCAACAAATAGGCCCAACACTTGCACAATAAAGGGTGGCTCTGATACCATGTAGAAAACATAGGCCCAAACCCATATAAGAGGAGGGGCCTCATCCCCAAAACCTAGGTTGTGAGGTGAGGGAAGTCCATCTCTTAATATGGTGGGTTACACTATCACAAGTTCCCAATGTGGGATACTTTAACATATATGTCGGAGCTTAATTGAATGTGCATGGTTGATATGAGATCAAGGGTCAAGATCTAACAATAGATCAATAAAAGGCATACAAATACAAAAAAGAACAGGAGATGATTAGCTTATCCCTCATATTTTTGTTTCTGTTATAGAAGAATTGATATTGAAATGAATCAATACAACAAAACACAAGAGAAAAACAAAAATGTAAAGTAGACTTATTTTCTACACTTCTTTACATCACTTCTATCTACACAATACAAGAACATTGGTATTATATAGTAGCCTAAAGGATGTGAACCATCCTATGTATTTAATATATGGAATAAGAAAAGAACTTGCAACATATGTAAACAATCAATACATGTAACTAATGATGTACAATAAATAACAAAATGTGGATCTTGAATGGACATCCATATATATATATATTATATATTTTATAACACTCCCCCTTGGATGTCCATTACACGAAGAATATGTCTCGCTAAAACCTTACTAGGAAAAACCCTTCGGGATCCTAGTGAAGGAAAAAGAGTACATATTCGTTCGTGCTTGTATTACTCCCCCTGATGAAATCAATATTTGAGATCTTCGGATCGGCAAATTGAAATATTCTCTTTGAATGTAGTAGAAAGCTATGCTTCTGTGAATAATTAGACTTAACTGATGACTTGATCTGAACAACTGTGCATCCCATTTTTATTTGTAGATCATCATCTGCAAAGGTATGATGTATAATTCCTCTTGTGTCCTTTGAAATATCAATCGAATACCATATACTGCTACAATTCTTCGTCATTTGAGTGTAATTGAATCTGCCGAATCAACACTTGACTTGATTCATCGCATATTGATTTCATTTCTCTATGAAGATCATGTGCTCTCCCACTTATGTAAATAAATATTACTGAATTTGAGATGAACGATCTTCTTCGCAATTGTAATAGTAGACAAAGATCATTGAATATAGAGCTGATTTGAATGCTCTATCTAAGTTGCATAACGTATATGTCACGTACTATTAACTTTGCTAGAAAAACCCAGTGGGACAAAAACTAGACAAGGAAAATAGTTCATGACATATGCGTTTTTATGTGTTGCACTGACTGCCTCATTAAAAACCTTTAACTAAGAAAACCCTGTGGGAAAAAACTTAGTTAAAGGGAAAAAGAGTACAATCATTGTAATCCAGGACCAAAGCATATCATGATTGTTTTGAAGTTGTCGCTCCCCCTGACGACAACAGTCTTTCAAATGTACGCATTTCAATACTATAAATATATTTCTCCAAAATAGATGTTGGAAAAACTTAGTGAACAAATCTTTCAGATCGTCACTATAGCGTACTTTTATTAGTCATATCTCTTTTAAAGTCCAATTTAAATGTAGGGCTAAAAATTGGCATACCCACTACTTGTGCAACACTTGCAACACAATCAATATTATCTTCTAAATAAAAATAGGGGATGTAATATCACACAACTCATGTCATTATGCATGAGCTATTTATATATATCCCTTATTCATAGGGAATTTACTGATTGATTTTCTTACCTTTAACATGAATATTTTAAGCAATATAACGACATTTGCAACTCAACAATATATACAGGTTGCGATTTTCATGTCTAAAATCAATCATATATTTTCATATAAATACGTCTAATGACCTATAAATATACGGTCACAACGTCATATAAAAATTATTAGTTACTGCCAGAGACATTAAGTAGCGGAACATGATGTTATCCGTATTGGGAGAATATAATTGATAAAAATCAATATTCGGTCACTAAAGAACCAAAATTTCAAGTCAATATCACCTCCATTGCTTGTTTCATTTTCACCCGATCTATGTGCTTCTAGCACTTAACTTTTGACTTAGGTTCGGATCCAGTTATAATAGCAAAATATGAGGCAACGATGTCGCCGGGCGATCGTGGTAGTATTTAATAAAATTCTCCCATAATATTCATTGCTAGCATAAACCAAATCCTTATCAATATATGGATCTCGATTGTTCCATAACCCCAATATTTGATCATTTGATGCACGTGCAAATCTATTAGGGTTTTCACCTTCAAGACGAATCTCTTCGAGATATTTCATGAGCGACTTAATATCAATATCGAATTTATTTTCCGCGGATTTTTATTTATTACACCGATCGGTCTTCTACGCTTCTCGCATAGATATTATTATCAATCAAATTTGATTTGGTGCATTTATAAATAGTCACTCTTTATATTCAATAAAGCATCTGGCAGTTCCTTGCTAAATACTGCAAGTTAAACTATTTACGCAACTTAGTTTGAATGATGCGTAGAAGATCTTTATAAAATTTCTCGGCATTCTTATATCTTAAAATGGGTTTTCTTATCTCCCTCTAATGCCGGGAAATGATCTTCGTTAAATATGTAGTAATTGCACCGAGTCAAATTGATGCTCCATCATTCATTTCAAGCGATTTACACATTTTGAAACACAATGATTTTTGCTAAATCAACCTCATGATCAAGTGCTATTTGACTTTTGTTTCCAATAATCATAAAATTTATGTAACTATCTCATATCTATGAGATTTATATATTTTGGAAACAAACAATTTATACGTTTCATGAGTTTAGAATAAATATCAACATATATAGCACTAAGTCATTTCAAATTCTTCAAGAATCATACACATTATTTTTGATATTCATCTGGGGGTTTTGATAAAATAATACAATTAACTTAATGTTCATCTTCTCCCTCACGTGAGATTGACAATGCTTATTGTGTCTTATATATTGATATACTATATAGCTATTTTATGACATGTCTTTCGTGATTTTTATATTACCAGAACATTCATTGATGACTCTTTTAGAGTTCTTAATTAATCTGATAAATTTTGTCAACACTATGTGGGTACTACGTGATTCAATCACGACTTTTCAAATATGAACTTCATGTTCATTTATATTATAATGTTTTGTTATGAGAATTGATGTATTTGTATTTATTTTTCCTCCCGCAAATCTCGGACAATACTTTTATCACAATCAATATCCAGAATATTTGCAATAACCCGTGACGGATTCTACATTTTTATGTGATATCCTCTTATGCGGTATCAACAAACTTCATGAATATATTTCAAGCGGGGAACTTGAATAATCACTTATAGAGTTTGACATTTCAATATCGTTTCATCCGTTGTCGATTTTGGTATGATCACGGTAATTGATATCTTCAAAAGAATAATATATTTCCACGCTCACTTCATTAAATGGAATGATACATCTTAGAATTTTAATTTGATGACATTCACTTGACAGAATGTACTTGTATAGAATGATGTATCTTATATAATTATATTTGATCGTATTCATTTTACTTAAATGAAATTGTATAACATGATGCATCTTATTATGTAATATAGTACATATATCATTGCACTACTCATGCATATTATATTGGTCACATTCTCTTCTAAGAATGGACATATATGTCATCATTTTCAAGCATATTGTTCAAGTCATCGAGAAAATATTATTAGCATGAGTAAGTCCTCATTTTTTGTATGTCTCGATATGATACCATTTTTATGTATATCAATAAAAAAATTGAGACTTGGGAGAGTATAGAGCTTTATTTCGAACAATTTTGTTTCAATCGGCTAAGCCATTTTGGGTGTGAACATGAGCCACGGGATGTTCCACACCTATTCCAATTGACATGAAATAATCATCAAACTTATGTGATGAATATTCACCGGCATTATCCAAACGAATTTTCTTAATTGGATAGTCAGGAAATTGTGCTCGTAACTTAATTATTTGAGCCAACAATCTAGCAAATGCATGTTACGAGTAGATAATAAACATATGTGTGACCATCTTGTCGATGCATCAATTAGCACCATAAAATATTTAAAAGGTCCACACGGTGGATCTATAGGTCCACATATATCACCCTGAATTCGTTCTAGAAATGTAGGTGATTCAGTATCATCTTTAACCGGTGAATGTTTAATAATTAATTCCCACATGAGCAAACAACACATTAGAATTCACTATAATTTAACACTTTTTGACCTTTTAACGAATGGCCATGTGAATAATCTATTATATGTCTCATCATTGTGGAATCGGGATGCCCAAGGCGATCATGTCATATCATGAAATCATTAGAAACCATAGACTTTTGGTCTACTACTTGATGAATTTCATTTCTTTGTATAATATAAACCGTAAGATAAAGCATGTAGCTTTTCTAATACACATTTGTCCGTAAATTGTATTTGTAATCAATAAATATACATCACTGAAACATTTTTATTTCAATGGCTCTTTTGAAGCCTTATAAAAATGGCTCTTTCATACATTATCATTTGCTTCTCTCATTTTTTCAAATTGAGATTTTTTTTTCACGGTATGACGTGCGTTGTCGCACTCTCGATAATCAAATGCCGTCATCATCTTTAATCAATCTGAAGATTCATCTTCCATTTATATGAATTTTATATTCACTTTATGCCATTCAAAGGCTATTCTTGGATTTCATATCCATATATATACACTTTCAAAATATTGATCATCTTTATATGATCATATTATTATTCGATTGATGTCATATCATTTTATTGATATCAATGTCACTAGTATCAAAATACTTGTAGTATAATCATTCAAAAAAAAAAAAATGAATTGAAACATGTAAACAAAAATTTACCTCAATACTTTAGCACATAAGTAGCATCGAAAAGACAGATCAAAGATCTCCAAATAATATACCCGAGAGCAACCAATTTGATAATTTTTGGGTTCCTTTATATACTTCATTTGATGGTAATTCTCACCAACAAAATATCTTGTAATGAGAATATCAATGTCCTTCTTCTTATCCCCATCATAACAACTATGATGTTCAATATATCATTGATCCGAATTTGCTGGTTCTAAGGCAACTCCTTGAGATCATATGGTTCGATGTAACTCCAAATATTATACATCAAGTTTCAAGATTCACAATGGCCAGCACAACCACTTTGTAACAGTAGGCAATTTCATTCTGGTAGAGATCACCGAAAAACTAGTAGTACACACGGCTACTGAATTGCTATTTCCATGTTTCCAATGTAGAAGTAAAGAAGAATAACTTATCTCAGATTTGGCAATGGACAAGAAGACTCGGATTCCATAGCAAATAAGCCTCTTTTGTCATTTACGGTTGTAAGCTTTTAACGGGTAGAGACTCGTCGATAACGTGTTATAGAAGAATTGATATTGAAATGAATCAATACAACAAAACACAAGAGAAAAACAAAAATGTAAAATAGACTTATTTTCTACACTTCTTTACATCACTTCTATCTACACAATACAAGAACATTGGTATTATATAGTAGCCTAAAGGATGTGAACCATCCTATGTATTTAATATATGGAATAAGAAAAGAACTTGCAACATATGTAAACAATCAATACATGTAACTAATGATGTACAATAAATAACAAAATGTGGATCTTGAATGGACATCCATATATATATATATATATATATATTTTATAACAGTTTCTTGTTTTTTCCCCCATTTATTGATCAAGAATGATGTTAAAATGTGTGGCCAAAGAGTTGACATAGTTTAGTGTGGAAATATTCTTTGTGACTGACATGTAATAGAAGGTTACATGTTCACCTTTCAAATTGCTAACTTGAATACTGTTAACGGTGATTTTTATGGTTTATACGACTTTATTTCGTAGCAATTTCTTTTGTGTTTTATTACTTTTTATAGAAAAGTAAGTGTTTAAATGATTTATTGAAAGAATGCGTATGGGAATGATTTAAATGCAAAGTTGAGCTAATTTCGTGATTTTATTGGTAATTATCTATGGTTTTACACTTTGCGTGTTTTTATGGTTTTGTAGGTACGCGAACATGTTATAAAAGGAGATCTAAACGGAAGGAAGGAGATAAAGATGAGATTGGATTGAAGATTCAACCTGAATTTGGAATGAAGTTGAACCAGACGAGCGTTCCAAAACATATAGGACGGGCGTCTGATATGACTCGGCCCGACTCGAAGATTTCAAGTAGTTGGACGGGCGTCCAGGAGAATAGAAAGGATAGACTTGGAATTATCTTTATTTTTATTTATTAGGGTTTAGACTTTCTACCAATTATACCCTAAGTCGGCCAAAACAACTATATAAAGGAGTCATTCAGCAGAACAGAAACAACATCTGATCCTGAACCACAAGCTGCGGCACAAAACCCTAGGCATTTGGTGGGTTCGGTCGACCGAACCTCTTCACTCTGTCGACCGAGTGCTTTTTCTTTTTATTTTTTTTATTTTTTTATTTTTTATTCCGTCTGGTACTGGCTATGGTGAGAGGCTGAGGCCAGTTCGAGCAAGCATGTGAAGCCATCTCTGCAACATCTGGATTTCTTCTTTGGGATTGTTTTTTTAATTCAAAGTTTGTATCTTTATTATGTTTAATTTGTTTTTATGCAATTATATCGATGGATTGTTGCATGTTTGATGTTTAACGTTTGATGAGAATCGTTGTTAGACTTAGGTCACCATAGTAAAGATTAGATTTTTAACCTAAAAATAACGAGAGTTGTTAGGTTAATTTCTAGGTTGCTAGATTGAGAAATCTTACACCTTTGTTATGAAAGCGTTAATCTTTAATATCGAGAGATGAGAGATTAATATGCGAATTATCTAAGAGATTAGAAATTCATACTTTTGATAGGTGAACCACAATCTTCATTAAATCTTCACTAAACAATCTAGAAAGGAAATCGAGGGTTGTGAGATCGGTGGATCATTGCTTGTTCGTTTTCAATTTATTTGTTATCTTCTTAGTAATTTTATTATCTTTTTAGAATAGAATTATTTTCATTAGTTTGGCTCGTAACTATCTTTCCTGGCTTTGGATTCTAGATCCTCTGTCCAGTTTATTGTTTTCGTTATTTTAGTTCTGTTTTGTTTTATTTTTCGTGACAACTTTAGAGAAATTAAGAACTAGACCAACCTCGATTCCCTGTGATTCGACTCCGGTTGTAACTACTATACTACGATCCCTGCACTTGGGGTAAACCGGATTATTTTATTACTTGTTTATTTTTCATTAGATAAAATCCGAGACAAGTTTTTGGCGCCGTTGCCGGGGAATCGGTACGGTTGTCTAGTTTTATTAATTTTTCTGTTTTTCTGTTACTAACTTTTCGTAGGTAGTTTTCTCTGTGTACATAAAAAAAAAAAAAAAATTTTCGTTCGGTCGACCGAACCCTGACACTCGGTCGACCGAGTGTTATAAAAAAAATAAAAAAATAAAAAAAATGTCATCAACTAGGAGTGTGCAAGATCAGATCGCCATCTTTGCAACAGGCCAGTGGCGACCGCTTCAAATGTCGTGCAATCCTATGAATCGACCCGTCGTTTCCTCGTAACTCTCAAGTTACGCTACGTGAAGTTGTTGTCAACCTGGCCATATGATTGGCGATGTCATCTTCTTCCCACTCCTGCATATCAAGTTAATGTTGTCCGAGAATCGGGGGCGATGATAGTCCGATCATATGCCGGCTATGTGACAATGTGGGACATGCTTCGTTTACATCCTATGGGTGGATGAGCATTTTCGATGGCCAGCAATATCAGAGGTTTAACAATCAGTTCTCTGGCCACAGCAATTTTCAGAATCAGGGTTTCAATCAAACTTGGAATTTCAATCAAAACCCGAACTTCAGTCAGAACCCCAATATCAATTCTTCCAATCAAGATCAGTGATTCAATCGGAATAGTCCCAATCCTATGTTCCAAAGTTGGCCTAGCCCATCTTTTCCACAACACTTTCAGGATTCCTATCAGAGCACCTCTCAACCTATTGATCTTGAAGCTAAATTGGAGGAGCTCCAATCCTTTCAGAAGGAGCAAATGATAAGTTCCAACTCCTTCTTGGTATGCTTGCTAATATTGAGAGACAGATCGAGCAAATGGCCCAGACTGAGTTCGATCAAGATGAAGGCAATTGGCATCAAGAGATGATTGACGAGCTGGAACCTGATATGGATCGGTTTACGTTACAGAGGTTAGAAACTTCCTTCCCTCCTGCATGGTGTGATGATGAAGACGGTTGTCCTATGATGGATCCGACATCAGAGATGGTTGAAGATGACAATCACCAAGAAGGTGAAGAAATACACCCGGTGTTGGAGAACATAGAGGACAATGTGCCTAAATTAGAGATAAGTCACCCCGAGGAAGTCGCATTTGAGGAGCCGTTGAGACCAATAAGTGTTGAGGTGATTGTGGACGAGCGAGTGAGCGTAAAGGAAGTGATTTTCCCACTTGATCACTATGTCATGAACTGGGAGGTGGAACCCCCTAATCCCGTTCTTCTTTTATTGGGAAGATACTTCATAAAGGTCCTTCGAGCCATGATTCCATTAATTTCCTATGAAGGTGAGTTGGATGGCTCGTATGTTGAATATTCGTTGAAGAACCATGCGAGAAGGACGTATCCGTTTGATAATGGATAGTGAGCTAAGTGTGTCTAGCCAAAGACACTAAAGAGAGGCGCTTGTTGGGAGGCAACCCAAAATTAAGAAAAGTTTTTGCTATTATTATTTTATTATGGTTTTGTTTGTGTTGAATAAATAACGAAAGATAGTTTTCTTCTCGTTGTAGTAGTTTTGTTTTGTTTTGTTTTGTCTTGGGTTTTGGTGTCGGTTTCTGTGGTTAGGTAACTTGCATTTTCGTAATTTGAAAAATCAATGTGTTTCCTTCCTCCTCGCCGATGTTACTGATTGTGCACTACTTTTCATATAATTCGGTTATTATCAATATTTTTGCATTGCTTATGCTTTGTTCCATGATATTGCCTTGTCTATCATCTTTTGTGCCCCTATCCCGAGGTACGTTTTGTTTTGTTTTTCAAGTGTGCAGGATATTTTCGATAGCAATTGTGAGTCGTTAAACGATGTCGGTTTTCCGGTGGATGGTCCACGATCATCGATTTCTTCAAGCGTTTACGATCTCGACTCGCGACCACTTCCGCACTGCCAAATTCGAACTACAATCAGCTAAGTTTTTTTTATTCTGCACAACATGAGGACATGTTGTTATTTAAGTGTGGGGGAGTAAGGGATTGGTTGTTTGTACCTACAAAATGTGCTTAATTTATTATGCTTACCACCATTCTTCAAAAATTCAAAATAAATTTCAAACATCCGTCCCGAGCATGAGTTTATTTTTGCTTACTTACTTGTTATATTCCCATACTTGTGATCAGTTGACTAGTATTTTAGCATAGACCTTTGATAAATAAGCCTTTACTCGAATTCTTTTCAAGTAAGCCTCTTCGATGACGAGCTGAACTTAGGAGACTGTACCCATTTAAACCGATGATGTTTGATTCTGGTTATCAGACCGTTTGCTTAGTGCTAATGTCATGGAAATTGTAATATGTGCGTAGTTGGAATTGAAGTAGGAAGTATCGTGAATATACCGAAGCCTGAATGTGATAAGTGAAACGTGACTATTGTGCTTTAAAAAGTTGTTTTAAAAAAAAGAATTAATTGGGTGTGTCGGAAGCTGGTCGATGATTGGAGTGAGGTAGGGCGTATCTCGAATGTCCTATACCACTATGATGACCAAAAGCTCACGACAGTCGGAAGAAGCTGCCTCATGATTTGAGTAAGGTAGGGCATATCACGAATGTCCTATTCTACTATGACGGGCAATAGCTCATTCTGATGTGTGTTTAAATGTGAATCAATTAAATCAACTTACGTAAGGAATTTGGTATGAATATGTGAAAGACTTAGTTATCGCCTACCTTATCCCCAGTATAGGCCAAGGTATATGTTGTAGGGTGTTGGTCCCAGAGAAGGGTGAAACTATAGTCAGGGGGGGGGGTGAATGACTATAGTGGAGTTTCAAAAACTTTTCTCTATTTAAAAGCTTTTGGGCAGCGGATAAGTCCCTTCTTACTATGATGTTTTCAAATCAGTTTAGACAATCACAGATATAAGTTATGATGTAGGCAAATTTAGTAAGTGCTGTAAAGTAAATTGCAGAAATTAAATTGACACAAGGCTTATAGTGGTTCAGGGTGGTGTAATCCCTTAATCCACTCTTCTCCTGTGATGATTGGAGGAATTCACTATTGTTTTCACAGATACAATAGTATGTTTGTCCTTGGCTTCCCAAGCTTCACAATCTGCAAGACTATCACTCCTTGATCGCAATGCTTTCAGTGATTCAGTCTTCCTTTTGCTGCTCCTTGAGATCAAAATCCTTCAACAGCTATCACAGATTCAACTCCTTCTCAGATTGCCTCTGATTCAGTTGCTTCAGTTTGATGTGAATGTGATTCACACACTTGCTTGATCAATCTCAGTTCTGAGTATGACTTTGTAGTTCTGATATTTGAGTTGATCACTAGATGTATCCTTGTAAGTTCAGAGAGTTGGCTTTTCAAATTGACAGAGTTTCTGCTTTCTTTCTTTTTGAATCGTTGTATTCTTTTTCTGTCAATGCCTTCTATTTATAGCCTTGAATAACCTTAGTGTTTGAAATTCCGTCCGTTGGCTATATTAATGAGGGAATGATCCTTGATTTCATTCTTGATTCCCCCTTAATTGTATTCTCCTTGATTTCAGTGATCGGATTCGTATAGCAGAAAATCCGTCCTTGATTGATCCTTTAATGATTGTGCATTTAATGCTTGATCTGCTGAATCTTCAACGTATATTAAATCTGATCTTGTAAGTGTCTCTTCACCGCTTGCGTAACGGTAGAGTGAGCCTTCCGACTTAGCCGTTAGTTCTTTCTTATTGTTTTCTTTGCCGAAAGTCGGTGTACTCACCGATTCAATGCTTTCTTCTTTGTTCTTGTTATTGAAGAGTCTTTGTACTTCATCGATCCTTGATTTGGATGAGACCAAAGGTACACCATATTTGACTCGTTGAGTTTCATCACTTAAAACATGACTTAGACTTATCCAAGGTCATCACAGCACTTCCTTGGTTATAAGTCGACCATAATGTCTCATTTCTTCTCTGCTGGTGCTTGGTGGCTTTCCTTTGCCGAATATCTGCTTTTGCTTTGCCGTCCTACCAACTAGTACAATACTTGTCCGACTCAACTTATACAACATGTCAGACTCTAAGTAAAGACTTATACAGAGAGTTCTAACTTATTTCAGGCTTGCTATAACAGCTAGTATGGCCATCATCAAAACATAATAAAATGTTCCTAACAATTTCCCCCTTTTTGATGATGCCAAAACCCTCATAAGCCTGAACATAAGTAATCAAAAATTTTCATAATAAACAACAGAACAATTTTATTCATCCATCAAAGGGCAATAAGATATTGCAATATTGTATCTCTTTATTTAAAGAACCAAGGCAAACGATAAAATTAATAATAAAGCAACATGTAACAGGTTTACTTCTTCATTTCTTCAAACCTGATGCCTTTGCCTTTGCTGTTCTTGCCTTTGCTGCCCTTGCCCTTTTCTGTTGGGCTTGCCTTCTCTTTACTGCTTTTAGGCTTAGAGCTTCCTTCCCCCTTTTTGGCAGCACCAAAAAGAGCTTCAAGATTTGTTGGTGCTGTATCAGGATCAAGGAGAGGTCCATACCTTTTCTCCAGTATCTTGTTGCTGGCCTCGCCAACTTTGAGTAGAAGGTCCAGCTGTTTGCCAGAATGCTCCATTATCTCATCCAGATGCTGAATTTGATGAGTATGAGCATTGAGAGTGTCCACCAATGGCTTAAGGTTGTTGTCCATTGTCTCAGCATGGAAATCGAGATTGGTTTGGACATGATGAGGGATGAGTTTCTGTAAGTTGCAAAGTAAGTTCCCTTGTCTCTCCATGACCTCATCTTGGATCTTGATATGGCTGATGAGAGCCTCAATCTTGTGATTGAAGGAGGTTGCTTCACTCCTTAAGGCATTCTTCAGGTTTTGCCTGCTGTAATATTGCCTTTCCATGTCTACAATGAGGGGTTGAATGTCTAGATTGAAGACTCTCTCTGGGTCAATTTCTTCTGGTGCCACATGGACATCCTCTTCATCCTCATCATTTTCACTCTTAGCATCTTCACCTTGCTTCTCCTCATTCTCCACTTCAACTTCTTTCTCTTCCTTTTCCTCTTCTTCTTTTGCATTTTGTGCTTTTTCTTCCATCTGCTCTTGTTCTGCCTCATTAGACACAGGGTCATTTAGAGGTTGTTGTTGAGTGTGGACTGCTTCATCTACCACAGTTCCCCTTTGTGCAATTGTGGGGGAGTTGACAAGTTCGGCTAAGTGAGCTTTATCAGCTGGCTCACTTGGCTGGTTGTCAACTTTGCCTATGCTTTTGGAAAGCACTTCTTGGAGAGTCAGTTCACCATCAGAAATCCCCAAATCTTCTTCATTGGCTTCAAGATTTCTTCCTTCTGAATGTTCATCTTCTGACTCATCGTCTTCCTCATCAATCTTTTCTTCTTCAGATGGAGTGAGTCTGTATCCTTCTTCACCTTCTTCAAGGTAGGTGATTTCCTCTTGCTGCTTCTCTTCTTCTGTGTTATCACTGATTGTCACAGGCTCATTCAAGTTACTGGTGTCAGGCATATTGGTCTCCTCTTGTGCCTTTTGAGATCTGGTTCTTCGTCCCACTCCTGATCTACTGCCTTCAAGCTGCTTCCTTTTGCTCCCAGCTATGGGTTTGGGTTTTAAGGAAGCCTTGATGTAAGTAAACATCGTCTTTGATTTGTGTGGAGACTGCAAATTTGTGGGTTGTACTTTCAACTGATTGAACAAATGTTGAAGAGGGAACCCATATGATTTCCTCTCCCAGAAATCACCCTTTTTCTGCAAACCCTTGCTCGGTGCGGTGATTGATAAGTCAATCTCCTTTTGAATCTGATCCTTCAATCGATTGAATACGAAGGTTTCCCAATCAAATTTGATGCGATTGTAGATTATGGCCATTAGTTTGATCCTTACCTCAGTTAGGTTTTCCATTGACCCCTTTCTTCCTTCAATATTTTTGGTGATGACCGGTGCAAATTCAACAAACGGAAGTTTGAGCATTGATCTAGGTAGATTGTACGTCTTGCTGTTTTGCTTGGGGTTTTTGGCTATTTCAGCCCAGAATTTTGAGATGTCTGTTGTCACAAGCTTGACATTTGCAGGACCAATTAAGGGAAGATGCAGGTACCTGTTGAGTGTACCAGGTGTGATGACAATGTTTTTACCAAAGATTGAGCTTGTGATGCGATCAACTTCAGTCTTCTTTGTGCTAGGTACAAACTTGGCATTTTTCCAAAATGCTATCAGGTTTTCATAGCAGATGCCAGTTACCGGGGGGTTTAGAAAGGTCATCAGCCCCAAATTCGAGCAGCAATCAACCAATCGTTGAGCTTTTGAATCATTATCACAGAATGAGATATAATGCTCAGGTTTGAAAAACGAGCCGGTGATGATAGATTTTTCGTAGTATTTTTCAGTAGCAGTGATTTGGGAGGATGAAGCCATTGATAAGTAGAGGAAGATTAGAAGAAAATATTGTGAGGTTTCAGGAAAAAATAGGGTTTGTAATTTAAAGGAGAGCGTAAAGATCTTCTGAAATTCTCCAAGTCTTGTTTATATAGTGTGATTTGGGTAGTATGAACGTGGTTTGAATATGGAAGGATTTAGTGACATAGTGGCGTGATTCGATCTGTGTATGTAAATCGCGATAATCGAGCGTAATGGGGAAGTGGTTTGATAGAGCCCGGGAATCGAGGAGTTTATAATTCGAAAAATAATATAATTACCTCCATGATCATAAGATGATCGCCACGTGTGTAATCTTTCACAGAATAATCCTCCATAATTTCCTTATTCTCCACGTGTAATCAGAATTGATTTTGTTCACACCTTAAATTTATCCAAGTCTTTATTTCGGTGAAGTGCCTTGATCGTCACTTAGCCGATCCAAAGGGTTCTTCATTGAGCCGCTCCATTGAATCGCTCCTAACAATCGCTTAAGTTACCTTTGTTTGGAT
Source organism: Gentiana macrophylla (assembly GCA_026214975.1). Lineage (NCBI taxonomy): Eukaryota > Viridiplantae > Streptophyta > Magnoliopsida > Gentianales > Gentianaceae > Gentiana > Gentiana macrophylla. The sequence continues at coordinate 15,673,614 of CM047809.1, read as the reverse complement.
ACCGCTGCCTTACCTCGCTACATCTCCTCGTAACGGCAAAGGTTGTACCAGCTTAATGAAGTCACTTAGCCGATTACTCCAGTTAGTCGCTTCTTGATACTTAGTCAATTTCAATCATCCCTAACTCGCTTCTCAACATACTAAATCTTTCATAACCGAGTGGTTTAGTGAAGATGTCACCAGCTTGATCTTCAATGGGTATGTATTTTAGGATGACATCTCCTTTTCAACATGGTCTCTCGATAAAATGATGTCTTACATCAATGTGCTTTGTTCTTGAATGCAATCTCGATTTTCAAGTAATAGATATTGCACTTGTGTTATCACACATGATTGGAATTGTTCTCTCTTCCACTCCATAGTCCTTTAGTCGTTGTCTTATCCACAAGATTTGTGCACAAATGACTACCGCCGCTATATATTCTTCGCTTTTTGTTGATGTAGATATTGAGTTTTGCTTTTTATCAACCAAGAGACTAGTCTCGTTTCCTAACATTTGACATGTTCTAGAGGTGCTTTTTCTATCTATTTTGCATCCAAAGATAGTCGAGTCCGAATATGATATCAATGTAAAACCTCCATCTTTTGGATACCAAATACCAACATTTGTAGTGTTTTTCAAGTATTTGATTATCCTTTAGTCGCTAGAAGATGTGATTCTTTTGGTTGAGCTTGAAATCTTGCACACACTCCTACTGCAAATGCTATGTCAGTCCGCTTGCGCTTAAGTATAATAATGATCCAATAATTCCTCTATACATTTTCTCGATCAACATCTTTTCCTCCTTCATCTTTTCCAAGTATGACTCTGGTACACATTGGTGTGTCTGCTGTGCCACTTGTATCTATCCCATACTTGTGTATCAAATCTCTTGTATACTTGGCTTGACTAATGAAAATCCCATCCTTCATTTGATTTACTTGAAGGCCAAGGAAGTAGTTTAATTCTCCCATCATGCTCATCTGAAATTTGCTCTTCATTAGGTTTGCAAATTTCTCACACAGTTTTTCATCCTCTGATCCGAAGATTATGTCATCAACATAGATTTGTACCAAAGAATGTGCTTGCTCCTTCCTCCAGCTTTGAATAGAGTCTTGTCAATGGTTCCTTTGTTGAATCCATTCTTGATCAGAAATTGTGATAGTGTTTCATACCAGGCTCTAGGTGCCTGTTTGAGGCCATAGAGAGCCTTCTTGAGTTTGTATACTTTGTCTTCTTTTCCTTTGATTTGAAATCCAGGAGGTTGTTCTACATAAACTTCTTCTTCCAAAAGTCCATTTAGGAATGCACTCTTCACATCCATTTGATAGACTTTGAAGTCTTTGTAAGCAGCAAAAGCTAGAAAGAGTCTAATTGCTTCCAATCTTGCTACTGGTGCAAAGGTTTCATCATAGTCTATTCCTTCTGCTTGAGAATAGCCTTTTGCAACTAGCCTTGCTTTGTTTCTGACAACAGTTCCTTGCTCATCCATCTTGTTTCTGAAAACCCATTTTGCACCAATGATGTTTGCCATTTCTCGTCTATCAACAAGTTCCTGCACTTCATTTCTTTCAAATTCATTTAGTTCTTCTTGCATGGCTGTGATCCAATCTGCATCTTGGATTGCATCATCTATAGTCTTGGGTTCCACTTGTGATAGAAAGAAAGTTAGCATGTGCTCCAGTTGTCTTCTGGTTCTAACTCCTGTGTGAATATCTCCAATAACTTGTTCTTCAGGATGGTCTCTTAGCCAATTTAGATCTGGTTGAAGTTGTTCTACACTTGGTGCTTCCATGCCTTCATGCTGAGTATGAACTTCAGCTTCAGGTTCTTCTTTTTTGTTTGTATTGATATGTGGCTCCTCTTGATTTTCAAAAAGATGATTCGTGATAGTAGCCGGTATGGTTGCATTTGTATAGATTTCCTCTCTGTCGCTTTCTTCTTCTTCTCTTGAAGATCTTCACCATTTGTATTTGGTTCATCAAAACCACATGTATTGATTCTTCAATCACCAATGTTCTTTTATTGAGTACTCAATGCTTTGTCGTGTCCGAGTATCCAATGATGATTGCTTCATCACCTTTTTTATCAAAGGTATGCAATTGTTCCTGCTTAAGACAAAACATTTTGATCCAAACATATGAAAATATGAGATATTGGGTTTTCTACCATTCCATATTTCATATGAAGTCTTTCCATGATATTTGTTGATGATTGATCTGCTTTGTGTATGACATGTCAGTGTTTGTCGCTTGACCCAAAAATCTCTTTGGCAAGCATGCTTCAAAGAATCATTGTTCGATCGCTTCTTTGAGAGTTCTGCTTTCTTCTTTCTGCTACACTATTTTTGTGGAGTTCCTGCTGCAGATAGTTGATGTAGTACTCCATTTTCTTCACAATAGGTTCGATAATTTCATTTAGAAATTCAAAGGCCTCTATCTCGATCCGATCTTGATAATTTTTAGCTCTTTCTCATTCTCGAGTCTTCTCAAGAAGTCCGCGACTTCTTGAGTGTTTCTTTCTTCTTGTTCATGAAAATGGTCCAGGTACTTTGAGAAGTCATCCACCACTACAAGAGTATATTTCTTACCACTCACACTTACTGGTGTGACTGGTCCAAAAGGTCCATGTGCAAATGTATGTAGAATTCTTGTTGTGGATTGATAAGGTTTTGACTTGAATGAACTTTTGATCTGCTTTTCTTTCGACATGCATCACATAGACTTTCTTTCTTGAATGTGATCTCTGGCAGCCCTTCAACTAGCTTTCTTTTTGATAGTTTGTTGATGGTCTTGAAATTCAGTGATTTAATCTTCTCGTGCCAAATCCAAATTTGTTGATTGATTATTCTTGACAAGTAGACAAGTTTCGCTTTGGTTGTTCTCCACCCACCACATACATGTTGTCTTGTCTTCTACCTGCAAGAACTCATGTGTTGGTTTGACTGTGAATCACTTTGCATCCTTCTTTGTTGAAGTGCACATTGTAGCCTTTGTCACGTAATTGACTAATGCTCATCGATTGAAGTTAAGTCCCTTGACATATGCCACATTTTGAATCTTTAGATTGTTCTTGAGTATTGTGCCTTCCCCTTAATCTTGCCAGGTTTTCTTTTCCTCCAAATGTGACTTTGGGTCCATCAAAAGCTTTGAAATCAGTGAGCCATTTCTTGTTTCTCGTCATGTGTCCGAACATGCACCGCCTATGTACCGGACATCCTACAAAACAGATTAATTAGGTTTAGGTACCCAACACTGTTTGGGTCCATACTTGTTAGCAAACATGCCTCCCATACCTAGTGTGTATCCAAAAGGTCTTCTTTTTGGATAATTGAAGTCATCAACTTCATATGTATAAGGCATGGCATAATAGCTTCTAGTATTTTTACAGAAGGTATTCTGATACTTTTCTCTACCTTTTGGTGCCATTACATCCTTCTTCACTTTCCAATATGCAGTAGGAGACCTTTCTTGCTTCATGTGTCTAGGAACATATTGGTTTTTCTTAAGCACATGATGCATTTTGTGGAATGGTTTCCTCTTGTATTTTGGAGGTGCAACATTCCAATCATCCTCTGAGGGGTAAAGTCTGCCTTTACCTTTCAGATGCCAGTTGTTCTTGATTGACTAGAATGAGGATTTGATTTGCTGTTTCACTACACTGGGTTTTGACTTCACCGAACAGATGATCTGTTGGAATCATGGTCCGTCCCTTTCTAAATTTTGGTCCACTAGTGGTTCTAAATTTAGAATGGTGTTGACCATTATTCCTACTTTCATCCTCGATCACAGCCAAGACCAGATCTGATCCAAACCTATTTTAGGGTTTGTAAGTCGGGTGCTTTTAGTGGTGCAAGGGTTACCTTTATCGGTGAGGAGATTTTCTTAATCGATCTCATTAATAATGGATGTATGATCATCTGCTTTTTGTTGATCATTTAAGTAGGTCTCCTTACTAGTTAATTCAAATTTTGCTTTATCCAGCTTCTTTCTTTAACCTCTTATTCTCTTTTCTTAGATCCTTGCATTCCTTTTCCGAAATTTCATGATTCTTTTCAATTTCATCGAATTTAGTCATGAGATTTTGAACTAGGTCTCATTGATCTAATGGGAGACTAGAAGATTGTGCAAGTGTTAGATGTGGATGCATTAGATGAGAACAGAACTAGATGTTACCTCGCCATCATCGATTCTTTAGTCATTAAACATAGGCTTGTTTCCTCGATTCTGAAAGTTATCACTTTCATCTTCATCCAATTCTTTGGTCATGAGGCATAGACATGCTTTTTCATTTTCTCTCGAAATGCCTTCTTCATCATCATCATCCCGAATCGATGATTCTTCATTCTTTTCACTCGCTGGATTCTCGCCTTGAGTGCCTTCTGCCCTTTCTCTTTTCGGATGCTTTGTATTTCTTCTTTTCATCATCTTTGTCATTTTCTTCAGACAATCACCTTGAAATGACCTCTCTTATTGCAGCTGAAGCATCTGTATTCATCATCTTTCTTCTTCATGTCTCTGTTTGAGCTTGACTTTTTGTTTGATGTTGAACTTCCTTTGAATGGCTTCTTTTAAACTCACAAAACGCTTAACTAATAAAGCTACCTGTTCTTTTAGTTCTTGTGTCTCTTTGTTGATGCATTCGGCAAAGTTACTTTGTTTGGGTGCAATAATGCAAAGATTTTGTGTGTGTCGCCGGAGCACCATCTTCACCGCTCAATTCGAATTCATGAGCTTTTAACCGGGACATCGCGTCGAGTGTCGTTGCTTGCAAGATTTGTAGTTCCTCCGACATCGATGTTATGATCTTCCATCTTTCGTAGTAGTCCTCTCAAGATCTTCGTGCATACTTCTTTCGGGGATATGTGTGTCCAAGTCACTGCGCTTCATCGATGATGCTTGAGAATCATTGTCCATTTGATCAATGGATTCACCAGCCTTCATTTTGAAGTTCTCAAATTTCTGTTTTGCAACAGATAATTTGTTTTCTTTAACTGCTTCAGATCCTTCATTTATCAATGATAGCTTGTCCCACATCTCCTTTGCTGTTTTGCAGTCTTTGATTCTCATGAACATGTTGTCGCTTTGTCTAGGTCTTCAAGATCATGTCTTTTGCAACAAAGTCCATATTTGCTCTTCTCCTCGTCATCCTTGGTCCAATCCTTTTTAGGTTTGTCAATTTCCTTTCCTTGATCTCGCTCCCCGTGCCTACCACCGTAGTGATTGTGATTGGTCCATCATTGATTACATCCAAAGATCTCTTCATGAGTTGTTGCAAGATGAGATAGCATTCTTATTTTATATTCATCAAAGTTGTTAACATTAAAAACAGGTACTTTTGACAAGAAGTTTGAGGAATCCATCAGTGCAATTGAAAATATAAATGTAAGTGTATGAAAAACTCAGATTTGAAAACTACTTTGAAAATATGTGATCTCTTTGTTACTGTAAATTAGATCTCAACAAAGTTCTCGATACTAGAACACCGCCCAATACCAATTGTTGGTCCCAGAGAAGGGTGAAACTATAGTCAGAGGGGGGGGGGGGTGAATGACTATAGTGGAGTTTCAAAAACTTTTCTCTATTTAAAAGCTTTTGGGCAGCGGATAAGTCCCTTCTTACTATGATGTTTTCCGACAGATATAAGTTATGATGTAGGCAAATTTAGTAAGTGCTGTAAAGTAAATTGCAGAAATTAAATTGACACAAGGCTTATAGTGGTTCAGGGTGGTGTAATCCCTTAATACACTCTTCTCCTATGATGATTGGAGGAATTCACTATTGTTTTCACAGATACAATAGTATGATTGTCCTTGGCTTCCCAAGCTTCACAATCTGCAAGACTATCACTCCTTGATCGCAATGTGCCTTCATGATTCGGTCTTCCTTTTGCTGCTCCTTGAGATCAAAATCCTTTAACAGCTATCACAGATTCAACTCCTTCTCAGATTGCCTCGGATTCAGTTGCTTCAGTTTGATGTGAATGTGATTCACACACTTGCTTGATCAATCTCAGTTCTGAGTATGACTTTGTAGTTCTGATATTTGAGTTGATCACTAGATGTATCCTTGTAAGTTCAGAGAGAAGGCTTTTCAAATTGACAGAGTTTCTGCTTTCTTTCTTTTTGAATCGTTGTATTCTTTTTCTGTCAATGCCTTCTATTTATAGCCTTGAATAACCTTAGTGTTTGAAATTCCGTCCGTTGGCTATATTAATGAGGGAATGATCCTTGATTTCATTCTTGATTCCCCCTTAATTGTATTCTCCTTGATTTCAGTGATCGGATTCGTATAGCAGAAAATCCGTCCTTGATTGATCCTTTAATGATTGTGCATTTAATGCTTGATCTGCTGAATCTTCAACGTATATTAAATCTGATCTTGTAAGTGTCTCTTCACCGTTTGCAGAACGGTAGAGTGAGCCTTCTGACTTAGCCGTTAGTTCTTTCTTCGCTGTTCTCTTTGCCGAAAGTCAGTGTACTCAGCCGATTCACTGTTTTCTTCTTTGTTCTAGTTATTGAAGAGTCTTTGTACTTCACTGATCCTTGATTTGGATGAGACCAGTGTACACCATATTTGACTGTTGAGTTTCATCACTTAAAACATGACTTAGACTTATCCAAGGTCATCACAGACTTCCTTGGTTATAAGTCAGACCATAATGTCTCATTTCTTCTCTGCTGGTGCTTGGCTGGCTTTCCTTTGCCGAATATCTGTTTTTGCTTTGCCGTCCTACCAACTAGTACAATACTTGTCTGACTCAACTTATACAACATGTCAGACTCTAAGTAAAGACTTATACAGAGAGTTCTAACTTATTTCAGGCTTGCTATAACAGCTAGTATGGCCATCATCAAAACATAATAAAATGTTCCTAACATAGGGAATATCCTCGGGTACAACTGAAAAGATTTCGAAAACATATGTATTACTCTAGTCATGACATGAGTAGTTTTGTAGGGCGTATGTATAGTCAGGGTAATTCATTATCGGTCTTAAATGGGTATTTGTTGGTTAGCTTGAATTTAATTGTCAAGTGTGGAATCGGTGGAAAATGAAGAAGGCTTTGCACACACTACACATTCGAGTAGTTGTTTATTACATGGGATGTATGTTTTTGATGCTAGTCGACCGGTTGTGATTTGAAATATGGGATTTTATGTGGTTCATTGCATGAGTAAGCCTATGTTTTCTTGTTTTGTCTTGCTCGGGATGAGCAAGAGATAAGTGTGGGGAGTTGTTAACGGTGATTTTTACGGTTTATACGACTTTATTTTGTAGCAATTTCCTTTATGGTTTATTACTTTTTATAGAAAAGTAAGTGTTTAAATGATTTATTGAAAGAATGCGTATGGGAATGATTTAAATGCAAAGTTGAGCTAATTTCATGATTTTATTGGTAATTATCTATGGTTTTACACTTTGCGTGTTTTTATGGTTTTGTAGGTACGTGAACATGTCATAAAAGGAGAACTAAACGGAAGGAAGGAGATAAAGATGAGATTGGATTGAAGATTCAACCTGGATTTGGAATGAAGTTGAACCAGACGAGCGTTCCAAAACATATAGGATGGGCGTCTGATATGACTCGGCCCGACTCGAAGATTTCAAGTAGTTGGACGGGCGTCCAGGAGAATAGAAAGGATAGACTTGGAATTATCTTTATTTTTATTTATTAGGGTTTAGACTTTCTACCAATTATACCCTAAGTCGGCCAAAACAACTATATAAAGGAGTCATTCAGCAGAACAGAAACAACAACTGATCCTGAACCACAAGCTGCGGCACAAAACCCTAGGCATTTGGTGGGTTCGGTCGACCGAACCTCTTCACTCGGTCGACCGAGTGCATTTTCTTTTTTTATTTTTTATTTTTTATTCCGTCTGGTACTTGCTATGGTGAGAGGCTGAGGCCAGTTCGAGCAAGCATGTGAAGCCATCTCTGCAACATCTGGATTTCTTCTTTGGGATTGTTTGTGAGTTTTAATTCAAAGTTTGTATCTTTATTATGTTTAATTTGTTTTTATGCAATTATATCGATGGATTGTTGCATGTTTGATGTTTAACGTTTGATGAGAATCGTTGTTAGACTTAGGTCACCATATTAAAGATTAGATTTTTAACCTAAAAATAACGAGAGTTGTTAGGTTAATTTCTAGGTTGCTAGATTGAGAAATCTTACACATTTGTTATGAAAGCGTTAATCTTTAAGATCGAGAGATGAGAGATTAATAGGCGAATTATCTAAGAGATTAGAAATTCATACTTTTGATAGGTGAACCACAATCTTCATTAAATCTTCACTAAACAATCTAGAGAGGAAATCGAGGGTTGTGAGATCGGTGGATCATTGCTTGTTCGTTTTCAATTTATTTGTTATCTTCTTAGTAATTTTATTATCTTTTTAGAATAGAATTATTTTCATTAGTTTGGCTCGTAACTATCTTTCCTGGCTTTGGATTCTAGATCCTCTGTCCAATTTATTGTTTTCATTTTTTTAGTTCTGTTTTGTTTTATTTTTCGTGACAACTTTAGAGAAATTAAGAACTAGACCAACCTCGATTCCCTGTGATACGACTCCGGTTGTAACTACTATACTACGATCCCTGCACTTGGGGTAAACCGGATTATTTTATTACTTGTTTATTTTTCATTAGATAAAATCCGAGACAAATACCCCCTCTCATCCCCTGGATATGGCCTAGTGGTGGCGGCATGGGTGTGTAATGCAGCCTGGACTATAAGCTGGAGGTCAGCGGTTCGATTCCCGTAATGGGGTTGATTTCCGATTGATAACACCCTTCAGTGCAGTGGTCGAAAAGGCAACCCATGTTGGAGCTACTAGGTTACCTGATTAACCTCTCCTCACTTTCCTGTGGGATCGGGGGTGAGGGGACCCGTAATGGTAGGGTTTACCATTTGAATACCCCCCTCTCTCCAAGTATAATTTGTTTTTTCCGTAGTTGTTGTAAATAAACATGTACGTCATATCGGATTCAAACAGCTCAAGCGACAGACGCGGGATTTCGGGTAAGTCAGGGTATTGAAATTTTTAAAAAGACAAATAAAAAAATTAATAAAGGGCAAAACTAAATATATAATACATATATTAGTATATTTTGTTCGGATAAAAAACAATTCATGATTACAATTTTACTTTCAAATTAGAATAATGTAAAAGTAAACCAAGAGCAATAAAAGATTTATTCTAGAGAAGTTCTTGAGCTCTAAGAATAGAGATCTAACATTGATGTACCTAGTGCTACCTATACAAGCTACTCAAGCTATACCAAGGTTCCAGTTACAAACTTGCAGTGGGCGAGGCTCTGCCACTGACTGCATGGCTGTATCGGTGGGACCGATGTTGGAGGAAATAGTTAGAGCAAAAATGATTTAATCGATTTTTTTTTATCATTTATGACAACTATTTTAAAAGACAAGTTCGATAGGCTTTTATTAAAGTTATCGAGACTTTTATTAAATCATTGGAAACTACAAGATAAGTAGTTGACAATAGGATTTAAAATCATTCAATTCCGAGTACGGGTGAATGAGATATTAATGCTTTAAGTTGTTGTGAGATATGAGTAGTAAAGTAGTGTAAAACTTTATCCCATATTGGATCATGAGTGTTCCAATGTCAAGTATTTATATGATGATAGTTGATGATTGCTATAAGCTCCTAGGGAAAGGGAGAGAGTTCAGAATGGTTTTAGACAGACGATGTTCAGCTAAAATTGCCACATGCGCGCGCGCGCCGCCGTCCACCCGTGCCCGTTGACCGTGGGCTTGGGCTTGGGCTTTGGCTTTGGGGAATTGGGCCTTCTTGGGCCTGAGGCCTTGGGCTGGGCTTGTATTATCTTTTTTGAACAAACTCAGCAGGGTGGCAAGTCAGCTGATGGTTGAGTCTCGAATCTTGAAAAGTGAAAATCGAATCTTGAATCTTTGAAAATTTGAAAGCTGAAAATCGAATCTTGAATCTTTGAAAGTCGAAAGCTGAAAATCGAATACTGAAATTCGAATGCTGAAATCTGAAAGCTGAAATTTGAATACTGAAAGCTGAAATTTGAATGCTTTGGCGAAGCGGTGAAAATTTGAAAGTCGAATCTTGAATGTCGAGGTGAAGCAATTCAGCATACTGAAATTCGAATTCAGCCAAGGCACCTTCAGCAGCAGACTGAATGTTTCAGTGAGCTGAGACTTTTCATCTTCTGTTGAGGCTTTTCATCTTCGAAACTGTCATCATTAATATTGATATCAAAGTTGAAGTAGTGGGAGTTATGCAATAATGAAATTTATTGTTGAGACTTTTCCACTGCTTGCTTAGTCTCTATATAAACAAGCCTCCACAAGTTGGAAAACATACAAGTGATACACTAACAACAACACAAGATAGAATACAAGCATACATTCCATTGCATAAACTTTTCTTGTGCATTCATAGTCAGGGGCGGATCTAGTAAGGAGTAAAGGGGGTCCACGGACCCCGCTAAAAATAAAAATACTCTACATTTTACCTATATAAAATATTTCGGACCCCGTGAAATAAATTATTTAGTGTGTTAAATATTTTTGGACCCCGCTGAAAAAACATTCTGGCTCTGCCACTGTTCATAGTGAAGAGATTCTGAGTATTGTCAGAGTTCGACTTAGTTCAGAAATTGAAGTACAAAGAAAGGAGGTTTCACAGTGAAAGAGAATGAAAATAATGAATGGATTCCGATAAGAGAGATTACAAGTTATCGAATGTGCATTGATTTTAGAAAACTAAATGATCATACTAAGAAAGATCATCATCCACTTCCATTCATAGTTCAGATGTTGGAACGTTTAAGTGGACATAAGTATTCTTTGTTTCTTAGATGGTTATTCGGGATATTTACAGATATATTCATTGCAAAGGGAGATAGAGAAAAAACTACTTTCACTTGTCCTTATGGAACTTTTACTTATAAGAGAATGCCGTTTGGTTTATGTAATGCACCAGCTACGTTTCAAAGGTGTATGATGGCTATATTTGCTGATATGGTTGAGAAATTCTTAGAAATTTTTATAGACGACTTTAGTGTTTACGGAGATTCATTTGATGTTTGTTTGTTACACTTAGAACGAGTGTTACAACGCTGTGAAGATACCAATCTAGTACTAAATTGGGAAAAGTGTCACTTAATGGTATCAGAAGGAATTGTTTTAGGTCATAGAATCTCTGAAGAAGGTATTGAAGTTGATAAAGCTAAAGTCGAGGTAATTGAAAAGTTACCTCCACCAGTTAATTTAAGAACCCTAAGAGGATTTCTCGGACATGCATGATTTTATAGAAGGTTCATTGCAGATTTTTCAAAAATAGCAAAGCCTCTAAGTCATTTACTTGAAAAGGAAGTACCTTTTAACTTTGATAGTAAATGTATGGAAGCTTTTCAGACCTTAAAAGTGAGATTGACTACTGCACCAGTGCTAGTAGAACCAAATTGGAGTTTGCCGATTGAGATTATGTGTGATGCCAGTGATTTAGCTGTAGGAGCTGTTTTAGGTCAAAGGTATAACAAAATTCTCAAAGCTATTTACTATGCATCCCACACATTAAACGCTGCTCAACTAAATTATGCAACTACGAGAAAAGAACTGCTATTGTAATTTTTGCCTTAGATAAGTTTCGATCGTATATTTTTGGTTCTAAGGTAATAATTTATACTGAGACCATTCAAAGATCAAGTATTTAATGAGTAAGAAAGATGCTAAACCTCGTCTTCTTAGATGGATTCTCTTACTTCAAGAATTTGATATTGAAATTAAAGATAAAAAAGGAAGTGAGAATGTAGTAGCAGATCATCTAAGTAGAATGGAAAATGAAGAAATAGGAAATGAAATTAAAGATTCATTTCCTGATAAACAACTGTTTAAAATAGATACTCCTTCAACCATGCAGTTATTAAAGAATAGAATTCCTTCTAAGGAAATGTCACCTTGGTTTGGAGATATCATTAATTACTTAACCTGTGATTATATTCCGTCTCATTGGACTTGACAACAGAAAAAGAAGTTCTTTTATGACTTAAAATTTTATTACTGGGAGGAACCAGACCTTTTCCGTAAATGTTCGGATGGGATAATCAGAAAATGTGTGCCTGATAATGAAATTTTAAGTGTTTTATCATTTTGTCATGATCGTGAGGCAGGAGGTCATCATGGAGGTTGGAAAACTGCTTTTAAAGTTTTACAATGTGGTTTTTATTGGCCTACACTATATAGAGATGCTTATAAGTATGTTAAATCTTGTGAGTCTTGTCAAAAATGGGGAAATGTATCTAAAAAACATGAAATGCCTATGCAACCTATTTTAGAATGTGAGTTATTTGATGTTTGGGGTATAGATTTCATGGGACCTTTCCCTATATCTTTTAGAAAAAGATTTATTCTTGTAATGGTAGATTATATTTCAAAATGGGTAGATACTGAAGCTCTTCCAACTAATGATACCAAAGTTGTCATACGATTTCTTAAAAAGAATATATTCACCAGATATGGCATTCCGAGGGCTATCATTAGTGATAGAGGGTCACACTTTTGTAATAAACCATTTACGAAGATAGTTGAAAAATATGGTGTAACACATAAGTTAGGAACGCCCTATTATCCGCAAACTAGTGGACAGGTAGGGTGTCAAATAGAGAAATCAAAAGAATCGTGGAGAAAACAGTGGAATCAAATCGTAAAAACTGGGCAGTTAAATTATATGATGCATTATGGGCATATAGAACAGCTTTTAAAACACCAATTGGTTGTTCTCCCTATAAGCTAGTCTTTGGTAAGTTTTGTCATCTCCCAGTTGAGTTAGAACACCGAGCCTTCTGGGCTATTAAATTTCTGAATTTTGATCCTAAGGCCGTCGGTGATCATAGATTGCTTCAATTAACAGAACTAGAAGAATTTCGTCTCGATTCTTATGAAAACGCTCGAATCTACAAGGAACGCACGAAATCTTTCCATGATAAGAGAATCTTTAAACGTGAGTTCCATGTAGGTGATCGAGTGCTTTTGTACAATTCACGTTTAAAGATGTTTCCAGGTAAGCTTAAGTCAAGATGGACAGGTCCATTTAAAGTAACAAGGGTTTACAAATCTGGAGCTGTTGAACTAACTGATGGAAATACAACTTTTATAGCCAATGGCCACAGAGTAAAGTTATATGTGGAGGGAGAAGGAATCACACTAAAAGAAGAAGTAATGCTATTGATTGATCCCCCGACAAATTGAAAAAGCAGAAGAAAAAAAAATGAAAAACTGAAAAGCAGAGAAACTGAAATCAGCCGAATACCAGGTGCTATCTATCTTTACTCTACTTTTCTGTATTTTTATGTTTAAACTCTATTCGTCTTTTACCGGATAGATGTAAAAGAACTGGATGCCTTTTTTAGATAGAATAGGAGTTTTTATTTTACTTTTGAAATTAGGCCTTGATAAAGATGTCGCGTTTTCTATAGAAGCTTTAGTTTTTGAACAAAACAAGAAATTGTTGAGAGAGATCAGATTGAGAGAAGTTTGTAATGGAACATCAAGGAGTGCGATAAAAAGAAGGGCAAAGTTTACGATGAGATGCGGACTCTGGAAAAAAAGTGAACATGTTGGATGCCATGGGAAAAACACAACCAAATCCTGGATGAGTGTTTGAATATTGTTAGGAAGGGAACGATTAGGTGGTTATCCGAAATCCCGATGGAATTCCGAGAGATAATTCAAATGCCTCGTTTTTAGGAGTTAGGTTGATTGAACGTTATATCAGAACTCTGGAAGATTTAGAAATCGAAGAATCAGGAACCCCTGAAGTTTCGAGTCTTTTCTTATGTGTTATTTTATAAAATTTTCGCATAACTTCTGAGAATTTTATAAAATTGGATCTTTATGAAATTTGAGGAGTTTTATAAAAGTTTTGTAAAAGTTTTTTTTTGAGTTTTAATTTAGATGTTTTATAAGAGTTAATAAGAATTTATTAAATTTTTATAAGCCTTTTTATAAAGTGTTATAAAAATTTTATTAAATTTTTAGAAATTGTTATAAAATTATAAAATTTCCTGCAAATTTTATTTTTTAAAAAGTTTTAATCAAGTTTTATAAGAATTTTATAAGTTTTAATCAAAAAATCATAAAAAGTAAAAAATCTGAAAAAGTGAAAAAAAATGAACACGGACCGATCCGGCCCTGAATCCGGACCGGTCCGGGGTCTAAAAACATAAAGAAAAACAGGGACCCTTTCTTTTCTTCTTCTTCTTCTTTCCTAATTTTTTGCAGCCGCACCCCACACCAAACCCCACCACTCGAATTTTTTTTTTTTTTTTTTTTTTTTTTTCAATTCTTCCACAAAAATTCATCTCACACTACACCACTACTTGATTTCTTCCTCTTTTCATCTCTTCTCTTATACACAAATTTAAAAAATCAAAAAGGATAAAAAACAAGCTACATTTTTTCCGGCGACTTTTATCACTTTTCCGGCCTACTTTCCAACGTTTTCTTCATATTAAGGTATAATTTAGTTTATTTAGTTATCAATTTCGTATTTTTCATAATTTTTTTAGATTAATTTCAACTGTTTTGATTTTTGAGTGTGTTGTGACATTTTTATTTTTTGTTGTTTTTGTTGTTGTTTTTGTTGTTGATTAGCTTTACCAATATCGTAGAATGGCTGAATCGAGTACTATAATCTCTAAAAAGCGAAAATCAAAAATTCCTATATCAACTCCGGTCGTAGGCACTATAATTTTATCATCTGAAGAAGAAGCCGTAAGCTTTGATAAAACAGCATCACCTGAGGCTAAGAAAGCGTATGAGAAAATTTATAGTAAATGTGATGTGTTGGTTGAAAAAGGTTTAGACTTGGATGACTTAGGTGATGAAGTTAAAGATATCTTTAGAAAGCGTCAGTGGTTAGAACTAGCAGCTAGAAGAGAAGGGGAGATTAATACGACTTTAGTAGCTGAGTTTTATTCAGTTTTATCTACATTGTCACAAGATGAGCTGACTAAGTCGCAAACTGTACCCCTAAGAACTAGTGTCACGGATTTTATGCGATGTAAAATAACAAGTAATAATTATAAATCCGGTATTTCCCAAGTATAGGGATCGTAGTAATAGTGGTTAATACCGGTGTCGAACTCACAGGGAAAACGGGGTTGTGATTCTAGTTTTTATTTTATAAATCTACGGGTGTCACAAGTTATACTAATACTTCGGATAAGACAAATTAATAACGGAATAAAACTGGACTGAAGACAGTGATCTAAAGCCAAGGAGAAACGGTTGCGGACAAATTCAAATTAAAACACGGCTAAGATTATAACTACAATGATGTGATCAAACGAGTGCTATTTTGTAAAGAACTGCTAATGATTTTTAAGTTAACGATTTAAAGAACGAACAAGCTATTGATCAACCTATTTTAACAACATTCAATCTCGATCTCGATTCTCTCGTGAATTTACCAAAGTCGTGATCCACCTAACAAGGTTTGAACTCCTAATTTCTTAGATAAATTCAACTATCAACCTTTTATCTTTCGATATTAAAGGTTAACGCTTCTAGAACGAAGGTGTCGGATTTCTCAATCACGTGATCTAAACGGCAACCTAACCAACTCTCGTTATACGTAGGTTAACATGCTCAATCTTTATCAAGGTGATCAAAGTTTAACAAGATTCTCATCCAATCAAACTAACATTCATGCAAAGATCTTTCAATACAATTGCATATGATCAAAATAAACAAGATAAAGATACAACTTAAAGTAAAAACTCACAAGATAATTGAAGATGAGATCAAAGTGTTGTTAAAATGGCTTCACAAAGCTTGCTCACAAGGATTTAGCTCCTTGACATGGTTGAAGTCTTTGAGTTCAGTACAAGAGAGTACATAAATTTAAGCTACTTTGATCTAATAATTTAAGAACATGGAAAGTGTTTAAGCTAATGGAAAGAAAAGCTAAGTCTTTTTGGGAGAAAAGATAGCTTTTTGGATGTCAAAATTCGATCCATAATGAGTTGGGAACACCCCCTATTTATAGAAATCAAAGTCGGTTTGCTGTCTTCGAGGTTGGACACCCGTCCGCCAAAAGTGGACGCTCGTTTGACAAAAGTGGACGCTCATTTGAGTAGCGTCTAAACTCTCTGTACTGAAAATCTCCTCTGGACGCCAGTTCACTTTTATGGACGCCCGTTTGCTTTCATTTTGACTTGAATGAGACTTAGCCACTAAGTCTTTGAATTGACTTGATTCTTTTCTTCTCTTCTAAGTTAACTTAGCCTCTGAGTTATGCTTTGCTTCTCCTCTAAGTTATCATCACATGAGCTCTCTGTCGACCTTGAACATCGAGGTCGGATATCGGACATCGGACATCGATCAGCGGATAACGAAAAGCATCATCGAGCAGCAGTCATAGCGGACGCCCGTCCGGTTAGATGGACGCCCGTCCACTTGATTTCATCACAATTTCTCTTCTTTTCTTACTTGTATCTTCCCTTGATCATTTTCCCATCTTTTCCAACTCTTTTCATGACATAATTAGGCGCCTACAAGCATGATAAACTCGTGCAAAACGTGACGATGAAAATATAAAGATATTATATGATAAAATCACAGTTTTAACTCGGTTTTGCACTTAGATATATTTATAGCTCCTTTACTCAATATTTCGATATAACCAATGATTTTCTATAAAAACCATAAAACAAGACGGATATTGTTATGAAATAACATCGTATAAAACCATAAAATCCACCCTTAACACCTCCCCCATACTTATCTTTTGCTCGTCCCGAGCAAAATGGAACACGACTCACCTTACTAATATCAAAATCCTAACCAGAATAACCATAGACATCTTAGCAAGTATAAGGTATATCTAATAAGTTAAAAGTTCACCCGGATGCGTGTGTGTAGAGCCATACTAAATTTCCGCTGAATCCAACCTTGAATTTTTCAAGTTACTAGCTAGTAAACATCTAAGTCAGAAATATATAATGATCATTAGAATCTGTAATCAAACTAAATATAGCACGGCATGAAAAGAATGATAGAACTTAATTAGAATCGGTCTGACATACTCAGAGGATTATTCATACAACATGCCTTTCAGTTTATATTGGGGATAAGTTATGCAAAAATCAGATGGTTCATTATCCAATTCTCATAACCTTTACATGTATAAGCCTATCAGAATGAGCTTTTGCCCGTCATAGCAGAATAGGACGTACTGGGTACACCCTACCTTACTCAAATCATAAGGCAGCTTTTTCTGACTGTCATGAGCTATTGGTCATCATAGCGGTATAGGACAATCAAGATTTGCCCTACCACACTCCAATCATCGACCAGCTTCTGACAAACTTATTAATTATATGATTAATTTTTCCTTTTAAGATCTTTTCCCCAAGTATAATATTGTTGCTTTTCTTATCACATTCAAACCTGAGGCATTCACAGTATGTCATACTTTGATTCTAAAACTGAACTATTATAATTCTTATGTCCATTACATTTACCTAGACACAAGATTCTTATGATATCATTAACAGCTTCAAACCTTAATGAGTATAGCTTTATATTTCAGCTCATCGTCTAATATGGCTCGTGATATAAATATATATATATAAAGGTGAAACATCTAACTTACTAAACTGACCACATAAAGCATTGATGACTATCGTATTAAAGTTAAAAATCAAAATTAGTAAGCTAAGCAGCAGATAACCTTGCTCGAGACAAAACAAAAATTTTACTTTTTGTCAATTTTAAGCATACTTTAAGCATGGTATAAATATTTAAGCTCTCAGAATGGTAAACACAATTAATTGAGTAAATATCATGTAGGTACTAACTGACTAAACCCTCCCCCACACTTAAACTACAACATGTCCTCATGTTGTGCAGAATTTAACAGAAATGATAAAGCACTTAGCTGATTTCGTGAAAGATCCCGAAGTTGCGGAGTAAGGCTAAATAGAGTCCTTTCCCAAGTACAACTTCCAAAGTAGTTCGACAAAATAGCTCCAAATGTACCTGCATCACTTGAAAAACATGGAAACATCTCGGGGGAAACAAGTGAATTATGTCATAGCAAGCAAGAGATTGAAAGATAAAGAGATGATAAAAGAGAAAAGATTTCAACCTTTATAATTCACAGCAAAACAAAAGAAAACACCAACTCGCAAAATACATAAAAACAAAAGAAAGTAGTGGGTTGCCTCCCACCGAAGCGCTGATTGGTTAACGTCGTTAAGCTCGACGTTACGCTTACTAAACCCTAGTCTTCATAGATTTCATTGTCTATTACCCTGATAAGTCGACGCAACATGTCCATGACGGGTGGAAAATCGTACTCACCTTGTAAGTTCCAATCCTCTTCTGCAATATCCGCGCCGCGGTAATGCTCCTCCCACAACACCAGGACCAAGTCTGTCAGCATTGGGTCGTTCAGAATGAAATATGGTCGTCCCAACGACCTCTGCAGCTCCTCTACACTAAAATCTCCACCTCCCAGATTTCGTGGGACAATGATTACGTAAGTGACAGTCCGGACGCGTGTGACGAGGTGAAAATCAACATCCAGAATAATTGTCCCTCGGGGACCATCAGCTAAAGTAATCTCGTGGATCTTCCTAATGAGCCAGAACTCGTGTGGTGGAATGTCGAACTCCATAGCAACAAAACAAAGTCACAGAAACCTATTTAACAAAAAATTGTATCAAACTAGGCTTAAATAAACAAACTAAAGATAAAATGACTAGAACAACTAATAAAGACAAGGATATCAGCCTGGATCAGGCCATTTAATTTTTCTACCAGCCACTACATCGTGCAGGCTCTGATCGTGGTTGCAGTGGCAGAAACAACATCTCACACATGGGGCTAAGTTGGTAAGTGCTGTCCAAACACTTTTAATCCTTCCCCTTGTAGATTTCTTCTTACTTCTCTTAAATTGTGCCTCTCGTTTGAGCTCCTCCATATCCCAACTACCAGCCATCACGTCTTCAATTAAGCCCCTATTGTCATTCTCAGAAAATAAGCTGGGTGAGAATTCGTCAACATCTGTAGTCACTGGATTCTCACACCCGAAAATCTCGAGTAAATGAACAATTAAGGCCTTTTCTTTTTGTTGGCCGATATAGTGCTTGCATCTCTGACCATTCACCCTGAAAGGCTGGTCACCGTAACCTCTAAGCTCTAAAACACCTCCAGGAATGATCTGGAGAATCTCGAAGGGGCCGGACCAACGTGTCCGGAGCTTTCCAGGGAACAAATGTAACCTGGAATTATATAGCAAAACTTGCTCCCCTACCGTGAATTCTCTTTTCTTGATCTTAGCATCATGGAGAAGCTTCATCTTGTCCTTGCTTACCCTGGCACTTTCGTAGGCCTGGAGTCGGAACTCATCCAATTCGTGTAGCTGCATCAGTCGACGCTCTCCACATGACCGAGTATCAAAGTTTAGAAACTTTGTAGCCCAGTATGCTCTATGCTCAAGTTCGACTGGCAGATGGCAAGGTTTGCCATACACCATTTGGTACGGTGATGTACCCATCGGTGTCTTATATGCTGTTCGATAGGCCCACAGTACATCATCTAACTTCAGACTCCAGTCTTTTCGGTGGCTATTAACCACTTTCTCTAGGATTTTCTTAAGGCTTTGATTACTTCGCTCGACCTGACCACTAGTCATCGGATGATACGGTGTACCGATTTTATGCTTAACACCATATTTTTCTAGTACCTTCTCTAGTGGTCGATTACAAAAATGTGTTCCTTCGTCGCTTATCAAGGCGCGCGGACAACCAAATCGCACAAAGATGTTTTTCCTCAGAAAATTCATGACCGTTTTATGGTCATTGCGAATTGTGGCTACCGCCTCTACCCACTTGGACACGTAATCAACACAGACTAGAATGTATTTGTTTCCACACGAGGATGGGAAAGGACCCATGAAGTCAATTCCCCAAACATCGAAAACTTCGCATTCTAGAATGGGTTTTAGAGGCATGTCGAAGCGCCTAGTTAAAGCTCCGGTTCGTTGGCACCGATCACAGGATTTACAGAATGTTTCTGTATCCTTGAAGATCGAGGGCCAATAGAAGCCGGATTGGAAAATCTTTGCAACAGTTTTCCATGGGCCAAAGTGACCACCAGTGGGGCCACTGTGACACTGGTCGATAATATCCCGTTGCTCAGACTCAGGAACACATCTTCTCAGCAATCCATCCTTACAGATTTTAAAGAGGTACGGCTCGTCCCAAATGAATGTTTTCAAATCAGAGAAGAATTTCTTCTTCTCTTGATATGAAAAGTCAGGATTCAGATATTGGGAGTGCAGGTAGTTGATGATGGAAGAATACCACGGAACATCAAGAGCACAATCGTCAATCATCATTACATTCTCAAGAGGAAAGTATAGGTCTATGTCCTTAGGATCCTCCTCTTCCTCTGTCAGCAATCTAGAAATATGATCTGCTACTGCGTTTTCACTACCCCTTATATCTTTGATTTCTACATCAAACTCCTGTAGGGTAAGAATCCAACGCAGTAAGCGCGGTTTCGCGTCCTTCTTATTCATTAAATAGCGTAAAGCAGCATGATCCGTCCACACTATAACCTGAGCTCCTAACAAGTAATCATGAATTTGTCCATAGAGAACACAACAGCCAACAGTTCTTTTTCTGTTGTGGTGTAGTTGACTTGAGCGGAGTTCAGAGTGTGACTAGCATAGTAGATCGGTTGAAACTTCCTATTGATTCTTTGGCCCAAGACTGCACCAACCGCGTAGTTAGATGCATCGCACATAAGTTCGAACGGAAGATTCCAATCTGGGGCAATCAAGATAGGGGCAGATATCAACTGATGCTTAAGCATTTCAAATGCCTGCTTGCACTCATTATCGAATTTAAACTCAACTTCATCACGAAGCAAATTGGATAAAGGCTTAGAAATCTTGGAAAAGTCTTTAATAAATCGTCTGTAAAAACCCACGTGTCCAAGAAAACCTCGAATTTCTCGCACATTCTTCGGGAAGCTCATTTTCTCAATAGCCTCCACTTTGGCTTTATCCACTTCGATGCCTTTGGACGAGATCTTATGACCAAGAACTATGCCCTCCTCAACCATGAAGTGACATTTTTCCCAATTAAGGACTAAGTTCTTCTTTACGCATCTCTCCAAAACATCATCAAGGTTTAGAAGACAATTATCAAAAGTTTGACCAAAAACCGAGAAGTCATCCATAAAGACTTCCATACATTTCTCCACAAGTCCGTCAAAGATGGCCAACATACATCTCTGAAATGTAGCAGGGGCATTGCAAAGACCAAATGGCATTCGCCTGTAGGCGAAAGTACCATAGGGACAAGTGAACGTAGTCTTCTATTGGTCTTTAGGGTCTATTGGGATTTGGAAATAACCACAATAGCCATCTAGAAAATAGTAAAAAGCGTGGCCGGCCAAACGCTCAAGCATTTGGTCAATGAAAGGGAGGGGAAAGTGATCTTTCATTGTGACTTCGTTGAGTTTTCTATAATCAATGCAAACTCTGTAACCAGTCACAAGTCTTAATGCAACCTCTTCCCCCTTTTCATTTTTCTCAATCGTAATTCCCCCTTTCTTAGGGACTACTTGAGTTGGCGACACCCAATCACTATCTGCAATAGCATAGATGATTCCCATATCCAACAACTTGATAATCTCTTTCTTGACAACCTCCTGCATATGAGGATTCAGTCTCCTCTGCGGTTGTCTAATTCTGTTAGCTCCGTCTTACTTTGATTTTGTGCATGCGATATCCGGAGAGATTCCTTTGATATCCCGACCGCCATCCGAAGGCTCGTTCGTTCTTTTTCAAGACATTTATTAATTTCAGTTCCTCGCTCTCGGAAAGTTTGGATGAGATGATGAGGGGAAGCCTATCACCATCTTGCAAGAATATATACTTTAAATGCTTCGGTAAGGGCTTTAAATCAAGATCATTTGGAGGTTCCTCTAAATGACTTTTAAACCGCCACTTTCCAAATTATCGAGGGCAACTAGCGAGCTTCCAATAAATCAACTTCCTCCGAAGGTGAAAGATTCTTGGTTCCTACCGCTTCCTTATCTATGTCAGCTTCAGAGTCTATCAGGTCTACCCGACCATACTGATTTAGATTGTAGATAAGACGCTCGTACTCAGAATCTACTGCCATGACTTGATCCTCGAAATAATCATTGAAATCATCAAATGATTCCTCTGCAGAGAATCCGGTTGGAAATTCAGACGGACGTTTGATAACTTTAGAAACGCTGTAGCTCACTTCTTTATCTCCAACGCGCAAAGTCACCTTAGCACCATCATCACAATCGATGAGGGCTCTAGCGGTAGACAGAAAGGGTCTTCCAAGAATTAGAGGCGTATTGGGTTGTTGAATGTCTAAAACATACCAATCTACAGGAAATGTAAATTTATCGACTTGAATCAATAAATCTTTCAACATTCCTGCCGCTTTCTTGGATGACCTATCATAAACCGAATACTCATAGTAGTGGGTTCCAGCAGAGATGGTCTAATTGCGATTCTTGTGAGACATATAAAGGCATAAGGTCGATCGATGCTCCTAGATCACATAAAGAATTAGGAAAGACAAGGCCTCCTATTTGTAAGGTAAGAACAAATCTTCCAGGATCGCCCTTTTTAACCGGTAATTCTTCATAATTGATCATGGAACAGTCTTCACTAATCGTCCTGTCGATGCCTTCTAACTTCTTTTTAGAAGAGATCACATCCTTTATAAATTTAGTGTACTTGGGCATGTCAACCAACACATCAGATAACGGTATGTTAACTTGGGTGTTTTTTAAGAGGTTGAGTACCTTCTCGTACTTCTTATCTTCGTATAAAGGAATGTTGGTCTTTCTTGGAGGAAACGGGAGCTTCTGTAACTCCTTCTCAGAGAAAACTTTCTTCTTGGAGGAGCTCACAGCTTGCTCCTCAAGATCTTTCCACCTCACAAATTTCTCACCTTCTTTCCTCACTAGCTCACTCTCTCTCTCAACAGACTTCTCATTGCCCACAGGCTCATCTACTGCATCTCCTTCTATCCCATCCTTAGAGAAATCAGTTTCTATTGTGCTGTTTATCGGAGTAGGGATATAGGTCTCTTCCGCTCCCCCTCCTGCACTCTCAATGGCAGGAGGGCTAGTGGTTTCCCTGGTTCTGTGGACCAGAGAGTTGAGTGCCTGATCGTAGACTAATGGCATTTGAGTCTTCTTGATTATAGGCCGGTGATGGGACTCGAGCAGTACTCTTACTTGGATTAACCTGGCTGACTTGATCTCCTCCGTGAGGGTTCTTCTCAGTAAAACTGGGTAGATGCCCTGGTGGTCTCGAAGCCAGTTGTTCAGCCAACTGTCCCAATTGTCTTTCCAGGTTCTTGATCGTCTTTGTTTGCTCTTCTAACCTGGTAGTAATATCACTAGGATGAGAGAATCCCGGAGGATTCTGAGAGTTTTGATTGTATGATTGACTGGGCCTATTTCCATAAACAGGATTAGGATTGTTAGGCCAGTTCTGGTTAAATCTTTGAGTGGCTGTAGGAAAATTATTATTGGGGTTCTGGTTGAAACCAGGGTTTCTATTGAAGTTCTGGCTTTGGTTGAAACCCTGATTTTGGTAATTTCCCTGGCCAGATAGCGGGTTGTTAAACCTCGAATTTTGTTGGCCGTAGAAAGCGTTTACCTCAGCATTCTGTTCATTCATCGGACAGAATCGAGACGTGTGTCCCACGTTATCACATGACTGGCATGTGACTTGATTGTACTGTCCATTATTTTGGACAGCGTTAACTTGGTACGATTGGGGAGAAATAAATTGACACTGGCCATTTATATGGCCGGTCTGACAACAATTATCACAGAATAGAACGTGGGCGTTCTGTTGGAGAGATTGGTTCTGATTGATCAGATTTTGAGAACCCACGTTTGTGGCCATCTGCTTCTGCAGCATGGCGATCACATTTTGCATGTTCACCTCTTCGACCTTAGGAGGAGGAGGAGGTGCTTGTATAGTTTGGAAAGAGGGGGCATAGTTATACTTGGCAATGTCCTCGAACAGTGCCCACCCCTCAGCAGGTGTTTTTCTAAAAAATGCCCCACCAGACGAACTGTTGACCATGCCCTTAGTGAGCTCAGTCAACCCACTGAAGAACGTGTTGACTTGTCTCTGCAAGTCTAACCCGTGGTGGGGGCATTTCCGGAGAAGAGATTTGAATCTCTTCCAGCAATCGAAGAATGATTCATTCTCCTGCTGATGGAACGTAAAGATTTCACTTAGGCATTGGGCGGTTTTCGATGGTGGGAAATATTGACTTAAAAATTCTTTTTCAGTCCAAATTCAAGTAGTAATGGATTCGAGGAAGAGAGTGATACCACTCCTTTGCCTCCTCTCAAAGAAAAAGGAAACAGATTTAAGCTTTCTTGCATCATCAACGACTCCTTGGATACGAGTTGTACTGCAGATTTCCAAGAATGTGTGGATGTGCGTGTGCGGGTTTTCGGACTTAAAACCGTGAAAGATAGATGCATGCTGCATCATCTGTATAAGCCCTGGTTTCAGCTCAAAAGTTTGTGCCGTAATGGCCGGAAGAATTATAGCGAGGTTGACTTTGACCATGCCTGGCATGGCATAGTCACCAACGTCTGATGTCTTCTCGCGCCATGATGACTAGATTTTGATTTCTTCGGCTAAAAGTAGCTCGAAGTCTCTCTCGTGTTCGTTTCCTGGGTCGGAAGGATCCGGAAAACGAATTCTTCTCCTATTGGGTCGGACTATGGTCCGCTCGAGATCAGGATCGTAGAGTAAATGCCCTTCCTGACTTCGAGTTTGCATAAACTGAACCCGAGAAAGAAATTAAAAATATTTGATAAAATAAAAATTAATAATAATAATAATAATTAATTTTAGGAAGCAAAGAGTGGTCAGACGGGCGTTCGGAATGGTTGAACGTGCGTTTGCACTCAGAAGGAACCGGACGAGCGTCCAAATGAATGGACGGGCGTTCAGGTTCGACAGAGACTAAAACAGAAACAGCAAAACAGAGTGCAAACAGAAATGAACAGAGTAATAATTCAAAAACTATCTAAGACATAAATATGTTTGCACAGGGATTCGGATAAACTTAACAAAAACAGGGAATAAGTCCTCCAAAACACCCTAGGACTAACAATTTGAACAGTAACAACATAAACAACAAAACAAAATTACTAAAGGAAAACAAAAACTAGACAACCGTCCGGTTTCCCCGGCAACGGCGCCAAAAACTTGTCACGGATTTTATGCGATGTAAAATAACAAGTAATAATTATAAATCCGGTATTTCCCAAGTATAGGGATCGTAGTAATAGTGGTTAATACCGGTGTCGAACTCACAGGGAAAACGGGGTTGTGATTCTAGTTTTTATTTTATAAATCTACGGGTGTCACAAGTTATACTAATACTTGGATAAGACAAATTAATAACGGAATAAAAGCGGGTGAAGACAAGTGATCTAAAGCCAGAGAGAAACGGTTGCGGACAAATTCAAATTAAAACACGGCTAAGATTATAACTACAATGATGTGATCAAACGAGTGCTATTTTGTAAAGAACTGCTAATGATTTTTAAGTTAACGATTTAAAGAACGAACAAGCTATTGATCAACCTATTTTAACAACATTCAATCTCGATCTCGATTCTCTCGTGAATTTACCAAAGTCGTGATCCACCTAACAAGGTTTGAACTCCTAATTTCTTAGATAAATTCAACTATCAACCTTTTATCTTTCGATATTAAAGGTTAACGCTTCTAGAACGAAGGTGTCGGATTTCTCAATCACGTGATCTAAACGGCAACCTAACCAACTCTCGTTATACGTAGGTTAACATGCTCAATCTTTATCAAGGTGATCAAAGTTTAACAAGATTCTCATCCAATCTAACTAACATTCATGCAAAGATCTTTCAATACAATTGCATATGATCAAAATAAACAAGATAAAAGGATACAACTTAAAGTAAAAACTCACAAGATAATTGAAGATGAGATCAAAGTGTTGTTAAAATGGCTTCACAAAGCTTGCTCACAAGGATTTAGCTCCTTGACATGGTTGAAGTCTTTGAGTTTAGTACAAGAGAGTACATAAATTTAAGCTACTTTGATCTAATAATTTAAGAACATGGAAAGTGTTTAAGCTAATGGAAAGAAAAGCTACGTCTTTTTGGGAGAAAAGATAGCTTTTTGGATGTCAAAATTCGATCCATAATGAGTTGGGAACACCCCCTATTTATAGAAATCAAAGTCGGTTTGCTGTCTTCGAGGTTGGACGCCCGTCCGCCAAAAGTGGACGCTCGTTTGACAAAAGTTGACGCTCGTTTGAGTAGCGTCTAAACTCTCTGTACTGAAAATCTCCTCTGGACGCCAGTTCACTTTTATGGACGCCCGTTTGCTTTCATTTTGACTTGAATGAGACTTAGCCACTAAGTCTTTGAATTGACTTGATTCTTTTCTTCTCTTCTAAGTTTACTTAGCCTCTGAGTTATGCTTTGCTTCTCCTCTAAGTTATCATCACATGAGCTCTCTGTCGACCTTGAACATCGAGGTTGGATATCGGACATCGGACATCGATCGCCGGATAACGAAAAGCATCATCGAGCAGCGATCATATAGCGGACGCCCGTCCGGTTAGATGGACGCCCGTCCACTTGATTTCATCATAATTTCTCTTCTTTTCTTACTTGTATCTTCCCTTGATCATTTTCCCATCTTTTCCAACTCTTTTCATGACATAATTAGGCGCCTACAAGCATGATAAACTCGTGCAAAACATAACGATGCAAATATAAAGATATTATATGATAAAATCACAGTTTTAACTCAGTTTTGCACTTAGATATATTTATAGCTCCTTTACTCAATATTTCGATATAACCAATGATTTTCTATAAAATCCATAAAAAAAGACGGATATTGTTATGAAATAACATCGTATAAAACCATAAAATCCACCCTTAACAACTAGAAATGTTCCTTTTAACCCTGCCGTCATAAATGCAATTCTAGGAGTTGAAGTTTTTTCTGATAAGGAGGATTACAGGGTAGTTTGGAATTTAGATGATCCTGCGAGCTTTGAGCGGATCGCCTGGCTTCAGCTCGAGCGCTTTTGATTCAACATTGTGTGGGTTGAAAATCGGTTTAACTACGGGAACTGTATTAGAGGTTTGAGGACGATTAAAAGATTTATTAGCCATAATCTCTACCCTTCTAGTAAACATACTGCTTATGGAAAGGAAGATGTTTGTATCGCTTGGGCGATGGTGAATGATGTTAAGGTGGATGTTGGAAAGGTCATGTTTAAAAGAATTTTTGAAAGTATTGTCATCGCTGCACTGTGGAGTCATCTGTACTTCCTTGTTTTATCTCGATTTATGTCGTAGGGTGGGAGTACCAGTCTGCGCTAATGTGACAAGTTATCTCTAGCAGATGCAAATCTGATTGGACCAAGTTTGACTAGGCTTCCGGATGGTAGTATACGCTCTTTGATTAGAAGTCGTCAAACTCAACCACTCACCGATTTTCACATCTTCCTCTTTTCCATCTTTTTCTAGTCGGTCCTCAACAAACTCCTTTCTCCAACACTATCACCTATGATATGTTTCAATCTTTAGTATCAGACGTTGCACGTGGTCAAGCCAACATGGCTTTGTATGCTGAAAGTAATAGGCAGTGGTGTGATGATATTCGTAGAGGTTTAAGGAGGAACGAGCAGTTGCTTCATAATCCTACCTTTGATGATCCTGCCTATCCACCTTGTCGATCGAGATCCATACCTTACAGTTGGGTAACACCTATTCCACCACCTTCGAGCTTTCATCCATCGTCATATCCTTTTGGGAGCCAATCTAGTGGAACAGGTGTATTTTCGACAGATGTTCAGAGACTAGCGATGTCTAGTTGGGGAGGATTCACTGAGTTTGCGCACATCACGACTGGAATGAGTTCGATGGGTCTTGATAGTTCAGTCAGGACCACGACTACAGTTCAGCCACCAGCTTCTCAGTCGTTTCCGAGTTCAAGCTTTCATGTCGATCCTGAGGAAGACTATGAAGAAGATTGAATTTCATAACTTTGTTTGATTAAACATTTTTACTGCACATTTTATTCGACATTTTCATTCAGATATTGGTTCGTTTTCGTTTTCGTTTATTTTGATCGTTTTATCAAAATATGGTTTGCATTCTAAATTGTTTTAATTTTTATAAAAACTATAAAAAAAAACCCAAAAATAATTTTTGTATCATTACTACGTCGTTTTACAAAAATATAATGTGTCGTTTTATCCGTTCGTATCAAGATAAATTACTTTTTATGAAATATCTTCAAGGAGTTATGCAATGTTCCACACGTGAAGTAAAAAAAACCAAAACACGACTTGTCTTTTACCTCTGTCCTCAGTAAAAGGAGGATGAGGCCGGACCGGTCCGGCTCATTGTCGGTCCGAGCCGTAAAGGGAAATGGCATGAGTCATTTTTTTGAGTCTGTCTAGTGCATCCACGTATGTATAATTTTCTACCTATTAAAGGAGGTCAGGCATGAGGAACAATTCCATACCTTTACTTGCTATCTACTTTTAATTTTTTTACTTTTCATCTAGCTTTTTAAATGTCGAACCAATCATCTCCTTCTGTCAATTCATACGAACCTCACACTCCGGATGCTCCGGAATCGCAAGCTTCCAACGAGAATATCATTTTACACCCTCGTTTTGCTAATTCTCCAATTCAGTTGGAGAAGGGTTTAAATTTCGATAAAATTGATCGATGGGGTAAAACGATTATTCGAGGGTTTGGCTGGAAAAAGTTCGTCAGTACGCCAAGAGGACGGATAAATGTCTCGATAGTTCGAGAATTTTATTCTGCTCTCATGACGACATCTATGATCGATATCACTCAAATTGTTTCGGTAAGAGGAGTGGCTGTTCCCTTCTCTTCTTCTATTATCAACCAACTTTTCGAAATTCCACCGGTTACGATGCAGCATTTTGAAATGAAGTGGGGATTAGATAATCCATATAATCATTTGAACAAAGTCCACGAGTCTTTCCAATGTCTGTTTCCACTTTTCGACACAAATCATGATATGTCAACAAGAGCTTTACTTCCACATCTAAAGGCGTGGAAGCATTTCATTAATTCTAGAGTTTATCCCACCTGTGATTTCGGAAGCCTTAGTGAAAATGAAATGCTTCTACTTTATGCTTTGGCATTTGGTGAATTTGTCGATTGGGGTATTTTGATCCAAAGGACAGTGTTGGAGTTTGCAATCACGAGAGAAGGTAGGGGGAAACCTATGCCTAATGCTTGGATGATTTCGCGTCTTTGTACTCAATTGAATGGAGTGGTAAAGCTTGGGACGGATGAGATTTTTCCGTCGAGAGATAACAGAGTTGGCGTATTACCGGTTGATACACCGGGTTGTTCGTCTACAGTTTAGATGGTTTGGTTGGTGGTTAGTTTATAATGTTTAAGTTTTAATAAGTTAACGTAAGTTAGGTTTGAAGTTTTTTTAGTTGGTTAAGTGATGTATGACTTTTATATGATTAAATTTACGTGATTTTATTACAAATTCTATATAAAATATATGAAATTATGATATAATTGATATAAAATATTAATCTTTATAGTTTAGTATAGTTAGTAGTAAAAGTTAGTATTTATAGTAAAAAAGTTGTAGTTTTTGTACCGGTTTTAGTGACCGGAGTGTTGTGTCTATTTTACACGGGTATTTTGTGTTTATTTCATTGCAGAATCCTAAGATGAACTGAAATCCCGAGTAGAAACACTTTTTGAAGTCAATTCAAGTCGTTGGAAGGGAGTTATAAAGCATCACTCAATTTAAATGGTCAAGTGGGTAGTCGTTTTTTAATAACAAAATCCCGAAAACGACACGTATTGGAAATGGCTCATCGAGAATACGTTTTCTGAAGAAGTAGTCTTGATGGAAGTTGTAGAGAATTCAACGAGCTTTTCAACGGAAGTTCGATTATGTCATTCTGATATCGAGAATTCAAGTTACAATTTTTAGAAGTTAACTGTGTAATTATATATAATTATATATATAATTACACAGCATCTGTGATGATTAGAGGGTAACATGGGCTCACATGCTTATAACTAACTGTAATGATTGTCATCATTACACCGGACCGATCCGGCCAATTTTCAGGACCGGTCCGGGAAGGAGGAAAGTCTATATATAGGGAAGCAGCAGGGATCATTTGGGGTGTACCAATATATATACACCATATTCTATATATATTCTCTATCCCCTCTTTTCTTTAGTTTGTAAATAGGCCTTATGCCAAAATAAATAAAGTAGTAGTAGTATCGTAGTAATGCTCGGGAAATTATCGGAAGTTCGTTGTTGCTGAAGTCGTTGAATACCTGAGAAAAGACGATTTCTGAGTCAGCAGTTGTAATCGGGTAATTTCTATAATAATTATGTTTATGTTTGTTATTTTCATCTTTTTATCTTTTATAATGTTATTAGGCTAAATCTAATAACTAGCCAAAGTTATGTAATCGTATTATTTCGATCTTTTCGTTAAAAGAATGATGTTAAAATAAAAATGATTAAAATTGAGTTAAAATGAATCTTTTTCTATTTCGCTACGTAAAGATAACATATTTGGAATGACGTAATCAATCATGATGAATACCACATATAACCTGGCGATGAACTGACCAGAGAAGTCAGGATATGAGTAAAAATAGAAAAATCGGAGGGTAAAAATGGCCGTCTGATTAACGGAATCCTATTTCCTACCGGGCGATTTGTCCTAGTAAAACAAATCTTATTAATTTTGTACTCGAGATCTTAATAATGTTAAAATCACGCTTTAATTGAAACTACACCGTTTGTATTAAATCGATCCGCTTGACAACCGGAGCCTCTTGAATAACATCGGCCATCCGACAAATGGAATCACCTCTTTTATCCGGGGTAGATTTGTACTCAAATTACTGTTTTGACTAACTAAGTTTAGCATGGGGCGATTGTGGACATTGGACCGATGACAATTTGACATATGACAATTTCATACGCTCGTGTGAGGAGGAATTGTTGACAATAGGAGTACACCGTTTCATTTACTCAATTGGACCTAATAAAAGGAAGATCGAACACATTCTATTAATTGAAAAGATCGAATAAATTGATTATATATACTTTGGCTAGTCTAGTCTATAAACTATATATTGGTATCTATATATTATATATATATATATATATATATATATATATATATATATATATATATATATATATATATATATATATATATATATATATATTTAGAATAATCTTTATATATTTATATATCTATATTATTTATTATAACTTTTAAATTACGATTTATTTTATGTTGGTTAGAGTAGTAGTAATCATGTGTTATAAAATTGCGGTTTAGATCGAGTTAATAGCAGCTCTTTGGTGTTTAACCACACTTAAAAGAATTACCACTTTTTCCCTGAGGATTCGATACCTGACTCACCACTTTATCACTACAATTTGACCCGGTACACTGCCGGTTAGGATCCGTCTAACCTAGAAAAGGTCTGTCCCTTTCTTGACGCCGTTTTTAAGGCTAGGTTTAGGCGGTGTCAGCTTTCTGGCGCCGTTGCCGGGGAACAAAGTCGCTATTTTTTTTTTGTGTCTATGGTTACTACTTGTATTAGCTTAAAAATTCTCGAGGATAAACCAACACTCTTCTTATCACATTTCTTTTTTTATTTTTCATTGGTATCTACTTTCTTTTAGTACCAATTTTCTTCTTCTTTAAAACTCGAGCATTTTTTTTTATTTTCGTTAGTTGATGACCAGAAGCGGTAAAGCTTCACTTACTCCTTATAAGCCTGATATAAATGCTTACGAAAGGCAGTTGCGGATAGAGAGTAAACGTGGTCAAACCAGCTTAGGACTCCTTGGAAAATCTCCAACGGAATCATCTTCTAATAAAAATAAAGAAATGGCTGAAACTAGTGATGAAACAAACGAACAGAGGCTAGATCATGCTTTAGGGCATGGCCAAAACCCTGTTAACCCTAATAATAATCAGAATAATAGGAACAATCAAGATCGTAACCAGAATAATCGTAACAATCCACCAAACCCAAGACCTATCTGTGATCAAACTGTTAGGAGAAACCAGACTAATAATCCCATACTTTTACCTAATGAAGGAGCGAATAATTTCGAAATTAAGTCTCATCTTTTTGGTTTAATCGACGCAAGAGCCCAA
The DNA here is from genome assembly GCA_026214975.1 of Gentiana macrophylla. NCBI lineage: Eukaryota > Viridiplantae > Streptophyta > Magnoliopsida > Gentianales > Gentianaceae > Gentiana > Gentiana macrophylla. The sequence goes on along the minus strand of CM047809.1, from coordinate 15,641,300 downwards.
TTTCTAGGAGAAGATGATGAAGATCCACATCATCATCTCTATCTATTTGAAGAACTGTGCAATACAGCCAAAAGTCAAGGTGCACATAAGGAATTAACAAGGATGACTATGTTTCCTTTTTCTCTAAAAGGACGAGCCCGAGATTGGTTTATGTCTCTTCCACACCACTCGTTAACTAGTTGGGAGGATATTCAAACTGAATTTCTGAAACAATATTTTACTCCAGGACAGATTTGGAATTAAAGGTCGAGGTTGCTAACTTTAGACAAGGATCTCAAGAAACACTTGGGAATGCACAGGAAAGGTTTAAAAATTGTTAAGAGCTTGTCCCGATCATGGTTATTCTTTAGATATGCAAATTCAACTTTTCTCGTAAGAAACTAAGAAAGGATTCACGTGCGAGATGTAGATCATGCATGTGGTGGTTCGTTAATAATGATGAGTGAAGCTCAAACAGTTTACGATGCTATAGAAAAGATTTCCAAAAATAACAGAATGTGGGAAACCGGTTCTAGCACTAGAAAAGTAGCTTTTGCAGGAGAATGTACGTCAAACACGGAAGTTCTAGCACACTTGGAGAATTTGAGTAGAAAGTTTGATGGATTACAACAAGGTAAGAATAAAAATTCGAAAATAGTATGCCAACCGAATACTCAAATCATGATAATGTGTCATTAGGGATAGAAGAACCAACAGGATATTCAAGAGAGGAGGTGAGTTTTCTTCAGCAGCATAGGAATTTGAACAATGCATATTCAAACTCGTTTAATGCTATTAGAAGAGATCACCCAACTTTTAGATGGTCTAAAAACCCTAGTAAGCCAGGACAACCGCCGTATCGATTCGAAGATAAGAATATGAATAATAATCAAGTTTATCAAGGAAATACATCTAATCGAAATTTACAATCATTACCAAGATCCTATCCTCAACATACCACTCAAAGTATACCAAGAACTCGAGTTCAACTCAATCTGCAAGAAGGGGTTGAAAAATGGGAAAAAGCGATGGAAAATATGATGGGTGTAGTATCTACTCAAGCTAAGAATATGGAAACAATGATGACTTCTATAGGTTCGATCAAGAAGGATATGAGTTCAATGAAAACATCTATGAATGGACATGATACCGAAATGAGAACGATAGAAGCTTCATTAAGGAATATGGAAGATCATTTGAGTAGGGAAGGTGAACGTAACAACAGTAGACCTCCTGGAGGATTACAAAGTAATACTGAAAGAAACCCAAGAGAGGTAAATGTTGTAGTTACGAGAAGTAGGAAACTCTACGGTAGTAATGGAGTAGAAAACTTCGGGAATAATGAAGTAGAAAATGATTTAGATAAAAATGAAGAGACTAAAGATGAACTTGACTTTACTGATGAGGAAGAAGAAATCATAGAGAATTTCTTGAAAAGGAATAGAAGTTTGGAACCTGAGAAGGAAGGTGAGAAATGGGTAAAAATCCCTAGAATTTTGAAAGATCCCATGGATAAAGATTTAAGGAATCTATTTAAGGAACATGTTAGAATAGAAGATAAAGAAAACAAGGATGAAAAACAGGAAAAATTGAAGGAGTCTGAAGTAGAGATTGATTCAGGGAACAAATTAAAAGAAAAAATTCAAGAACCTGAAACATGGCGATCAAGTAATACTCAAAAGTTTAAGGATAAAGGAAAAGAGAGAATGACTTCGGAACCAAAGGTTATAGATTTAGAATCTTTACCTTTTCCACCTAAAGATCAAATTAAAAAGATTAAGACTGATCAGAAGTATGCTCGTTTCCTTGATACTTTTCGTCATATTCATGTTAATATCCCTGTTATCGAAGCTCTGATAAATATGCCTGCCTATGGAAAGTTTTTGAAAGATATTCTATCAAATAAGAAAAAATTAGAGGAATATGAGAATATATGCCTAAATGAAGAATGTTCTCAAATTTTGCGATAAGTTACCACCTAAACTGAAAGATCCTCGAAGTTTTACCATTCCATGTGAAATTGGAAGATTTACTGTTTAAAAGGTCTTATGTGATCTTGGAGCTAGTATAAATCTCATGTCTTATGAGGATTATAGAAAGCTAGGCATAGGAAAGCTTACTAAGATCGAAATGACTCTGCAAATGGCGGATAGATCGATTAAGTACCCTAAAGGAATAATTGAGGACATATTGGTTAAGGTAGACAAGTTCTATTTTCCAAAGAGACTTTGTAGTTATGGAAATGGAAGAAGGATTTTCAGCGCCACTTATCTTAGGACGTCCATTTCTAGCTACAGGGAGAACTTTAATCGATGTTCGAAAAAGGAGAATTAATTTTGAGAGTCAATGAAGATGAAGTTGCTTTCAATATTTTCAAAGCTATGAACCATCAATATACATCACGAGAATCATGTTCTTTTATAGAAGATATTCATTCTGCCTATGATGATAATCGATTACCAACTTTTGAAGATGATTAGAAGAATGCTTAACTCTATCTATCTATAAAGAAGATGAGGAAGACATTGAAATGAAAGAGATAATCTTAACTCTAAATGAAGGCGCTTTACTTTTAAACCACCATGGCATAAGTATTTGGAGTTAGAACTAGAAGGACCGATTCTTAAATCGTCAATAGAAGATCCGCCAAGAATGCGGAATTGAAACCGTTACCTTTAAATCAAGTATGCTTTTCTTGAAATTGATAATCTATTACCAGTTATTATTTCATCAACTTTAACGGAGCAACAAGAAGATCAATTACTAGGAATGTTGAAAAAGCATAAGAAAGCTTTTGGATGGACAGTTGCCGATATTCAAGGTATTAGCCCTGAGATATGTGTTCATAAGATAATTCTAAAAGAAGATGCTAAACCTTGTATTCAACCGCAACGCCGCCTCAACCCAAATTTGCAGTTAATCGTTAAGAAAGAGGTTATTAAGCTATTAGAAATGGGAATAATTTTTCCTATATCGGATAGTGAATGGGTAAGTCCAACTCAAGTTGTACCAAAGAAAGGAGGTTTCACGGTGAAAGAGAATGATAAGAATGAATGGATTCCAACAAGGGAAATTACAGGATATCGAATGTGCATTGATTTTAGAAAACTAAATGATCATACTAAGAAAGATCACCATCCACTTCCATTCATAGTGCAAATGTTGGAGCGTTTAAGTGGACATAAGTATTATTGTTTCTTAGATGGTTATTCAGGATATTTACATTTTCATTGCGGCGGGAGATAGGAAAAGACTACTTTCACTTGTCCTTATGGAACTTTCGCGTATAAAAAAGAATGCCGTTTGGTTTATGTAATGCTCTGCTCGTTTCAAAGATGTATGATGTCTATATTTTCTGATATGGTTGAGAAATTCTTAGAAATTTTTATGGACGACTTTAGTGTTTACGGAGACTCTTTTAATGGCTGTTTGTTACACTTAGAACGAGTGTTACAACGCTGTGAGGATACCAATTTAGTGCTTAATTGGGAAAAATGTCATTTGATGGTATCAGAAGGAATTGTGCTAGGTCATAGAATCTCTGAAGTAGGAATCGAAGTTGATAAAGCTAAAGTCGAGGTAATCAAAAAATTGCCTCCACCAGTTAATCTAAGAACGTTAAGAGGATTTCTTGGACATGCAGGATTTTGTAGGAGATTTATTGCAGATTTTTCAAAGATAGCAAAACCTCTAAGTCATTTGCTTGAAAAAGAAGTACCTTTTAATTTTGATAGTAAATGTATGGAAGCATTTAAGACCCTGAAAGCGAAGTTGATTACTGCACCAGTATTGGTAGCACCAGACTGGGATTTACCTTTTGAGATTATGTGTGATGCAAGCGATTTAGCTGTAGGAGCTGTTTTAGGTCAAAGATATAATAGAATTCTCAAAGCTATTTACTATGCATCACATACGTTAAATGCAGCTCAACTGAACTATGCAACTACAGAAAAAGAACTGTTGGCTGTGATTTTTGCCTTAGATAAGTTTAGATCGTATATTGTTGGCTCTAAGGTAATAGTTTATACAGACCATTCAGCATTGAAATATTTACTGAGTAAGAAAGATGCAAAACCACGTCTTCTTAGATGGATTCTCCTACTTCAAGAATTTGATATTGAGATTAAAGATAAAAAAGGAAGTGAGAATGTAGTGAGCGATCATCTAAGTAGAATGGAAATCGATGAAGAAATAGGAATTGAAATTAAAGATTCATTTCTGATGAACAAACTGTTTAGAATCGATACTCCTTCAACAATGCAGTTATTAAAGAAAAGAATTCCTTCTAAGGAAAATTCACCTTGGTTTGGAGATATCATTAACTACTTAACTTTGTGATTACATTCCGTCTCATTGGACTTGGCAATGAAAAAAGAAGTTCTTTTATGACTTAAAATTTTATTCTTGGGAGGAACCGGACCTTTTCCGTAAATGTTCGGATGGGATAATCAGAAAATGTGTGCCTGATAATGAAATTTTAAGTGTTTTATCGTTTTGTCATGATCGTGAGGCAGGAGGTCATCATGGAGGTTGGAAAACTGCTTTTAAAGTCTTGCAATGTGGTTTTTATTGGCCTACACTTTATAGAGATGCGTATACATATGTTAAATCTTGTGAATCATGTCAAAAATGGGGAAATATCTCGAAAAAACATGAAATGCCTATGCAACCTATTTTAGAATGTGAGTTATTTGATGTTTGGGGTATAGATTTCATGGGACCTTTCCTATATCATTTGGAAAAAGATTTATTCTTGTAATGGTAGATTATGTCTCGAAATGGGTAGAAAGTGAAGCTCTTCCCACTAATGATACCAAGGTTGTCATACGATTCCTTAAAAGAACATATTCACTAGATATGGCATTCCAGGCGATCATTAGTGATAGAGGTTCACACTTTTGCAATCGACCATTTACTAAGTTAATTGAAAAATATGGTGTAACGCATAAGTTAGGAACACCTTATCATCCATAAACCAGGTGGTCGTGTAGAGGTGTCGAATAGAGAGATTAAAAGAATCATAGAAAAGCAGTGGACTCAAACCGTAAAAGCTGGGGCGATTAGACTAGATGATGCGTTATGGGCATACATAACAAACTTTTAAAACTCCAATTGGTCGTTTCTCCTACAAATTAGTCTTTGGTAAATCTTGTCATCTCCCAAGTAGAGTTAGAACACCGAGCCTTACGGGCTATTAGATTTACAATTTCGATCCTAAGGTCACATCGGTGATCATAGATTACTTGATTAATGTAATTAGAAGAATTTAGCCTTGATTCTTATGAAAATGCTCGAATCTACAAGGAACGCATACGAAATCCTTCCATGATAAGAGAATCTATAGTCGTGAGTTCCATGTAGGTGATCGAGTGTTATTGTACAATTCACGTTTAAAGTTGTTTCCGAAAAGCTTAAATCAAGATGGACAGGACCATTTAAAGTAACACGAGTTTATAAATCTGGAGTCATTGAACTAATCGATGGGAATACAACTTTTATAGCCAATGGTCACGGGGTGAAACTATTTCGGAAGGTGAAGAAGTCTCTCTCATAAATGAAGTGATGTTGCCGATCGACCCTCCAAAAGACTAAAAAAGCGATTATACTCTGAAAAGTCGAAAGTATCACATTACCAGGTTTTATCTTTACTTTTATATGTCTAAACTAGTTTCGCTCTTTTACCGGATAGACGTAAAAGAACCTGGATGTCTTTTTTAGATAGATTAGGAATTTTTGTTTTACTTTTAAATTTAGGTTTTGATAGGAAATTGCCTTTACTATAGAAGCCTTAGTTTTTGGAAAGAACAAGCAATTGTTGAGAGAAAAAAAATTGAAAGAAGTTTGTAATGGTACGTCGAGAAGCTCGATAAAGAGAAGGGCTAAGTTTTTAAGGAAGTGCGAAATCATGGAAAGATTGAACACAATGGGCAATGTGGGAAAAATATAACTCAATCTCGAGAATGAGTGTTTGAATGTAATTAAGAAGGAACGATTAGGTGGTTAACCGAAAATCCCGATGGAATTCCAAGACTTAATTCAAACGCTACCTTTCTAGGATTTAGTTTGCTTGAACGGTATGTTAGAAATCTGGAGTTTATAGAAATTGAAGAATTAGAAACCCCGTAAGTTCAAGTCTTTTATTGTTTTTAGTTTTATAAATTTTTTTGCATAACTTTGAAAATTTTATAAAATTGGATCTTTATAAAATTAAGGAGTTTTATAAAAGTTTTATAAAAAGTTTTTTAAGTTTTTAGATATTTTATAAGAATTAATAAAAATTTATTGAATTTTTATAAACTATTAAATAAGTTTTATAAAGATTTTATAAATTTTGAGAAATTGTTATAAAATTTATAAATTTTATTTTTTAGTTTTATTAAGTTTTTATTGAGTTTTATAAGTTTTATATCAAAAAAAAAAAAAAAAAAAAAAAAAAAAAAAAAAAAAAAAAAAAATATTTTTGTATGTCGTTTTTAAAAATATAATTCGTGTATCGTTTATCCGTATCATTTAGATAATCTTTATTAATCTTTATAAATTTTAATAGCCTTGAGTCTATTAGACAAACAAGCGAACTTGAATTTTACAACCTTCACACGGTAAAAATATCTTAAAGCCGGACCGGTCCGGTCAGTTTCAGGACCGATCCGGGAGTTAAAAACTGCTTAGTCATATTGAGAGTGTTAATATGCAGCCACGTATACTCTCAATACTTGTCCATTTAAGGAAAGAGAACTGAGAGTAAAAAAATTGCAAATTCACTTAGTAGCTTTCAACTTTCTATCTGTTATAATATTTTCATCTGTTTCAACTAAAATGTCAAACCGGTCATCACCATCAGTCAATTCATACGATCCGGAGGCATTAGATGTTTTTGTCCCGGAGTCTAGCGCTTCAAATGTTAATTTATTGGTGAATGCGAGGTTTGCAAATTCTCCAATTTTGGTTGAGAAGGGTATCAACTATGAAAAAATTGATCAGTCAGGGAAGGATTTAATTCAGAATAGAGGTTGGAGAAAATTTGTAAGGAATCCAAGAGGTAGGATTAATGTTTCTATCGTTAGGGAATTTTATTCCGCTCTCTCTCTCTTATCGATCTTGTCGATCTGTCACAACTTGTATCCGTTCGTGGTACACTTATTCACTTGTCACCTCATATTATCAATCATATTTACGAAATACCGATTTTAAATCAAATCCATAATCTTCATTTTGAATATCAATGGGTGTTAGGGAACTCCTTTAACGTTGTCAACTATGTCACGGAAGCTTTTCCGTATTTGTTTCCAGAGTTCGATCAAAATTACGACTCTACCACTTCCGCTCTACCTGCTCATCTGAGAGCATGGAAACACTTCATTAACTCACGAGTCTATCCGACTAGTGACTTTGCGTGGGTTAGTGACATTGAAATACTTTTGCTGTTTGCGTTAATAAGCGGAGCTCATGTGGACTGGGGGATTTTGATTTTTAAGGCGGCGAGAAGCTTTGCGAAGTGAAGCGGTATAATAATGGAAGGCCGATGCCTTTTGCTTGGTTAATTTCAAGATTGTGTATTCATTTGAATGAAGTCCCTGAAATTGCCTCTGACGAGATATATCCGTCTCGTGATTATCGTAGAGGATTGCTACCAGTGGAGAATCCGGGTTGTTCGTCAACTATTTGAGATAGTTGTTGTTGGTTTTTATTTAAGTTTGTTTAAGGTTGGTTTGCTTTAATAAGTTAGTAAGTTGGTTAAGGTTAGTAAGTTAGTTAGTAAGTTTGTTTTAGTTCGAATCTTTTAGTTGTAATAGTTTCTTTTTGTTTAATATATATGATTGTTTGTTTTTAATATACGCGTGTTATCGATGTTTATAACGATCATCTATAATTTTAATTTAATTTTCGAACCTACTTTTTCATACTCATTGAACATCGGGACGATGCCACTTCGTAAGTGGGGAGTAGAGTTAGGTTTGAAAATTTCATTAAAATTTTCGAAAAAAAAAATTAAAAATATTTATAAAATATAACCTTTTTCATATAAATTTATACTTTAATTACTTATTTCTTAGTTTTAATTTTTCTTGAATGATTTAAGTTAGTTAATATATGAATAAAAATGATATAATTTGAGAAGATTAATTTTTGATTTAGTAAAATATATTAGATATATTATGAATATGTTTTATATCTTTTATAAGATTTTTAAGATTTTGAGTATGTATAACTAAATAATTTTTGTCAAATATTTCTTTTATGGAATTATTCAAGTAATTTTTATATTTATAAATAAATTTTTAGATAATTTTCTTTTCAAGATAAATTATGAATTTGGAATCAAAATTAGGAATGGTGATTTTGGCACCACAAAAATATAACTATATAGCCAAATAAATTTCACCCGAATAAAATTTCCAATTTTGACCTACCTCGACTTTTTAAAGAGAGATCAAGACCTCACTCGAATTTAGCCATTTTGATTAACTAGAAATTTCCGACCCTTAGCTTGTTTTTGGTCTACATTTCTTTGACATCCTTCGAGTTTATGCGTCTTTATGAGAGGAGATGATGACAAAAGAGTTAAGAGTTGAGAAAAATGGTTATCTTGAGATTGGAATAGGTAGATAGATTCTAATATAGATGTTCTCACCTCATGACGCTTTGCAAGATAGCCGATTTTGGCAATGAGTTCAGATATGTTAGTGTCCTATGAAAAAATTATATTAAGAATTAAGGCACCATTTTTACACAGAATTAGTCAAATATCAGGTATATTCCCTATCTTTGATCGACAATATAAAAATAATAATAATGCTGATGATAGTAGTCCACATTTAGGGTATTATCTCGAAATGTCCTATTGCTGGGAATGAAGGCATAAGTCGAATCAAAAGATCTCAAGAATGATTACGGGTTTAAGGGAACCGGACTCGTAATTTTAGATCGAAAGAGTAGTACTCCGATCAATCTTGATGAAGCAATGCTTGTAAAATTTGATTTTTCTACACACACTCACGCTTTAGTTCTTAATATTAATATTTATGTTTAAAAGAAAAAGAAGAGAGAAAATCTGAAAAAATAGTTGGAATAAAAGGATGTTACTAATCGGAATTGTTTTTTTATCAAGAATGTGAAGACGTAGGTACGTACGACTTACCTCTTTTTTTGATTTCCTTTTCTATCTTTTCGATTAACCAATGTCCTATCCTAATATATTATAAGCCATTGTGTCTTCTATCTGACTTAGTTAATGATTCCAGAAATTCGTAATAATCGAGATAGAAAGTATTTCTAATATTTTATTTATATTTCTGAATTATTGCATGCATGTTTCCATCTAATTCATATTTGATACTTAATTCATTTAAGTTATATAAACTTTCTTTCTTAAATTTCTATAAAAGTTATAAATTATATGTTTGTAATATTGACGATATATATTACTTTTGAAATTTTAATCTGATCAATTATATTATCTGTTATTTATATATTACCGCTTATTTTTGCTCGAGGACGATCAAAAGCTAAGTGGGGAGTAGTTGATGTATGACTTTTATATGATTAAATTTACGTGATTTTATTACAAATTCTATATAAAATATATGAAATTATGATATAATTGATATAAAATATTAATCTTTATAGTTTAGTATAGTTAGTAGTAAAAGTTAGTATTTATAGTAAAAAAGTTGTAGTTTTTGTACCGGTTTTAGTGACCGGAGTGTTGTGTCTATTTTACACGGGTATTTTGTGTTTATTTCATTGCAGAATCCTAAGATGAACTGAAATCCCGAGTAGAAACACTTTTTGAAGTCAATTCAAGTCGTTGGAAGGGAGTTATAAAGCATCACTCAATTTAAATGGTCAAGTGGGTAGTCGTTTTTAATAACAAAATCCCAAAAAGCACACGTATTGGAAATGGCTCATCGAGAATCGTTTTACGAAGAAGTAGTCTTGATGGAAGTTGTAGAGAATTCAACGAGCTTTTCAACGGAAGTTCGATTATGTCATTCGATATCGAGAATTCAAGTTACGATTTTTAGAAGTTAACTGTGTAATTATATATAATTATATATATAATTACACAAAGATCTGTGATGATTAGAGAGTAACATGGGCTCACATGCTTATAACTAACTGTAATGATTGTCATCATTACACCGGACCGATCCGGCCAATTTTCAGGACCGGTCCGGGAAGGAGGAAAGTCTATATATAGGGAAGCAGCAGGGATCATTTGGGGTGTACCAATATATATACACCATATTCTATATATATTCTCTATCCCCTCTTTTCTTTAGTTTGTAAATAGGCCTTATGCCAAAATAAATAAAGTAGTAGTAGTATCGTAGTAATGCTCGGGAAATTATCGGAAGTTCGTTGTTGCTGAAGTCGTTGAATACCTGGGAAAAGACGATTTCTGAGTCAGCAGTTGTAATCGGGTAATTTCTATAATAATTATGTTTATGTTTGTTATTTTCATCTTTTTATCTTTTATAATGTTATTAGGCTAAATCTAATAACTAGTCAAATTTATGTAATCGTATTATTTCGATCTTTTCGTTAAAAGAATGATGTTAAAATAAAAATGATTAAAATTGAGTTAAAATGAATCTTTTTCTATTTCGCTACGTAAAGATAACATATTCGGAATGACGTAATCAATCATGATGAATACCACATATAACCTGGAGATGAACCGACCGCAGAAGTCGGGATATGAGTAAAAATAGAAAAACCGGAGGGTAAAAATGGCCGTCGATTAACGGAATCCTATTTCCTACCGAAAGCGATTTGTCCTAGTAAAACAAATCTTATTAATTTTGTACTCGAGATCTTAATAATGTTAAAATCACGTTTAATTGAAACTACACCGTTTGTATTAAATCGATCCGCTTGACAACCGGAGCCTCTTGAATAACATCGGCCATCGACAAATGGAATCACCTCTTTTATCCGGGGTAGATTTGTACTCGGTACTGTTTTGACTAACTAAGTTTAGCATGGGGCGATTGTGGACATTGGGTGATGACGATTTGACATATGACAATTTCATACGCCGTGTGAGGAGGAATTGTTGACAATAGGAGTACACCGTTTCATTTACTCAATTGGACCTAATAAAAGGAAGATCGAACACATTCTATTAATTGAAAAGATCGAATAAATTGATTATATATACTTTGGCTAGTCTAGTCTATAAACTATATATTGGTATCTATATATTTATATATATATATATATATATATATATATATATATATATATATATATATATATATATATTATTATATATATTTATGTACATCATATATATATTTATATATCTATATATATTATATTAGAATAACTTTTAAATTACGCATTTATTTTATGTTGGTTAGAGTAGTAGTAATCTGTGTTATAAAATTGCGGTTTAGATCGAGTTAATAGCAGCTCTTTGGTGTTTAACCACACTTAAAAGAATTACCACTTTTTCCCTGAGGATTCGACACCTGACTCACCACTTTATCACTACAATTTGACCCGGTACACTGCCGGTTAGGATCCGTCTAACCTAGAAAAGGTCTGTCCCTTTCTTGACGCCGTTTCTAAAGCTTGGTTTTGGTGACGTCATTAAGTTTATGTTCTCTTAGTTTGTAATAATCTATCTTGTTTAATATATATATGTTTCAGTTTTTTTTAAGTTTGTTTGTTATAATATATTAGTATACGCTAAAAATGAACTTAGAATAATAACATTAATAGATAATTTTAATTTTATTTTCAAACCTTTTTTTTTTTACTACTCATTGAACATCGGGACGATGCCACTTCGTAAGTGGGGAGTAGAGTTAGGTTAGAAAATTCATTAAAATTTTCGAAAAAAATAGTTAAAAATAATTATATGTCTAATTTAGATTTTAATGAGATTTTAAGTTTATATAATTAAGTAATTAATATTAAATATTGTTTTCATGAAATTATATAAGTATGTTGATATTTATAAGTAAAATTTTTTAGAATCATTTTCTTTTCAAAATGAATTATGAGTTTGGAATTGGACTAGGGATGTTGATTTTGGCACCACAAAAATATATAACTATAAATAAAATAAGCCTACCTAAATAAATTTCCAATTTTTGTTCCTACGTCAGCCTTGATTAGAGTGATCAAGACCTCACTCGAAATTGCCATTGTGATTAATTAGAAATAACCAACTTTTAGCTAATTTTGGTCTACATTTCCTTGAAATACTGCAAGTTTGTACGTACTTATGAAAAGAAATGAAGACATAAAAGCTAAGTTTTGGTATATGCTGAGATTGGAAAAATTAGATAAGTATTAGTATATTCGATCTTACCTCATGACACTTGCAAGATAGTCGATTTTGGTAATAAGTTCGGATATATTAATATTCTAAATTAAGAACGAAGCACCATATTTACAATGAAATTAATCAAATACCGTATCTTCCTTATCTCATGATTGACAACTTAAAAATAAAAAGAACATATCGGTTGTAGCTACCAATGATTTGAGTGAGTAGGGTATTATCTCGAAATGTCCTATATCACTATGAGGTAATTAAGCTCCCGATTGCCTGATGATAGTAGTCCAGCTAGGGTATTATCTCGAAATGTCATATTGCTGGGAATGAAGGCACAGAATGAAAAAGGGAAAAGTTGAATCATAAGATCTCAGGAATGATTACAAGTTTAAGGAAACCGGACTTGTAATTTTCGATCGAAAGATTAGTACTCCGATCAATCTTGATGAAGCAATGCTTGTAAGTTTGATTTTCTACACACACTCACGCTTTTAGTTCTTGATTGTAAAAAAAAAAAAAAAAAAAAGAAAAAAGAGAAAATCTGGAAAAAAATAAGAGAGATGCAATTAATCGATGATTATTTTTTGATCAAGAATATGAAAATGTAGGTACGTACGACTTGCCTCTTTCTCTTTTTGATTTCTTTTTTTCCGATTAACCAAAATCTTGAGCCTAAACTTTATAAGCCATTTTTGTCGACTACCTGACCAAGTTTCCGATTCCAGAATTTCATAATAGTTGCGATTAAAATTAATTCTAATGTTTTATTTATACTTATTAAGTATTACATGTACAATTTCATCTAAATAATATTTAATGTTTAAGTTATTTAAGTTATATACACTTTATGTCTTCTTACGATTTTAAATTAGAATAAGTAATATACTTATAATATTGACAATATAAATTACATTAAAAATTGTAATCTTATCAATTATTACCGCTTATTTTTGCTCGAGGACGATCAAAAGCTAAGTGGGGAGTAGTTGATGTATTACTTTTATATGATTAAATATACGTTATATTATTATGTTTTATCAACGAATTCTATATAAAATATATGAAATTATGATATAAATGTTAGGAAATGTTAATCTTTATAATTTAGAGTAGTTAGTAGTAAAACTTAGTAATAATAGTAAAAAGTTATCATTTTGTACCGATTTTAGTAAATCGGAGTGTCGTTTCAGATTTACGTGGGTATTTGTGGTATTTTATTGCAGATTTATAACCCGAGACCCCGAGAATCGACATATTGAAGTATAATCATATCTCTGGAAGGATTTAGAGAGTGTCACGAGCTTAAATGGTCAATCGAATTGCTTAAGTGGTCAAGTGGTCAATCGAAGTGGTCAAGTGGCTAATCGATTCGATTAAGTGGTAATCGAGAAATATCTTCGATAAACGAATGGCTCAACAAAACGACATTATCTGAAGAAGAGTCCTTCACAAAAGTTGTAGATTTTCCCGAGAGCTTTCCGATGCCTCTTGAATCATGATTTTTGAAGATCCAGAACTCGAGATATGAATTTTATAAGTTATATGTAATTATAATTATAATTATATAACGCTGCACATGCTGAGTAATCAAGAAGGTGGAAGCCATCATTACACCGGACTGGTCCGGCCTCCTACCGGCCCGGTCCGGCCAAGGAAGTTTCATCTATATAAAGGGCCTCATTTGCAACAAAGAATGGATGTACCAATATATATATATATATATATATATATATATATATATATATATATATATATATATATATATATATATATATATATATATTCTTCTTTATTTTCTTTTTAGTAGTAGTTTGTAAATAGGTCTTACGCCAAAAATAATAATCTCGTAGTATCGTTGTAATGCTCGAGAAATTATCGGAAGTTCGGTGTTGTTGAAGTCGTTGTAATGTCCGGAAGAATACAACTCTGATTCAGCATTTGTAATCGGTAAATTTTCTTAAGTATTTATGTTTGTTTTTATCTTTTTCGTTGTTATAATGTTTTTTAGCTAACTCTAATAACTAGCCAAAGTTATGTAATAGTTTTATTTCGATCTTTTCGGTAAAGGAATGATATCTAAGTAAAATCTGATTAAAATTGAGTTAATTGAATCTTTTTCTATTTTGTAACGTATTGATAATATTCGGATTGACGTAATTAACCAAGGAACTGCCGATCGCTTAACCCCACGGTGGGAGAGTTGCGGATTGGTGAGGTCTAGATGAATCGCACCATATAACCTAACGATGAACTGACCAGAGAAGTTAGGATATGAGATAAAAGATAGAAAAACCGGAGGGTAAAATTGGCCGAGCGTAAAGCGTGACAACGGAATCCTATTTCCTACCCGGGGGCAGATTTGTCTTGGGAAAGATGAATTTTATTAAAATTGTGCTCGAGATCGTAATAATGTTAAAATCAACGGTTTAATTGAAACTAACACCGGAAAGTTAAATCGATCCGCCTGACAACCGGAGCCTTTTGAATAACATCGGCCGTCTGACAAACGGAATAACCTCTTTTATCCGGGGTAGATTTGTACTCGGTACCTGTTCAGACTAACTAAGATTAGCATGGGGTAGTTGTGGAGATTGAACTGATGACAATGACATATGACAATTTCATACGCTCGTGTGAGGAGGAATTGTTAACCTCAGGAGTGCACCGTTTCATTTACTCAATTGGACCTAATATAAAAGGAAAGATCGAGCACATTCCGTTTACTTGAAAAGATAGTATAATTCAATTATATAAACTTTGGCTAGTTCTATAAACTTATATGTCTAGTTCTATAAATATATTGGTATCTATATATTTATATTTATATATATATATATATATATATATATATATATATATATATATATATATATATATATATATTGCAATCTATGTACATTTATATATATTTATATATCTATATATATTATATTAGAATAACTTTAAATTACGCATTTATTTTATGTTAAGTAGAATAGTAGTGATCTGTGTTATAAAATTGCGGTTTAGATCGAGTTAATAATAGCTCTTTGGTGTTTAACCACACTTAAAAGAATTACCACGTTTTCCCTGAGGATTCGACACTCTGACTCACCACACTAGCACTACAGTTTGACCCGATACACTGTCGGTTAAGGACTGGTATTAGCACTAGAAAAGGCCACGTCATGACCCCTGCCCTGGAGGGAGATGGAACTGAGGACGTCGAGCCGGAAGAACAAGTCGATCCCAATGCTCCGACCTCAAATCAGCCTGCCGGCTGATGCTATTTCCTCTGTCTTTTTAAGTGACTTGATTCGATTTGGTTGTAATAACTTGTATGCTTTTATTTGTCTGAACTTGTCTTTTATCGATTCGACCCTGTAATCAAACTTGCATTTTGATTAAATCTTTGCTTTTCACTTGAATATCTTGTCTTTTGTTGATCATTCGTCTAGGGTGTAGTCCTTTGGACTTAATTCCCTTTCAAATACTGCCTTATGGGTGTAGTCTTTTGGACTTAATTCCCATGCTGGCCCCTTGAAGTGTAGTATGAGTACACGACTCGTGGTACACTTGAATATGAGTCGACCTAGCATTGTACTGCCTTACTGGCTTGACTTGGCCATCTGGTCGGAGCTCGATTCGATTATCCTGCCTTGTCAGGCTTATATGGACATCAAATTAAGAAGTCCATACTCGACCGTCGCACATCGTGGCGCTTATGATCTGGTCGAGTTGGGTATCCATCGTGGGATCTTCCGTCTGCCTTGCATTGTGGCTTATTGGCAGGTCGGGAGTGATATAAGCACTGTCAGTGACTTGGCTTTTTTCACTATTTTGCTATAACTCCATCGAGTCGATGGTGCACAGCTCGGAAGTGATTTAAGCATTGTCAGAGACTTGGCTTTATTCACTTTTCCGTTTTATCCACCATACTGCTCCGACTCCCTGTGTCGTCGAGGTCTCTTGTTGGAGTCGATTTTTGGTCTTTTTTCTTCCAGCCTCCTTTTCTTTTTTACATTAGCGTGTATGTTAAGCACAATTTAGAAAAGAAAATTACTTGAATAAAAGGCATTAAAAGCAACTGTCACATCGATATATTACATGTAACTAAAAATTGAAGTTGCGAATGTCATAAATTGAATAAACAGCTTAAACGTAGTATTTCCGGAGATTGGTGGCGTGCCACGTCCGGGGCACTGTGCTGCCGTCCGATCTCCCCAACTGATACGACCCTTTTGGGTGCACCTTCAGAATTTTATATGGTCCTTCCCAATTCGGCTCGAGCTTGCCTATTGGGTCTCCGCTCTTCAAAGCCGTTTTCCTCAACACGAGGTCCCCACTTGGAAATATTTGTACTTCACCCTCGCGTTATAATACTGTGATATCTTTCTTTTATAATTGGCCATTCGATATGCCGCAACCTCTCTCTTCTCTTCGACGTTATCCTTTTTTGGAAGCAGATCAGTGGCGTTTGTTTCAACGTTATATGCCAGAACTCGAGGTGAGGCCAGTCCGATCTCCGCAGGTATCACTGCTTCGCATCCATAAGCCGTAGCGAAAGGAGTCTCCTGGGTAGCTGATTTGGGTGCTGTCCGATACGACCACAGTATGCTGGGTAACTGAGCTGCCCAATCTCGACCTTCGTCTTCCAACCGTTTCTTCAACCCCAAACTTGATTTGCCTGTTTGTCTGCTCGACCTGTCCATTGGACAGAGGTCGGGCCACCGATGTCGTTCTATGTTCGATCTTGAACTCTTTGAGCCAATCCTGTACGCGGTCATCTAGAAATTGAGTCCCATTATCCGATATCAGATACTTGGGAATTCCAAACCTGCACAAAATGTTTTCCCACAGAAACTTCTTGATGGTCTGAGCTCTGATGTCAGTTAGAACTTTGGCTTCGACCCATTTCGTGAAATAATCAACCGCGACCACAACATACTTGAAATTACCCGGAGCTCGAGGCAAAGGTCCGACTATATCGACCCCCCACTCATCGAACGGCCATACCGACTCGATGGCGTTCATCTCTTGCGCCTGTTGATGGGTCACTACATCGTGTATCTGACAAGCTATGCATCTCATCACCAACCGATTGGCGTCCTTTTGCATGGTCAGCCAAAAATAGCCTGCTAGCTTACATTTTCTTGCCAACATCCGAGCTCCGCAATGGTTACCACAAACTCCTCGATGTATTTCTTCGAGAAGATAAGCCCCCTCGTCTTCCGATGCGCATCGCATCCAAGGTGTTACAAATGATTTTCGATAAAGCACATAGTCGAACAGAGTGTACCTGGAGGCTTGAAGCCGGATTTTCCTGGCCTGAGATTTATCGGATGAGAGAATTCCGTCTTTCAAGAATAACGCTATCGGATCCATCCACGTCGATCCCTGAACCACTGGTTGCACATCTACCTCGTTATAGCTTCGCTCCGCTAACATTTCTACCAGAACTTTCCTTTTCGACTTGAAATTCGATGCAAGTTTAGACAATGCATCAGCCCGTTTATTCTCACTTCAGGGAACCTGCTCGACACGAACCGTCTTGAACTTCGACATCAATCCCTGAACCACTCTCAAATAGTTCTTCATAGATTCTTCCTTGGCCTCATAATCGCCTCGTATGTGATTCACTACGAGCTGAGAGTCACTGTATACTAGGAGGTTCTCGACCCCCAATTTCGATGCCAGCTTTAAACCCGTGATCATTGCCTCATACTCGGCTTCGTTGTTTGTTGCCTTGAATTCGAATCGTAGCGCATAAGGGAACTCTTCCCCCTTAGGACTGACCAATAACAAACCAGCCCCAGATCCTTCTCTACTCGAGGCACCATCAACATGGTGTTAGGTGTGATGCCCGAAAGACAATTTTTGTAATTGTTTTATTTAATAAATAAAATGATATTATTATTCATATTTATTATTCTCATAATCACCGATGTGACAATAGTATTTACACTACGAAAAACCACGAGTATATCGTTTATGTAATCACTTAACTCAATGTATGAGATATACACGGGAGGATTGAGTTAGTGAAGATGTACTTAAAATACAATTAGTCCGTAGTAAAGTTAATCGAGAGTATCGGGTCTCCCCTTTAACGTACTATTAATGCGCCCATAACACGATAGGTGTGATCGTCTTATCCGGACTTTCGGTTAAGGGAACCTAATGGGGCATTTATATATGATAGATATATCATATAGAAATTTGGACCGATTTGATCCGAGTTCTCAATATAATTACGTAATTGAGAAGTCTTATCGAATCATTAGATGATCATATTATGGATATATCTTAATCTGAGGTGATCACGATCAAGCTGCTTGAATCGATTATGAGGTTTGACTTGGCGGTTAAGGATTACACCGAGTCGTGATCTCGAATTACCCCATCTTGGCATTGTCTTGGATTGAGTGAGTAGTACGTGTTATCACGAGAT
Source organism: Gentiana macrophylla (assembly GCA_026214975.1). Lineage (NCBI taxonomy): Eukaryota > Viridiplantae > Streptophyta > Magnoliopsida > Gentianales > Gentianaceae > Gentiana > Gentiana macrophylla. Next base: position 15,622,599 of record CM047809.1, on the reverse strand, counting down.
CGGAATCCATTCCTTCCATTTATGGAAGTAGATAGACGATTCCACTTATGAGTTAATCCTGAGACATTGATCGATCCATGGGATTCATATTACACTGATTAGCTACCAGTGAGTTATTTGAATTATTGATCACTAGGGGGTTAATGGTAAGTAAGGACAAGATGTTCTGAAAAAGGTTAACGGTAACTTCCCGATTTAGAATGAACAGTCTATGGAGGATTAATCCATATGAAATGATTATATCAGTGGACGCTTATTACTTTCTCGTGAGGAGATAAATATGATCTTATAATCGGAGGAGTGCAGTCACGGGATTATGGTGGCATATTCCTGTGATTGATTTATCGAATATAATTATTCTGTTCATAAGATAATTATTTATTTGATTTATCGGAGCCGCTGATTATTAGTCCATGGTCCCCGACGTGCCTCCTATTATAGCATGTATATTCTCGGACGTCGAATCCTAATAATATTAATTTAGTTCATGTTGGACTTTATTAAAACGATATGTGAATTAATTGTTTAGTGGACTATTAAATTAGTTGGGCTAAATAATTAAATATGTGGAAAAGACATTTTCCATAATCTTGGCCCAATTATTGTGTAATGGCAAAATTAATATTGACTAGGTCAATATATGTTTGTGGCGCCACATGTGTCTTTATTTTGACAAGGAATTAGTTTTCTTGTGTGTTAAAAAGACATGTGCATAAAATATTTATTGGATAAATATTTATGGTAAATAATAAAGATAAAAATATTCTTGATTTGTTCTAGAATATTTTGAGATTATCTTTTATTTAATAGGATTATTATAATTGATTTTGTATTAATTATAAAATCCTTGGAGGCTAAGTTTTACTCTCTTATATAAAGAGAGTTCTCCCAAGCCTTACAACACACAATAAATTTCGACTTCTCCTCTTAGAGAGAAGAAGTGATAATTTCGGCCAAGGGGTTTAAGGGGAAAATCTTGGAGATTTTCCGGGTAGCATATCGGAGGGGTTCGAGTCGAGAATTCCATCCACCGGGAATTGCTTGGATCACACGTGCGGAAGATCGTGGTGCTCTTCACATCTTCTTGCAATCTTTCCTTTGCGGTTCTTCAACTTGGATTTTGAGATCCAAGAGGTATGTTCTACAACCCCCTTGTAGATGTAGATCTAGTTATTTTATTACGTGTAATTTGTAGATCTAGATCCTTAAATCGCTTCCGTTGCGGATGATATTCCTAACAGTGGTATCAGTCGCCATGGTGATCTATATTTATACGTATAAAATATTAGATCTAGGAGTGGTAAAACATGTAGATTTTTTGTCCCAATTTTTTTAAAAAGGGGCCGAAATTTTGTTTTATTTTTTTTTATGATTATGAATGTCTTGGTTGAAGAGATGGATTGGGGTTGGCACTGTTTACTCGTTAGATCTATTGTAGCTCCTTTGTTTAGTAACAATTGAGCATAGGAATTGTATTTTTTTATGTCAATTTTTCAAAATTATTATGTAAAAAGGTAGTACCTTTTGTTTTAATTTTGATCCGGGTTCGAGACGACGAATATGATGTGTTGAAGATCATGGTGTTGAAGATCATCAAGAAGGTAAAAACGGGAGGAGGCCGATTGTTTTGTTTTATTTTTTTGGTCACAACAATTTTTTCCATGCGGCAATTTTTGTTCACGGCAATCTATTTTTTTTGACCTAAATTGTGCATGGCCGAAAGGCATGCAGTAACCTAAAAAAAAAAAAAAAAATTTAATTAATTTTTTTGGAAAATTAGGGATAAGGACACAATCGAAATATTATTAAACAACGGAACAACTACATATTTTTATATAGGAGAAGGACAATGCATAATTTTATATAGCGAGAAGGACAAACAGTGAATCCCGAAAATCGGTGAATCTCACTAGTGAATCCCAAATCGGTGAATTTCGATAGTGAATTTTGATGATGAATCCCAAAAATCGGTGAATCCCGACAATGAATTTTGAAAATTAGTGAATTTAATGAAGTGAATTTAGGCATTGAATTTAAAAAAGATGAATTTCGAACACAAGTGAATTTCGATAGTGAATAAATAGTTTTGTCCTTTATGCAAAAGTTTCAAAAAGATCGCCTACTTAATTGATGAAATATTTTTGTCCTTCTCCTCCATTCCCTAATTTTTAAGGATTTGACCTGATGCTGCCGCATTAATAAAAAATAAATAAATAATTTTTTTTTTTGATGATTCTGCCGTGAAGAGAAGGGAAAAAAAAAATATGGAATTTTTTTTTTATTATAAAACAATTTAATATAGATATATTTTAATATATTGGTATATTACGGCCTCCTCTCTCTCTCGTCGTTCGTGGTTCGTGTCAAGATCGAATGTTCGAGATCCGGAAGTTTCGAGTTCAAGATTTGAAGATCAAGACTCGAAGACATAGATTATGTAATTTACTGTTTTTTCCTAGGATAGATTAGATACGAAGTACCAACAATCCATCTCGGTGTTTAAATTTTCCATAATTTATTTTTATGTGTTCGATCATAAAATAGATATAAAATCGGAATTGCCATGACATACATCATATCATAAATCCACTCCATGCATACATGTAGAATTTTAATTTTGGTAATTAAAATAGGCATGTATACAAACTCGTGTACTTAGTTGAAATTTAATTAATACGTGGTAATTAATAAATTTAGTAACTAATTAATGATCCGAGGACGGGTTATGAAATCGTTAGGCCTTTCGGTGTGTGTTCTCGGTGAACCGCCTTAAAGGCCAAACGAGATCACGTTCTTCAATTCGTAGTGTCTACGAGATTGAATGATGGTAAAAGAACAATAAATCTTGGATAAAAACGGTTCACCTTTAGGTTGGGTGGTCAACTGAGCTTCGCTCAAATGACTTAACCCTCCTAGTGTGATGTATGCACGGGGGTCCGGCAAGACTAAGCCAAACCGAGAGCGGAGGGGTGATTCCTTCTAATCTCAATAGGGCTCTCTTGACCCGATTTAGTCCGATTATCACATATGTTCCAACGAATAGGAAGGGTAGGCTTGCCTACGTTACCGACACCATTCGAATCCTTGATTTTATGTGCTTTTATGTTAACATCAAAAAAAGACGTGGTTAGTTAACCCACCACCACTTCCAAAATATTGAGTGGGAGCGGGGGAGGCGACAGCCAACCCCACGGCCTCTACTATAGATGCAAGTAAGTGAGAGAAGGGTGACGCCTCGCGGCGCTTTGATTTCGTCCCCCTAAGGATGGTGTTCACCCCTATCAACATTCATGGCTTGGTCTCCGAAAGGATAGGATTTCTGGGTACTCGTCGGGTCACTGACCTATCCTACGACGGCACACTCGGGGCGTACCTAAGAGATCTGATATAGTAGGTCACACTCATCAAGGGTATTTTTGGGAAATACCTAGGCTAAAAAAGGAAGGTAGTCAATGAATAAAGGGATGTTCGATTCTCGTGGGATGTCTGATTCTCACAAGTTATTCATTGATTTAACCGTTGATCTCTTTGACCTACCCTACTGGCGGCAGATCGAGACGCAAGGTTAAAACCTTGGAATGGTAGAGTAGACTTACTTTTAGTTTACAATTCCTAAAATAAAATAATATAGTAGTGTTAAACTTGAATTAATATATGTCATTTTATTTACAGCATTATATCCCTTACTAAATTGCTTAAAATTTTATAATTGACTAGTATTGACTTCGTTAAAAAGTGGAAAGTAACTAGGACGTTGAACTAGTTAATTGATAATGCAATTATTTTTCGGAAGAGATATTTTCTCTTAAGCCTTTTAAAACCAGAGTGACATATGGGTATGTCACTAGTGTCATTGTGTTAAACGGAGACAAACTTAGTTTGATCAAAGGTGATTTCGGACTTTGAAATTCTTCTAGTGAATTTTAAGTGTGTAGTAATTACACGAGTAAATTTTCTAATTGAAAAATCGGAAAATCATGAAGTGTTACTAGTTGGACGATATTTGGAATTGATGAACTAGTGGGAGCTTTATGATTTATTGTTTTTTCTAGAACATTAGAAAAGTGTAATTGACTACACACGTAACGTTCTAATTGAAAAACGGAAAGTCATGAAATGTCGCTAGTTGGACGATATTTGGAATCGATGAACTAGTGGGAGTTCTATGATTTGTTGTTTTTCTGGAAACATTAGAACTGTGTAAGTGTTTACACGAGAGATTTTCAAATTGAAAAATTGGATAATCATAAAATAGAGCATTGCTGGTTAGACGGTATTTGGAACCGATAAACTAGTGGGAGCTTTAATGTTATGATTTGTTGTTTTTTCTGGTATGATAGAAAATCCGAGAAGTCCTAACAAGTAACAATCGAAATAGACATCCCACGGTTCAAGAGTAGTGTCTACTCAAACGAACCGCTGGTTCAAGACTGTTTCCATTCACGGAAAGTCAAGAATGGGAGCATATGTCTAAAAGTGTTAGTCATCTAAACTAAGAAAATTTTAAGGCTGAACCGAAAATTAATTAACTGAAAATCATAGGATAAGGACAGTGATTTTGGATCACCAACCTATGAATCCTTGGCGATTTTCTCGAGCTAGGTTCTTTGGAAGAACAAGGTAGCAGTGCATCTAACGATTAAAGGAGTAAACAACGGGCAGTTAATTTTAGCTAGAAAAGTGGGAGTGATATAAGGAAATGAATCTCGGGTTCAATCCTTGGATATCGCGGAAAATTTATTTTCTGTTCAAGATTAGTTGGAACGAATGGATTTACCTTCTATTCGATAATTTGTTTGTCGTATAGAAAGTGAATATACCATTTGTAGTACGAATCTAAGACTCGGACTTTTGTTTGATAAAGTCAAAACCACTAAGAAATCTTTGAAATACGTTATATGTACCATCTTAAGAACTATTAAAAGCAATTGGTTTCTATATTTAGATAAACGCTTCTTTATATTCCATAGTTAGTGCATAGTCCCTAAAAGACAAGACACAAGACCGCCTCAGGGTGATTCCTTTCTCCCACTGGTTATATTGTCTCAAAGGTTCAATGACTAAGTTTCCTTTCAATCGGGAAAGGATAATGGTTATAAAAAGTAACATAGCTTGTTCATGACGACCTTCGAGTCTCGATGAAAGATACAAGCTAGTAGGAGCTTCCGAGTAGTGACTTCTTGTCCGATAACTATTCAAACACTCCGGTAAGTTTATCCAAAATATTTTATGGTGTCTCGGATTACATCGAGAGATGGAGTATTCTATACTCGAAAATGGGCCATCACATAGTCCTGAGAGACGATGTTCGGCTCGCCTCATAGTGAAATGCTTTCACTAAGGAAGAAACCATTGAATTGCCTTACATAGTTGTAGATGTGCTACAATACATCGCTTAACTCAATAAAGATATTGGAAGTGAAATAACGGTTTACATTGAAATGTAGAACCGAGAAGTCTACCTAGAATGTGCTTTGGAATTAACGGATAATGAGTGGATTCGGTTCACCCAAATTCCGTCAATATAAGCATTTAGCACATGATGCTTGATGGTAGGGCTGAATTTCACGTACACGTTCGATCGATGACCAAATCGTGATATATCTTGAAGAATTGAGAGAAAGGTTCGTTATCGATTCTTGACATCTGGAAGGGACAAATATGTTGTTGCATCCTTTACGATAGAGTCTATGAACAACAAACCTTGAACCTTGAGTAATGCGGATACTCAAGGTAGTTACTTACTGATTAGATCAAACCACATCCAACTTTGGTTGTTGGTGATAACACTAAATACTGCTAAACTAGATCAGAATTTCGATCCACCAAGAAAATAGTGGGAGTATGGTTTATCCATTACCCATTACGGTTTCTGCGGACTTTGTAGTCTGAGGATCGATTGATGACCTATGGCTCTTTTGTGAGCAGTATAGGATTCTGATAATAGAGGTTGGTTTACAAGCCATAACCCTGTGAATGGAGTTTGGTACTCCAGAGCTGTTCATACTCTTGTAGAACCACCTGAGTGTCTCAGGCCCAGTGGGAGTAATTGGATCTACACGGAAAAGAGTAGAATGAATTCGGTAATTCATGATTTCGTTCAAAAGCAGAAAATAGGGGTGATTCCCTGAGACTTTCTTGCCAAACAAACGGAATCTGGATTCATTCGAACAGAAGGTATTGCCTTATGAACTTATGACGGGATGATTTATCAAGGCTTATGTCCTTTGTGGATAAAAAGCAAACCTCTTGGTCATTGGAAGTCATATATGTCTATAATATATGGATTTGACCAGAATATTGATAAGTCTTGTGTAGACTGGATATCAATTTTAGTACAGTAGTGAATATATACATATATATTAGTGTTTGTGAAGGATAACGCTGCACCAGTTGGACTCAACATGGGTGTGTTATCTGAAGTCAGAATCTGACAATGCCACAATTCTCTGCAACAGAGATTTGGACAACATTCTGAAGAGTTTGACTCGGTCGAATTCATTAGAATCGATCATTGGTTTCCCATCCATCTTATTGGTTAAGATGATGCATCATGTATGCAACATTCAACGAGGAAGTTCTACCCTATGCCTCGGGAATGACTCTCTAAATCTTCGGATAAAGAGAAATGGGATGGATTCTCTTTGTGACAAGAGATGGTCGAGGTTATTGAGCGTCAATTTTGATCGAATCTTAGATTCGGCAATTAACAAAGCAAGTTTAGTATGTCCTTTAGTATCTTGAGAGAACGAGGAATAATATGCGGGCATATTCAAATGTGAACTTGGATATGTGAGAATACAACTTAGTTCGACTTTGTGTCGATTAAGGATGATCGTTAAATCGATCTCGGTCTCGATGTTTACTCTTGTGTTGAAGCTATTCCTGGAGGAATCCAAAGCGCCAACTCGACTTTAACTAGTTGGGTGATTAGCGGCTTTTGTAGTAGCTAGAGAGGCGATATAGCCTCGGGATTTCCTTTTGATTCTGGGAGTGATTCCAGATTTGGAAAGCCGATACCACATTATTGTGCAAACGATGAAGGGTAGCTTATAAGGATTTCGAAATCACTTGAGTTCAAGAGCATATTGGGAAAGTACCACATGATTAGATGGACCGCGACGTTTCGATTCTACGGATCGCCTCGAGCCGACAACTTTGTGATCATTAAGACCCATGACATTCGAGATATAGGTGCTCCCGAGTCACCGACCTATCCTACGACGGCATACTCGGAGTGTACTTTGGAATCTGAAATGGTTATGATAAGTTTTGTGGGTACTAAAATACGGGATGAGTCTCCATTGCTTTAGAGCAAGTGGGAGATGTAGTTTCTTTGTAGTTTTAAATAATAGGGTGTGCTCTAAAACAATTAATCACAAGCTTTCAAGCAAGTGGGAGATTGTTAGGTGTGATGCCCGAAAGACAATTTTGTAATTGTTTTATTTAATAAATAAAATGATATTATTATTCATATTTATTATTCTCATAATCACCGATGTGACAATAGTATTTACACTACTGAAAAACCCCGAGTATATCGTTTATGTAATCACTTAACTCGATGTATGAGATATACGGGAGGATTGAGTTAGTGAAGATGTACTTAAAATACAATTAGTCCGTAGTAAAGTTAATCGAGTATCGGGTCTCCCTTTAACGTGACTATTAATGCGCCCATAACACGATAGGTGTGATCGCCTTATCCGGACTTTCGGTTAAGGGAACCTAATGGGGCATTTATATATGATAGATATATCATATAGAAATTTGGACCGATTTGATCTGAGTTCTCAATATAATTACATAATTGAGAAGTCTTATCGAATCATTAGATGATCATATTATGGATATATCTTAATCTCGAGGTGATCACAGTCAAGCGCTTGAATCGGTATGAGGTTTGACTTGACGGTTAAGGATTACATCGAGTCCGTGATCTGAATTACCCCATCTTGGCATTGTATCTTGGATTGAGTGAGTAGTCCGTGTTATCACAGATCACGAATCCATTCCTTCCATTTATGGAAGTAGATGAAACGATTCCCTTATGAGTTAATCTGACATTGATCGATCCATGGGATTCATATTACAATCGATTAGCTACCGGTGAGTTATTTGAATTATTGATCACTAGGGGTTAATGGTAAGTAAGGACAAGATGTTCAAAAAGGTTAACGGTAACTTCCCGATTTAGAATGAATAAATCATGGAGGATTAATCCATATGAAATGATTATATCGAGTGGGCGCTTATTACTTTCTCGTGAGGAGATAAATATGATCTTATAATCGGAGGAGTGCGATCACGGGATTATGGTGGCATATTCCTGTGATTGATTTATCGAATATAATTATTCTTTCATAAGATAATTATTTATTTGATTTATCGGAGCGATTATTAGTCCATGGTCCCCGACGTGCCTCCTATTATAGCATGTATATTCTCGGACGTCGAATCCTAATAATATTAATTTAGTTCATGTTGGACTTTATTAAAACGATATGTGAATTAATTGTTTAGTGGACTATTAAATTAGTTGGGCTAAATAATTAAATATGTGGAAAAGACATTTTCCATAATCTTGGCCCAATTATTGTGTAATGGCAAAATTAATATTGACTAGGTCAATATATGTTTGTGGCGCCACATGTGTCTTTATTTTGACAAGGAATTAGTTTTCTTGTGTGTTAAAAAGACATGTGCATAAAATATTTATTGGATAAATATTTATGGTAAATAATAAAGATAAAAATATTCTTGATTTGTTCTAGAATATTTTGAGATTATCTTTTATTTAATAGGATTATTATAATTGATTTTGTATTAATTATAAAATCCTTGAGAGGTAAGTTTTACTCTCTTATATAAAGAGAGTTCTCCCAAGCCTTACAACACACAATAAATTTCGACTTCTCCTCTTAGAGAGAAGAAGTGATAATTTCGACCAAAGGGGTTTAAGGGAAAATCTTGGAGATTTTCCGGTAGCATATCGGAGGGTTCGAGTCGAGAATTCCATCCACCGGGAATTGCTTGGATCACACGTCATGGAAGATCGTGGTGCTCTTCACATCTTCTTGCAATCTTTCCTTTATGGTTCTTCAACTTGGATTTTGAGATCCAAGAGGTATGTTCTACAACCCCTTGTAGATGTAGATCTAGTTATTTTATTACGTGTAATTTGTAGATCTAGATCCTTAAATCGCTTGTTATGGGATGATATTCCTAACACATGGATGGTCCACTGCTCATCTGATGACTGCATGAGTAGTTATAATGTGATTATATGGACCCCGATTGATCATGGACTCGACCAATAGGATAGATGGGAATGTTTTCTTTATGTTGGTTTTTTTTGAAAAAATTGTCCTAGGCCGTTATGAAGAACGTGACCTAGTTTACTTTTTGCATTTATCCCATTCCCTGAGCTCCCCCCCGTGTGCGGCGGGTGTAATTATTTATTATGTAACAAGAATGGAGCAAGAAGTTGAAGACCAAGGAGAAATAAAGAACCCATTGGCGTCAAAGAAATAAAGATCCTATTGGCGGTTGCGAGATACCCTTAGTTTGTGACCCGCGGTTTCGCTGGGTTGTATTCAAAACGCACTTTAGAAAAAGTCCATGATCATACCGGTTATTTTATGCGCGAAATGTTGTGTATGTTTTGCTTTATATGATATCGTAGTAATATGCACATAGTAGATGAGACCATAATTAAACCAAATTAATTAAGTGAATTAATTTAAAATTATTCCCACATCAAAAATCAAGTCGGAATTGCCTCCCCATATTATAACGACGGTGAAGAGCCCTTGTTCGCACTCCAACTCACCACCCAAAGCGGGGTTGACCTACCTCGGGTATATCGTCGTTATCGAGATATGATCGAAAGAGATCTCATGAATATTGGGGTTAAGACTCGACTAAGAATTCTCTCGCCACCACCAAAGCGGGTCGTTTGGATTTTTAGAGGCAAGGGTTTGGCTATTTTCATAAGATGAAATATTGTCAAAGAGTTGACTGGTCAAACAACAAGAATCGTATGAGATACGATCGACAAATCGTTGTCCACCTGTTTAATTATTTTCGGCCCATCAGCAAAAGTTGGGGGTCGGGGTAGTTCGATGGGATCTTGCCCACTAAAGGAATTATTTTCTTAAAAGCCAATAGGGAATAGTTGGCTAGTGGGAGTAAAAACCTTATAGATTTATTAAGTGCAAATTTAGGGTTTTTATACATGAGCTTTACTTATTCTATCTTTATTTATTGTTGTAGAAAATGTCAAACTGATTGAAAACCTTCGTTTTATCATCGAAAACAAGCTTGACGAGACAAATTTTCTCGATTGGGAAAGAAACCTCAAAATCGTTTCGAGGCACGAGAAGATTGGCTATGTCTTGGACGAGGCCCTACCGGAAAAGCCACGAGGTTTCGGGCGCAAATGTTGTCGAGAAGTACAACAAGCAATCGCTACGACAAGATCTTGATGCTACATGTATCATGCTTGCTTCTATGACACTGAATCGCTGAAACAAAGACATGAGTCTATGGACGCCTACTCTATCATGGTCCACCTGAAGGAACTTTATGCTTCTCAGTCCCGCACTGAGAGGTACGAGGTCTCGAAGGCCCTGTTCAGTTGTAAGATGGCGTCTGGGACTGCTGTGGGGTCACACGTGCTTAAAATGATCGGGTACATAGAGAGGCTTGGGAAGCTGGGCCACAAGTTGGAACGAGAGTTGAGTATTGACTTGATTCTGCAATCTCTACCTGATTCATTCTCGCAGTTCGTGATGAACTATCACATGAACAAGATAGATTGCTCCCTTGAGGATTTATTGAACATGTTAAAGACTGCTGAGGGCACTGTGGGGAAGGGAAAGCAAGTGTTGCTGGTCACTTCGAGCAAGGGAAAGGCAAAAGCCCAGAAGAAGTCCAAGAAGGCGAAGGCTGCACCTAAGCCAACGCCTAAGATAGCGAAAGACAAATCCAAGGATGCTTGCTTCCATTGCGGTGAGACCGGACATTGGAGGAGAAACGCAAAGGCTTCTTGAGTACCAAGAAGAAGCATTCGATGCTTCGACTTGTGTATATTTATGATTGAGATCAATATTGCTTCTTCTAAGTCTAACCACCGGGTATTAGATCATCGGGCCGTGGTTCTCATATTTGTACGAATATGCAGGGCACTAAGAAGAACTAGAGATCTCGAGGAAAGGAGAGGTGGACCTACGCGTTGGAAATGGAGCAAGTGTTCTTTACCGGCCGTAGGAGTTTATTTTCTTTCATTGCCCGAAGGGCTAGTACTAGAACTCAATAATCAAGTATTTTGTTCCCGCTCTTGGGAAGAGCATTATTTCTATTTCCGCATTAGATGTTGATGGTTTTTCATTTACGTTTGAGAATAAATGTTGTTCTTTTTCACGTGATGGAATCTTTTATGGTACTGGCATACTTAGCAATGGTCTCTACATATTAGATATGAATGTTGACGTACTTAATATAAATAACAAGAAAGCCAAAACAAATGACTTGAATGAATCCTACTTATGGCATTGTAGACTTGGCCATATAAATAAGAATCGCATTTCCAAACTCCATAAAGATGGAATGTTGGATCAATTCGATTCTGAATCGCTTGACATATCTGAAGCTTGTTTACTTGGCAAGATGACAAAGTCACCTTTCAAAGGCAAAGGATAAGATCCAATGAATTGCTTGAGCTCATACATACTGATGTGTGTGGCCCAATGTCAATTCAAGCCAAAGGAGGATACTCTTATTTTATCACCTTCACTGATGACCATTCTCGCTATCGTTATATATACTTAAAGAAGTATAAATCTGAAGCCTTTGAAAAGTTCAAGGAATTCAGAAGTGAGGTGGAGAAACAACTAGGTAAAGAAATCAAAACACTTCGATCCGATCGAGGCGGAGAATACCTAGATGGAGAGTTTCAAGATTATTTGAAGGAGAATGGGATTCTACCTGAATGGACTCCTCCCGAACGCCACGATGAATGGCGTGTGCTGAGAGGAGGAACCGCACTTGTTAGACATGGTGCGATCCATGATGAGCTACGCAGTTCTTCCAAAATCGTTTTGGGGTATGCTCTAGAAACCGCATCCTATACACTGAACCGAGTTCCATCAAAGACGGTTGACTCTACGCCATACGAGGTATGGACTAAGAGAAAACCGAGCCTAGGTCATCTAAAACCTTGGGGTTGTCCGACTTACGTGAAGCGGATGATGCCTGACAAATTAGAGCCCAGGTCTGACAAATGTCTATTTGTGGGATATCCTAGGGAAACCAAAGGGTACCAATTTTACCATCCTGAGGAACAAAAGGTGTTTGTTGCCAGGACTGGCCACTTTCTGGAGAAAGAGTTTATTCTGGATAGGGTCAGTGGGAGTAAAATTGATCTTGAAGAAATTCGAGAACCACTTACGGATAATAGTCAGTTGATGGAAGTAGAGGACTTGCCACACACAGATGTGACACTAGCCTCTACCATAGACACACTAGCACCTCGAAGATCCACCAGGGAACGCCGTGAACCTGAAAGGTACACAGGCGTATATCTCATGGAAGATGAGGACCTTAGAACATATGAGGAAGTGCTATTAAGGCATGACAAAGAGAAATGGCTAGAAGCCATGAATTCTGAAATGGAATCCATGAAAGACAACCAAGTTTGGAACTTAGTTGATCCGCCTGAGGGAATAGTTCCCATAGGGTGTAAATGGGTCTTTAAGAGAAAGACCGACATGGACGGTAACGTGACCACCTACAAGGCTAGGTTGGTGGCAAAAGGTTATAAGCAAAGACAAGGAGTTGACTATGATGAAACCTTCTCGCTTTGTTGCCATGTTAAAATCCATTAGAATTTTGCTCGCTATTGCAAAGATACCATGATTACAAAATCGCGATGGATGTGAAAACAAATTTTCCTTAACGGGAACCTCGTGCGAGGAAGTGTATATGGCACGGCTGAGGTTTCACAACCAATGACGCTGAGATGGTGTGTAAACCGCAAAGATCCATTTATGGATTAAAGCAAGCTTCTCGGAGTTGGAATCTTTGCTTTGATGAGATAATCAAACAGTTTGATTTCATCAAGAATGAAGATGAGCCTGTGTTTACAAGAAGGTTAGTGGGAGTGCCATTGTGTTCTTAGTGCTTTATATAGATGACATATTGCTCATAGGGAATGATGTGCCTATGTTACAATCAGTCAAAGCTTGGTTATCCAAGAACTTCTCAATGAAGGACTTGGGTGAGGCGGCCTTTATTCTAGGAATAAAGATCTATAGAGATAGATCTAAAAGTTTGCTTGGTCTGTCGCAATCCACCTACATAGACAAGATGTCAAGAGATTCGGCATGGAGCGATCAAGAAAGGATTGCTTGCCCATGTCACATGGGGTCTACTCACAAAGGGAATGAGTCCTAAGACAGAGGAGGAAAGAGCACAAATGAGTAAAGTCCCTTATGCTTCGGCAATCGGGTCTATCATGTATGCCATGTTATGCACAAGACCAGACGTCTCGTACCCTCTTAGTATGACTAGTAGGTACCAGTCCAATCCAAGTGATGGTCACTGGATTGCTGTCAAGAATATCCTTAAGTACTTGAGGCGTACTAGGGATATGTTCCTGGTTTTCGGGAACGATGATTTAGTATTACGAGGTTATACAGATGCCAGTTTCCAAACTGACAAGGACGATTTCAAGTCACAATCTGGATTTGTTTTCACGCTTAACGGCGGAGCAGTGAGCTGGAAGAGTTTCAAGCAGGAGACTACTGCGGACTCTACAACGGAAGCCGAATACATAGATGCCTCGGAGGCGGCAAAGGAAGCGATTTGGATGAAGAAGTTCATTCATCGAACTTGGTGTGGTTCCTCTCATTGAAGGTCCAAAGTGCCTGCATCTTTGTGATAATAATGGAGCGATATCTCGATCAAAGGAACCAAGGTCTCATCGAAGTCCAAACATGTGCTACGGCGCTATCACTTGATTAGAGAGATAGATAGATAGAGAGATGTAAAGATAGAGAAAGTCCACACGGATGATAACATAGCCGATCCGTTAACTAAGGCATTGTCTCAAGCTAAGCATGAGAAACATGTTCACTTGCACGGGCTTAGGCATATGGGTGATTGGCTTTAGGCCAAGTGGGAGATTGTTGGAAAGGTGTCCTAAACCCAATCGGGTTGGACCGGATCCGACCGGGTCGGGTCGGTTACAGTCTATTTAGTTCATGTAATAACTTTATTATGATTAATAAAAGCACTTATGTTATTATATATTGTTTATCTTCATATTATTTGTTGTACATATATAGTAACGTCCCTAGTATCCATCTGTGATAGAGAAACCATGATAGTGATTATGGTTGATGAGGTCTCTAATCACTATAACAAGGTTGGTACTTAAATGTCTCTAGTCTTATGTATTATCAAATGGGACATTGATAGTATAATCAGACTAGCACGTATTGGATGTCTTCTATCTTTTAGAAGGTAGGGATAGATCTCGCTTCATCGAAGTGTAGAGACACTTGGTATGACGTGGACGTGTATTAGAGAATGCGTACGTTAGACTGACCCACTTACATTAAGTGTCACACTATGTGGCGGTTGTGTAATTATCCTTTTCACCGGAGTCTTCATGGCATCACGGTGTGGATTGTCATGCTTTGACACTATTGAGATTTCTCCTAACCACGGGGCGATCATGCGGTAGTGATTGGGTATGATATTGAAGCATGCGGAGTATACGTGATTGGTCGTCCGGGAATCGCGTATCCTATGATTGGGATCGAATATCCGAAATGGCCTTCTTATAAGTAATGTCTAGCTCTCGAGAATCTTTGCAAAGTGGGAGTAAATGTGTTATTCCGAGAGAGCATGATATCCAGATTATAAGATACGATCGTCAATGTATTGACACTCGAGATACGATCGTATGGATATTGTTACAGCGATAGGATTGTAAGTTACATGGTAACTGCTTCACATGAAAGGTAGTAGTCATTGCTTTTGACTCTTCCGATGATTGGGGGTCACGGTGTGTTGCTAGACGCTATCCCGTGATCGTTAGGTATGAAGGGCATTTTGGTAAATTGCACTTTGTGTCTACGGCCAACATATTCGGAAGCCTATCGGGTCACACACATATGAACATCGAGTCGGATTAAAATGCGGTTATAGTTGATAACCAAATAAGGAAAGTTTATCTCTAGACTATAAAGGTTATAGTGGTAAATTAATATGGTGGTATTTATTTATTATGAATAAATAAAATACAAGATGTTAATTATATATAAATTATATTAATTAAAGAATATTCCGAAAGTCAATTTGTTGACTAATGGGGCGCCACTTTTGAGTGTATGAGATACACTTGGATTGTGCACTTTAATTAATAAATATTGCCATAATATTAATATAGGATATTAATTGATTTTGAAAAATAGATTTATGGTAATAAGATAATTATAATCAATATATGATATTGACAAAATAAATTATAATTAAAGAGATAAATCAATCTAATTGATTTTCCTTATTTTATTAGAAAAAAGGTTTTCTTCTCCTCCACTATATATGTATGGCGCCACCTCCTACATAAAAAAGGAAGTGGGTGTCAAGCTCTTTTGTACATCACAATTACAAGAGTTCATAATTCTTGTGTAAAAATAGAGAGCTCTCCATAGTGAGTTTGTGAGGAAGAAAAGGTCCGATCTAGCGGCGGAGTTTTTCCGATAGCAATCCAAGGAGGATTCCGGCGAGGGTTCGTGTGGATTAGCGATAGAGGCCGGACGCGTGGGGCGGCTTGCGCATTGAACTACTCTCCGTTGGCGGTCAAAGCGACAATCTTGTAGATCATCTAAGGTATAACCGTCAAACTACTTAACGTGTTTATTGCATTAAACGAAGAACGATCTAGAAAAGGAAATCAAATTTTAAATTCCGCTGCGTTAAACTAGTGATTTCCTAACACAAAAGTGCATTTCTTCGGGTTGAGCTTCATGTTTGCGGCCCGCAGTACCTCGAAGACCTCTCTAACATCGACAAGAAACTGTCCCATGGACTTGCTTTTGATCAATAAATCATCAACATAAACCTCCATATTTCGACCTATCTGCCCCTCGAAGATCTTATTGACGGCTCTCTGATAGGTGGCCCCTGCATTCTTCAAGCCAAACGGCATTGTTACAAAGCAAAACGTACCAAATTCTGTGATAAACGCGGTTTTTTCCGAGTCCTGGGGGTCCATAAAGATTTGATAGTACCCCCTGTACGCATCAAGAAAACCGAAAACTTCGAAGCCCAGTGTCGAGTCGACCAACTGATCAATCTTTGGAAGTGGATATGAATCTTTGGTGCATGCCTTGTTGAGATCTGTAAAGTCGACGCACATTCGCCAGCTATGATCTGGCTTCTTAACCAACACCGGATTGGCTAGCCAATCTGGGTAGAATATCTCTTTCACGATCCCAGCGACTAATAACTTGTCGACTTCTTTCCTTACTGCTTCTTTCCTTTCAGGAGCAAGGTTTCTCTTCTTTTGCCGTATCGGCTTCTTTTTTGGGTCGACGTTGAGTTGATGTACCGCTATGTCCGCCGACAGGCCCGGCATGTCATCTGCCTTCCATGCAAAAACGTCTCGGTACTCAACTAGGAGGTCGACCAAGGCTTTCATGTCGGGGTGTGGCATCCACTTCCCGATCTGGACCCCTTGGCCTTCTTCCTCCTTCCACAATCGAACCTCCTCTGTCGGGTCGGCGGACACCCAGCTCGATCCTCCTCTTCCTCGTATCAATTCCTCAACCAAAGACTCGCCCCACCCTTTTCCTTTAATCGTAACCAGGCTACGGCCTCTGGCTACCTCGACGTCTCTTTTGACTTCATGGGTCCCGTACCAGGTGGGGAACTTCATGCTGTTGTGGAATGTCGAGATGATGGCTCTGAGATCATATAAAGCTGGTCGACCTAATATCGCGTTGTACCCTGAAGGGGCCTTAACTACGACATAGGTCATTTCCATTGTTCGACCTTTTTCCCCGTCTCCAACCGTAGTTAACAAATTGATCGACCCGACGGGGTGGATGGCTTGCCTTGTAAACCCAAATAAAGGGGTAGATAATGGAACAATGTCTTCATCTTTCAACCTCATGGCTTTGAAGGCTGAGTAGTAGAGGATATTAACGGCGCTCCCACTGTCGACACAAACTCTTTTTATTCGACCCCGGCTTATCACCGCCTCGATTACTAATCCTTCGCTATGACTGTGGGAACTCGGAACGTCATCCTTGGGTCCATAACCCACTTCCGTCGTAAACCTGATCTTCTTTGACTCTCTAGATCTGTCTGAAGAAGGCTGACTAGATCGAGGCCTATCCGATTCATGCTCTGCAACAATCGTGTTGACGTCATACCCAGCGCGATTATCCCGATGAGGGTCTCGATTCGGATCTTCTCGATGGTCATCACGACGATTATCTCGATAGTTCGGCTCAGATGACCTGTCTCGACGATTTCGATTTTCACGACGCGGAGATCGGTCTTTCTTTCCATTATAAGTTTTCCTCTTGTACTCTCGACGGCCCTTTGGCTCGTCTTTTTCTGACCTGTCAATCACCTCATCCAATCGACCCTCTTGAATACAGGCATCGATATCTCTCTTCAAATCGAAACATTCCTCCGTGTCGTGCCCCACATCTCTGTGATAGTCGCAATACTTGTGAGTATTTTTCCTTTTCACTGGGTCCTTGGACATCGGCTTGGGTGTTCGGGCAATATTCTTCTTGATCATAATCGCCAACACCTCCCTCCGAGATCGATTGAGGGGTATGAAATCTCGTTCTTTCAGATTCCCTTTCTTTCCAAGACGATCTGAGATCGGAGCTGTCAATCGATCAAAAACGTTGGTCTTGCTTTCCTCGTTCCGACCCATAGGCTGACCCTTGGTCTGGCTTCGGGAGTCGTTCCTCGAATTGAGGCCAAGTGAAATGGTGTGCAAACGCACTGCCTCTTCACCTTGGCAAAACTTATGGACTATGTTCACACATTCGTCCATATCATTCGGCATCTTCTTAGACAATTTGTCATTCAACTTCATATTTTGCAGACCTCCAACAAAAGCATTAACTTGCAGTGCATCACTGGCATTATGCACTTTCATGGCTTCGAGATTGAAGCGCCTCATAAAATCAATAGTGGATTCTCCTTTCTCCTGCTTGATGTTCATAAGGTGGGTAGCACTAAGGTGGAACTTCTTGTTCCCGATAAAAGCGTCTCTAAACTTCTGTCCCAACTGTAAAAAGCTTGAGATCGACCCGGGCCGTAGCTTATGAAACCACTCCCGAGCTCGACCTGTGAGCAACGTGTCGAAAGCGCGACACTTCATGGCGTCATTGGCGTTTCTCAATCTCATCAAAGATATGTATCGATATGGATGGTCCTCTGGGTCCGTAGTACCGTCATAAAGTTCCATCTTGGGTGATTTGAATGACTCAGGCATCGTGTATATCTCTATCTCGGGACTAAATGGCGATTCGAGCCATTCTGTGACCTGTTCCTTCCCTACTATGCGGTTGAACTCATTTCGGATACTTTCCTCGACCTGCCGCTGTTGCCTTTCTTGTCTAGGACGTCCATGGGCGTTAGTCACGCTGATTTCAATTGCGCCTTCCTCACATTCTTCTTGAGGTTCGACAGGCCTCTTCCCCTAGCATTATCAATTTCTTTACGACCCAGTGAGTCTAACAGGTGTTCTTCAGGGGGATTACAGATTCCCTTACATATGAATGCCGACGCCACCACCTTTTTTCGTATGCTTCATCTAAAGACGCTAAGTGATCTCGCCATATCTTGTAGGCTGCGGGGGAAGCCGAGGTGCAGGTGGATCTGCAGAATCGCGGGTCTAGATCCAGTGGGGACTTCTTGAATCGAGATGGAACCCTCACTGGATCTATCTCCGTGTGCTCTTCGATCTGCATGTTCTTACTGTTCGTCGGTTTCTTCCTTGCTGGTGGTGCCATGCGACTTCTTTACCAACTCACCGGTAGAAGGCCCTCTTTCTAGCGCCAAATGATGATTCTAAATGATGCACCACCGGAATAACAGGGCCACGTGTAATCTAAGGGTGAGCTGTAAAGGGATCGAATGGCTGTAACTTGTTGGAAAGGTAGTGTTTTTGGGTGTCTTATGGCTGAGTCCAAAAATGTATCTTGGATTGCCTACGTATCCTATGTAATGTCCAGGAATCAAACCTTACGTAGTTCCTGGAATGAGCTATTTATAGGCACATGTCCTTCTTCTGCCCTGAGTTTAGGGCGGTTAGGTCTATTGACATAAATACCCTTTAATGGGCCTTGACTCCTTACCCAATTAATCTGTTGGATGTGGGCCCAGGAGCCTAGGCTAAAGTACGTGGTATCGACTCGATGGACACCGACGTCGGTGTTCGAGTTCGGTCACTTGGAGAATCTCCCCTTAGCTGCGGTCTTCACTGGTACGTCTCGTATCGACCCGATGTGGATAACTAACACAGACTTTTCCACATACCAGCTGGACCAATCAGATAATTCCACGTGGAGGAGTGAATCCCCGTATCATCAGGAACCGAACCCAATATTTCGTTTTCGCAAAATGACACGTCTGCCCTTTCCCGAAAATCGGAATATTACACTCATAAAATACTTTGGGGATGAATTGAGTTACAATTGGGACTCATATACAACTTGGAGTTTAATTGCCATGTCAATAGAAAGGTTAAGTTCTTCCCTGTCAATATATATATATATATATATATATATATATATATATTAGCCGGAGAAAAATACTTTCATAAAGGCATCAATGTGTTTTGTGATTTCTACGTAAAATCCATTGACGTCAAATTAATCAGGATCATCTTTTGATTAAAAAACGGAAGATGATTTCATTTGAATTGATATTAATGAGAACTGCGTTGGAATATTTCACAGGTCAGTTTGTTGGGCAGATGGATTCGACTGAATTGAATCTTCAGAACTTTTGTAGTACGTAGTATTACTCTTGGGGAAAAAGAAAAAAAGAAAAAAGAGAAAATATACGTGCCTTTAAAAATGAAGGAATTCACACCAACAACAACAACAAATAAAATAAAATAAAATAAAAAAATTTAAGCAAAATAAAAATTATACTAATAAAAAACACCACACCTTGCAATTGTTTTCTTCCTATAAATCTTATTGGGCTTTTCTTTGAATTGAAAATGTTTTTAAAAGTGTTATTTTTCCTAATTATCTATAAATCAAAGGTGTTATTTTTCCTAATTGTCTATAAAAATTATAATCTTATTGGATTATACTATTACTTAAAAATCGTTAAAAAATGTCATATAAAAATTATAATCTTATTGGATTATTCTATTACTTAAATATCTTTAAAAAAAATGTCATATTTCCTAATTCTCTGTTTACTTTTCTTTAAGAGCAATCCTAGTGGAAGTTATATAGCCAATTCTTTTTGCAAAAATGTCAACATGGATAATATTCATTTCATTTTGCAAAATAATGGTATCATTTTGGAGAGGTTTTTTGAGACGTTCTTTAACCCAATATCTGTTTTGAGAGAGTCCATCATACAATGTTCTCTCTCAAATAACGTGCCCAGCCCTCTTTTTTAGGAGAAAAAGTTCAAAAACTAAAAAAAAATTAAAAAAATACGATGCTGCATTTATAAAACCACCGGAATATATTTTATTAACATTATAGTCATTATCTTTACTTCTACCACTACAACATCTAATCAACTAAAAAACTCACCCATAATTTTTATCCAATCTTTGCTATCCACATGGCCTGCACATGTTAGAATGAATGCATAATAGAGAGCCAACCATTAGGGTTGCTCTAAGTGCCGTATGTAATCACGAATAATTCAACTTAAATATAAAAAAACATCTTTATCCGTCGTTATTAAAACATTTTTTTCTCTTTTATTTTTCTTTTCACGTTCAATACATGCAGGGGCGGCTGCAGGAATTCTGGGACACGGATCGGGGATCAAGAACGGCACATCGTATTCTGGATAAAATGAATTCGAAACGACAGAAGGTAGCGACAACGACACCCGATCAACGTTCAGAGATAACCAAATAGTTAAACACGACATTTGAAGTCTGTCAAACCGGTGCCTATGATTTCGAATTCGACATATTGAAGTGGTGGAAGGGACATGTTAAAGATTTTTCATTGCTAGCAATGATGGTAGTCGAGTTTTTAAGTTGCCCTGTTTCGACCGTCGCTGTTGAACGAGCTTTCAGCATCGCAGAAAATGTGCTTACAGATAATAGATGTTCGCTTCATATATCCCACCACTTTAGAGTAGCAAATGTGTTGTCGTGATTGAGTAAGAGCCGAGAAGAGGATGCAAGACATTGAGTCATCAGCTGAGTCACGGTTCGAAGTCGGTGACACTGAAACTTCTGGAGGAGCAAGCGCTCGAAATACCGGCATCGATAATTTTGAAGATTTGTTGATTAATGGTACGCAATTTATATCTTACTTTAATATTTGTAACAATTTATTAAAAAAACTATAAAAGACTAAAGATACTAAAAATACCTATAAAAAATATAATAAAAAAACTATAAAAACCTATAAAAATAAATATAACAAACTATAAAAACCTATAAAAAAAACTATAAAATACTATAAAAAAAACTCTAGAAGTACGTTCGCTTTGAGTTTTTATATATGTCGTGTCTCCGTAATTTTTAATAAAATAATATTTATAATCAAGTTATACTTAAATCTTATAAAAAAACTATAAGAAACTATCAAAAAACTATAAAAAAAAATTTATAAAAACTATAATAACCTATAAAAAACAATAAAAAATTATACAAAACTAAAACAAAACTATAAAAAAACTATAAAAAACTATAGAACTACGTTTGCTTTGATTTTTTTATATGTGTCGTGTTTCCGACACGATTACATATAAAAGGTACGTAGGCAACCGATTTATCGGTACAAGCGTTGAAAAAACATATTTTATAAAAATAACATAGTTTACATACAGAAAAAATAACACAGCATATCTCACATAATTTTTAATAAAACAACATTTATAATCAACTTATACTTAAAACCGAATAAAAAAAATATGGGAAATTAAGGATAAGGACACAATCTGTAATATTTTTAAGTAACATGACAGCTACATATTTTTTATAGGGAGAAAGACAACTGCATAATTTTTATAGCGAGAAGGACAAACAGTGAATCCCAAAATCGGTGAATCTCCTCAGGTGAATCCCAAAATCAAGGTGAATTTAAACAATGAATCTCAAAAATCATGAATTTCGACAATGAATTTTAAAAATTAGTGAATTTAATAAAATGAATTTAATGCAATGAATTTGAACACAAGTGAATTTCGCAAGTGAATAAATAGTTTTGTCCTTTATGCAAAAGTTTCAAAAGACTGTCTTTATACTCAATTGATTAAATATTCTGTCATTCTCCCTCATTCCCCAAAAAAACTATAAGAAACTATAAAAAAAAACTAAGCAAAAAACTATAAATAACTATTAAAACTATATAAAAAAAAACTATAGAAACCTATAAAAAAAAACCATAAAAAACTATACAAACCTAAAAAAACTATAAAATCCTATAAAGAAACTATAAATGACTATAAAAAAAAACTATAGAACTACATTTGCGTTGATTTTTGTATATGTGCGTGTCTCTGACACGATTACATATAAAAAATACGTAAGCAACCGATTTTTCGGTACAAGCATTAAAAAAATAACGTAGTTTACATATAAAAAAAATAAAACAATATATCTCACGTAATTTTTAATAAAACAACATTTATAATCAGCTTATACTTAAAACCGAATAAAAAACTATTTATAAAAAACTATATATTACTTTCGCTTTATATTACATTCAAATTTAATTAATAGTAATTTCTGAAAATGTAAAAAAAAAACTTAATTATTAATTTTTAGAACCGTGATCTGAACTGGAAAGGAACTGTGTGAATAGTTGAACCGCCGGATTCAACCCTCAAACCGCCGGTTCAGTGAACCGCCGGTTACTGAACCGTGATGAACCGGAACAAAAATAAACCGGCGGTTCGGTTAAGCGTAGGGGCGGTTGATTCATTTGGTCAGGCCTAAATGAAGTTGATGTGGACAGTGAAGTTTTTTTTTTTTTTTTTTTTTTTTTTTTTTTTTTTTGAGAAATAATAGAGAAATTCAGGTAGATCGGCTGATAAAATTTTTATTATGAAATTGAGCAAAATACACAAGAACAAGATGGATAAATTGAAAATTTGGAGTCCATAGCATATCTTTAAAAAGTTCATTGTGAAAAAAGAATGTGAATGGGAGGGATTGGTATTGCAAGAGAAATGTTGGTGACAACAAAATGTGTACATGCCACAATACTTTTATGGGACCTAAATGAATCAACATGTCCTATATCAAATCATCGATGTAAAAATGTATGTTAGGGCACTTGTTGTATACATTTTGTTGTGGAATTATCACTAGGGGAAATTCTTACATAGGGACTCTCATATGGAGAGTAGCATGCATGGCACATTCTAGACAACACAGTTTCATTCTGCAATGAGACTGTGTGGTCCAGAATAATTACACAACCGCCACATAGTGCGACACTTAATAAAGTAAGTGGGTCAGTCAAACATACGCATTCTCTAATACACGTCCACGTACAGTCCAAGTGTCTCTACACTTCGATAGACGAGATCTATCTCTATCTTCAATAAGATAGAAGACATCTAATACGTGCTAGTCTAATCGTACTATCAATGTCCCGTTTAATAGCACATACGACTAGAAACATTTAAGTATCAAACCTTTCAATGTGAGTCGAGATCTCATAAACCATAATCACTATCATGGTTTCTCTTTCATAGTTTGACACTAAGGACGTTATCATATATACAATCACAAATTGGTTCATATAAATGAACAGAATATATAACAACAGAAAAGCCATTTAATATATGTATAAACATAATGAAATAATGGAAATGATCCACCCGGTCGGATCCGGTCCAACCCGATTGGGTTTAAGAAACTATTTCAACACTTTACAACTTTAACATGAGAAAGTCTGGTTGGTTGATCCATGACATAGAGTCCTCTGTGTAATTTAGATGAACCAATCATTTTACTGTTATTGTCCTGCAAAACACACTTGTTAGCAGGAAAAACAGCTGCACCTTTTGTATAATTAATAAAAGAATGTAAAGATAAAAGGTTATATTTAAAACTAGGAATGCAAAAAAACATCATGTAAGACCAGCTAAGGGTCTACCCTTACTTGTCCTATATGTGTAACATAAATATTATTTTCATTAGGTAACCCCATTTTTATACCAGATGAAGGTTTTGGATTACTTAACAGATCTAATGATCCTACAATGTGATCTGTGGCACCAGAGTCCAAGATCCATTGTGTAGATCTTACTAAATTTAAATCACATGTCCCTGTTGCAGGTGATTAGTGTGTAACAATCTCAGGTCCAATGTCAAATCCTGCATGTCTAGGAGGATCAGAACTCAGCAGAGCCATCAACTTGTCAAGTTGCTGTGCAATAAAATTTGGAAACCCCGGTCCAGCAGATCTATTTTGTGTCTGATCCTCTTATGATGACTGTTTTTCCTCTACTAAATAAGCCTTTTTTGATTTGAAACCAGGAGGATAGCCATGTTTCTTGTAACAAGTCTCATCTGTATGACCATTAAATCCACAAAAACTACATTGGATCTTATTGGGATTTCTTGATCTTGCATTTACAGGAGTCACAGAACTTGGTCTGCTGACTGTTTGTTTTTCCCCTGCCCATTCTTTTGTGACGAGAGAATCATAGAATCTTGATTCTTGGCCTTGTTAGCCACATATAACTTTTGTCTCTCAAATTTAATTGCCATAGCAAAGGCATGATGGATTTCTGGAAAAGGCACCATCAGCATTGCCTGTGAAACCATTGGTTCAAATTCATCCTTTAAACCTTTAAGGAATTTCATGACATGTTCAGTCTCCATATGATCCATTAGTGTGCTGATTGCATTGCCGTGACATTGAGGATCACAAGAACAGACTGACACAGGCCTGATAGTCTTAATTTTATTCCCACAGAACCATCAATTTTGTGAAATATTGATTGACAGAATCAGTACCTTGCTTCAACAGATGCATCTCTTCAAGAAGATCTGAAAGCCTTATGGCATCAACATTAGAAAACCTTGCAACAAGATTTTTCCAAACTGCATGTCCACTCTTGAAATGCATCAAACTTTGTGCAATGGTGTTCTCCACAGAATTCAAAATCCATGATCTCACCATCGTATCAGACTGTCTCAATGCATGAAAATCTGTTGAATCTGCTTCTGGCCTTTTTATTGTGCCGTCTATGAAGCCAATCTTATTCTTTGTTATTAACACCATCTCCATAGATATCTTCCATGGATTATAATTGTTACCATTCATCAATGGCTGAACAAATACCAAAGATGGATTCTCATTGGGATGGACATAGAATGGACTGGAAGGACTTATTTCTTTTTTCTTAGCTTCCATGGCTATCAAGAACTCCAAATTCTTATAAAAATAGTGATATATCCAAGGAAAAATGATCAAGAAATGATCAAAAAAAGAAGTTAACGCTCACAGTTTACTCTCAAGAAACTGGAAAACGCAGAAAAGATGAAGAATACTCTCAAGATTCTTCAAATAAATTCAGAGAAAACACAGGAAAAAGTTCAGAAATTCTCAAATTTCTGCTCTGATACCATGATGAAGTTTATAGAATTATAAACTGAAAGAAAAATGCAGAATTATTATTGATGAACTGGAAATTACAAGTTAGATTACAATGTAGCTGATCATGGGGTATTTATAACTTCATAGACCTCATGAATCAGTTAGAAGTAAGTTACAAGCGGTTACAACAAACTATAACTGAATAACCGCTTTCTATATTACACTACTCTAGATTACTCAACAGGCTGCTGTGTCTTCATACTGTCAGCAGGCTGCTGTGTCTTCATACTATCAGTAGAGTGTATCAACTGGATGTACTCAGCATTCCCTTCAGCCTCTATACTGTAACAAAAAGTGCAAAAAATCACACTTTTCGTATCCAAACAGAATGAAGCATATATTGTGAAAACATTCAACAATTTGATAAAGCTAATTAATTACCTCAATTTTGTCTACTGTTATTTGTGTTGATTGTGGGTCGATACATCCCCAGTTCTTACTATCATGGGGACATCGTGCCCTTGTGATCCTCCCTACCTCGGATTTATACATACTTGCATATTTTCCTACCATGTCTTGGATCCCAAGTAAGCGGGATCTTTCTTCGCGCTAGCTTTTTCCTTGCGGCTTGTACATCGGTACCTTTAGTAGGCCCACGTTCTCCCTGCTTTTTTCCTGCGGAGGAGGTTGGACAATATCATCTGCTACAACTTCTATATCGTGATGTGATCGAAGATGAGAAGTTTGGATTGGAGTCCATTTGTCCCACATTGTTTCCATGGAAGATTTTATTAGATTATTTTTATTATTTATTAGGATTTCCTATTTTTTATTTTTATTATTTATCTTTGTACAACATCGGTTAGGAGTTGTTTTATTTCTTTCATTATAGCCTATAAAAAGGCTTTAGCTGTACTCTATGTAATCAGACAAATGTTGAGATTAAGATATTTTAGCCAATGGTCTAGATGCTTGTCCCGGATTTTTTCAATACAAAACAACAAGTAATAAACCGGTTAACCTCAAGTGCAAGGATCGTAGTGTAGAGGCTATGCCGGGTCGATCTTACGGGGAACTAGACTGCTGTGAACCCTAGCTTTTGTTTTTTAACTAATTATTGTCACGAAAACTAACCTAAACAGGGAACTAAAACTGGACAAACATGCTGAAAATAAACTAGGCAGAGGATGAAATCCAAAGCTAGGAAAGATTGAAAGCGATAAACTAAACTAAACTAAAGTGCAGAAAAAAGTAAACTAATCTAACAATTCAAGTTCAAAGGATTAAAATCAAATTATAACGAACGAACAAGCAATTGATCCACCTATCCTATCAACATTCAATTCTAATTCGGATTAATTCGTGATCTCCACTCAAGTCGCGATTCACCTAATCGAAGGCATAAACTCCTACTCTCGTAGACAAGTTCGTTTCCTAACCTTTAATCTTTCGATGTTAAAGATTACGTCTTTCTAACCTAGGCGTGAAATCTTTCAATTTCTAATCTAGACAATCAATCTAATAACTCTCGTTTTAATTAGATCAAATATCTATTCTTTTATCACGGTGATCTATCGTTAACATGATTTTCATAAAATAAACAATCATCAAAGCAAGCATCTTTCGATTAAACATGCAAAAACATACAAAACATGATAAAAGAAATGAACTTGAAATAGATACTCACAGATTAATCACGAATCAAAACTGAATTGTTGAAGGAAGGCTTCACAACGCTTGTTCAAGAGAGTTTTAGCCTCTTAGCATCCTTGTTGCAACTTGAATTGATGAAGTAAAAGACATGAATATATCTAATCTAATCTAGGAATTTAATTGCATAAACTGGAAGAAAATAGAGTAAAAATGCAGCCTGAGCCGCCCTTATGAAATTAGGGTTCGAATTGTGTATGAGATATCTAATGTGGAGAAAACAGCTTCTTTATATAGGCATTAGAGTCGGTTCTGTAAGTCGGCGATCCGACGCCCGCCTCAGATCACTTTGGGCGCTCGTCCGCATTTCTTGACGCTAGGTGAACGCTCGTCTATCAAAGCGTTTGAAGGCTCGATCCGAATTCGACTTCTTGAACGTCCGTTCGGTTGAGCAAACGCCCGTCCACCATGGACGGACCGTGGGCGCTTCGTTTAGCGTGACCGAATTACGATTTCTTGATCCCTATCTCTTTTCATTCCTTCATTATCTCTTTCACTTTGATCCAGCTCGAATTATATCAACATTTGAACATCTTTTTAGCCTCAAACATGTATCTACATAACATCAAAAACACCGCAAAGCGCAATAATATCAAAGTAATCAAAAAATCATAATTAAAACACATAAATTCACCAACTTTGCGATTAACTCCTTAAAAATATCATTCGCTCAATATTTCATTTAAACACGTGATTTCGATGCGATTAATACGAATGCGGGGGAAAACATTATAAAATATAGCGTTATAAAACATGTAAATTCACCCTTAACAACTCCCCCACACTTAAACTTTTCTCGTCCCGAGCAAAATAAAACAAGATAAAGGCTCGGAAAGAATATAGACACCTCAACACATATACCACATAGTCAATAAATTAGAAGTTCACCATCGTGTGTGTGCATAGCCATAGAAAACTTCCACTAAACCCAAACTTGAGGAACTCAAAGTAAAACTAGCTAATACCCCCTTGTAGACTAGTAATAAGTGACACTCATAAGGTGCACCCTACAAACGTGACATATCCCAAAAAGAATGATCGAATGAATCTAGGGCCTTTCTGAAATACTCAGAGGATAATCCCTACAGCATATCTGTCAGTTTCTACTGGGGATAAGATAGACGATAACTTAGTCTTATTCATTTCATAACATATCTTAAGTTGATTTAACTTTTTCACTTTAAACACACATTACGAGAAGCTATTGCCCTCATAGCAGAATAGGACATTTCGAGATAATACCCTACCTTACTCCAATCATAAGGCAGCTTTTCCTAACTGTCGTGAGCTTTTAGTCATCATAGTGGCGTAGGACATACGTGGTATACCCTACCTCACTCAAATCATCGACTAGCTTTCGACACACCCGATAGATTCATTTAATTATTCAACTTCTCATTTGACAATAGTTACGTGTTACTTATCACATTCAAACATCTAGATATTCACAGTATGTCATACTACGGAACTAAATACAAACTACCATAAATCTCAAGATATATACGTAGCACTAAGCACATGACTTATAAGAAAATCAAAAATTACTAATCCAAAAGGGGTATAACTCATAAATATAGCTCATCATTCACTATGGCTTGTGAAATATAATTCGGGTGAATCAACTAACTTACGGAACATATGGCATAGATCATCGATGAATATAACAAACCGAACAAAAACATGCATTGCTCACTCGAGACAAAACAAAAATTTTGAAAATTTGGCTCATTTAGCTTAGCATAGAAATAATATCATGTAAGCAAATGTGTAGATACATATAGCTTATTCCCCTCCCCCACACTTAAATGACAACATGTCCTCATGTTGTGCAGAATAAAAGAAACAGAAAACTTAGCTGATTGTATGCCGAAAGGGAACAATTCTGGAACGGACGCGTTCCGATCCAAAAATGCTCGAAGATATCGATGATCATGGACCATCCACCGGAAAACCGCTATCATCTAAAACTCACAAAGGCTAATGCAAATACCTGTACTCATGAGAAACAAAGAAATACCTCGGGGAAACAAGGGATTATATCATATCGCATAAAAAGTGATAAAGAAAGAGAAATCGAGATTGAAAAACATCCACAATGAGCTTTCTCAAAGAAATGCCATTCAAAACATTAATTCAACCCCGATTAAAACAGAAAAACTTTAAATACAAAAACTAGAAAAGATAAAAACCGAGCCTACAAGAAACCGGCAATGAGCTCGAAAAAGGAAAACTAAGAAATACACAAAAGAAAACAAAACGAAAGAAAATAGTGGGTTGCCTCCCACCAAGCGCTTTATTTAACGTCGTCAGCCCGACGCATTGAAAGCTCAGCCTGGATCAGGCCATTTAACTTTTCTGCCAGCCACTACCTCGTGTAAGCTCTCATCGATGGTGTGGCTGCAGAAAACAAAGAAATAACACAAGGGGTTAATTCTTTAATAGCTCTCCAAACACGCTTGAACTTCCCCATGGTCGATTTCTTCTTTGCCAGCTTCCTCTTGAGTTGTTGCTCTTTGAAAAACTCTTCCATATCCCAACTACCTGCTAGAAATTCTTCTGATTTACCACAACCGTCATCCTTAGAAAATAAGTCGGGCGAGAACTCGTCAAACTCATCGACTTTAGGGGTGCTACACCCGAGGATATCGAGAAATCGAACAGTCAAAGGCTTTACCTTGGGTTCACCAATGTAATGCTTGCATCTCTGACCATTCACTCGGAATGGTTGATCGCCATAACCGCGCAGCTCTAGAACGCCTCCAGGAATGATTTGGAGAATCTCGAAAGGACCGGACCAACGTGTCCTCAACTTGCCAGGAAACAAATGCAACCTGGAATTGTAAAGTAACACTTGCTCTCCGACTTTAAATTCTCGCTTCTTAATTTTCGCGTCGTGGAGGAGTTTCATCTTTTCCTTACTAATCCTGGCACTCTCGTAAGCCTGGAGTCTAAATTCATCAAGCTCATGCAACTACTGCAGCCGGTGTTTGCCACAGGATCGGGAGTCGAAGTTCAAAAACTTGGTAGCCCAATACGCCCTGTGCTCTAACTCAACTGGCAGGTGGCACGATTTACCATAAACCATTTGGTAGGGTGATGTACCCATGGGGGTCTTATAAACAGTTCGATATGCCCATAGTACATCATCCAACTTTAGACTCCAGTCTTTTCTATGACTGTTCACTGTTTTCTCCAGGATTTTCTTGATGCTCTAGTTGCTCCTTTCAACCTGACCACTAGTCATCGGATGATATGGTGTGCCAGTTTTATGACGAACACCATACTTCTCGAGGACTTTTTCCAAGGGTCGGTTGCAAAAGTGTGTCCCTTCATCACTAATCAAGGCACGTGGACATCCAAACCTCACAAAGATGTTTTTCTTCAGGAATTGCATGACCGTTTTATGATCATTGCGAGGAGTGGCTATTGCCTCCACCCATTTCGATACATAGTCTACGCAGACTAAGATGTATTTGTTACCGCAAGATGATGGGAATGGTCCCATAAAATCGATACCCCATACATCAAAGACTTCGCATTCGAGGATGGGTTTTAAAGGCATGTCAAAACGCCTTGTCAGAGTACCGGTTCTTTGGCACCTATCGCAAGCTTTACAGAAAGCTTCCGTGTCCTTAAAGATCGTGGGCCAATAAAAACCGGATTGGAAGATCTTAGCAACGGTTTTCCAAGGACCAAAGTGACCACCGGTGGGTCCACTGTGGCATTGTTCAATAATATCGCGTTGCTCAGATTCTGGAACACACCTCCTTAGCAAACCATCTTTACAGATTTTGAAGAGGTAAGGCTCATCCCAAACAAAGTATTTCATATCAGAGAAGAACTTCTTCTTCTCTTGATATGACAATTTTGGATCAAGATATTGGGAATGAAGGTAGTTTACGATGGAAGCATACCAAGGAATCTCAGGAGTGCACTTGTCTAGATGCATAACATTCCGGAGAGGAAGGGAGAGGTCTAAATCTTCAGGTTCTTCCTCCTCTTCATCCTTCATTCTCTTATCCACAATCACCTCAACACTCTGTGGCTTCAACGGCTCCTCTAATGTGACTTCCGCCGGGTGATTAAAATCTTCAACTATCTCTAACGTCGGATCTTTCCTAGGACAACCGTCTTCATCATCACACCCTGCAGGAGGGAAGGAAGTCTCTAACCTTTGTAACTTAAGCCGACCCACATCAGGTTCTAGCTCATCAATCGTCCCTTGTTGCCCATGGCTTCGATCTTGACCCAACGGAGAACAAGGATAGTTACTACTCCCACCATTGTATGCTGGTGCATAGTTGTGGTCATATTGGAATTGATTCTCATGACTTGCGCCATCATCGTCGTAAGCATCTTCTCCACCATAAGGGAGTGTGGGAGTTAGGTCAATGCCTTGGTTTTGAGCCATTTCCCCGATTCGTCTCTCAAGATTCTTTGTTGTGCTCAGAAGGAATTGGATAATATTGTTTTGCTCCTCCAAATTAGCTTCAAGATCGTCAGATTGAGAGGGGTCTGGATAGTTCTGAAAGTGTTGTGGAAAAGATTGGTCAGACCAACTTTGATTTTGATCGGAAAAATTGATATCTTGATCCTGACTGAAGTTCGGGTTTTGATAAAAATTCTGATTTGGATTGAAACCCTGATTTTGAAATTTGCTATGGCCAGAGAACTGATTATCAAATGTCTGATTGTTCTGGCCAATGAAAGCGTCTTTGCCCACTATTAGACGAAACGAGCGATATGTCCCACGTTGTCACAATTCGACATGTGGTCGGTGAAATTTCCCTGATTATGGAAAGAATTGACTTGATATCCAGCAGGGGGAGAGACTGACACTGGCCAACAGCATGGCCAGGTCGACAACATCTTCCACAGAACAGAACAGGAGAGTTCTGTGGAAAAGACGGGGTCGGATTCATAGGATTAAGCGACATTTGAAGAGATGCCATCTGTTGTTTCAGCATGGCGATCTTACTTTGCTCATCCATGTCCTCAATCCTAGATGGAAGATTGTATGAAACAAAAACAGAAATCTAAACTACGAAAAATT
This sequence comes from Gentiana macrophylla, assembly GCA_026214975.1. Lineage (NCBI taxonomy): Eukaryota > Viridiplantae > Streptophyta > Magnoliopsida > Gentianales > Gentianaceae > Gentiana > Gentiana macrophylla. The sequence continues at coordinate 15,590,025 of CM047809.1, read as the reverse complement.
TAAAACAGAAAAACAGAAAACACTAAAAAGGGGGGGAAAACGTGTTGAAATCTTCTGAGCCCAAAATGGAAGGGAAAACAGTGGATTTTGACCTCGAAAACGGTGTCGGACGGCCTTTAGCCGTCCGTTACGTCGTCGGCGTCGGAACGAGCTTTCCGAATTGGGGTCCTGCGCGCCAATCCGACACTCGAGCCGAAAGTTATGGCCAAAATACTAAAGAGTGCTAAAACGATCCCTTTTATCCAAAAATTTGATCGTTAAAAACGTGGGGTCAGATAATTCAACCTCAGATGTCCCCGAATTAATGTGGAAACTAGAAAAGATAGAAACAAAAACCCTACCTACGAAAAGACACTGAAACAGGAGGACAGACGGGCGTTTGGAAATCCGAACGCTCGTCCGGAAGGCTGAAGAACAGGACGGGCGTCCAAATTTGATGGACGTTCGTCTGACTTGGTAAAAACGATACAGAGTTGAGAATTTTAAAATGGACGGGTGTTTGATTGTTCAGACGCCCGTCTGGGACAAGAAAAAAAAAAAAGCAGAGACGAGAAAAAAAGAGAAAACGGGGACAAAAGGGATGAAAAATGAAACAGATAGGAAAATAAAAACGAGATAAAGTGGGAGAAACCTAATAGAATACTACAAAACCTAAACGATTAAAAACCCTAATAACCTAACTAAAGTCTACCTAAAAACAAGAAATATAAAGAAATTAAAACAAGAAAAGCGGAACAGCTTAGAAAAACTAATAAAACTAGACAACCGTACCGATTCCCCGGCAACGGCGCCAAAAACTTGTCCCGGATTTTATCAATACAAAACAACAAGTAATAAACCGGTTAACCTCAAGTGCAAGGATCGTAGTGTAGAGGCTATGCCGGGTCGATGTTACGGGGAACTAAACTGCTGTGAACCCTAGCTTTTGTTTTTTAACTAATTATTGTCACGAAAACTAACCTAAACAGGGAACTAAAACTGGACAAACATGCTGAAAATAAACTAGGCAGAGGATGAAATCCAAAGCTAGGAAACATTGAAAGCGATAAACTAAACTAAACTAAAGTGCAGAAAAAAGTAAACTAATCTAACAATTCAAGTTCAAAGGATTAAAATCAAATTATAACGAACGAACAAGCAATTGATCCACCTATCCTATCAACATTCAATTCTAATTCGGATTAATTCGTGATCTCCACTCAAGTCGTGATTCACCTAATCGAAGGCATAAACTCCTACTCTCGTAGACAAGTCCGTTTCCTAACCTTTTATCTTTCGATGTTAAAGATTACGTCTTTCTAACCTAGGCGTGAAATCTTTCAATTTCTAATCTAGACAATCAATCTAATAACTCTCGTTTTAATTAGATCAAATATCTATTCTTTTATCACGGTGATCTATCGTTAACATGATTTTCATCAAATAAACAATCATCAAAGCAAGCATCTTTCGATTAAACATGCAAAAACATACAAAACATGATAAAAGAAACGAACTTGAAATAGATACTCACAGATTAATCACGAATCAAAACTGAATTGTTGAAGGAAAGCTTCACAACGCTTGTTCAAGAGGGTTTTAGCCTCTTAGCATCCTTGTTGCAACTTGAATTGATGAAGTAAAAGACATGAATATATCTAATCTAATCTAGGAATTTAATTGCATAAACTGGAAGAAAATAGAGTAAAAACGCAGCCTGAGCCGCCCCTATGAAATTAGGGTTCGAATTGTGTATGAGATATCTAATGTGGAGAAAACAACTTCTTTATATAGGCATTAGAGTCGGTTCTGTAAGTCGGCGATCCGGACGCCCGTCTGCATCACTGGACGCTCGTCCAGATTTCTTGGACGCTAGGTGAACGCTCGTCTATGCAGCGTTTGAAGGCTCTGATCTGAATTCGACTTCTTGAACGTCCGTTCGGTTGAGCAAACGCCCGTCCACCATGGACGGACCGTGGACACTCGTTTGGCAGGACCGAATTCTGATTTCTTGATCCCTATCTCTTTTCATTCCTTCATTATCTCTTTCATTTTGATCCAGCTCGAATTATATCAACATTTGAACATCTTTTTAGCCTCAAACATGTATCTACATAACATCAAAAACACCGCAAAGCGCAATAATATCAAAGTAATCAAAAAATCATAATTAAAACACATAAATTCACCAACTTTGCGATTAACTCCTTAAAAATATCATTCGCTCAATATTTCATTTAAACACGTGATTTCCATGCGATTAATACGAATGCGGGGGAAAACATTATAAAATATAGCGTTATAAAACACGTAAATTCACCCTTAACAATGCTCGTTTTATTGGTGCCTTCAATCAAGTCCTTGAGAATTTTCGGATCTGATTCGGCTACGGATCACATCATATCGTCTACTAAATAATCTACTATATATACATATATAATTAATAAGGTTCGTGCTATAAAAAGAAAAAAAACAGTAATTACCATCATCGCACATGCCAGGCAGCCAAAAAAGATATTGATGTGGCAATCCGGAGCCTCGTGCCGATCCTGCACAAGCCATATGAAGCACCTGTATGAGGAACCGTTGTCGATATAATTTGAGTAAAGCATTAATTCAAATGTTTTAATGCTAGATTGACCTTAAAGGAATGCACAATGCAAGTATGGACTCGTGGAAGCAATTACATATCATTCATCGCTAGAAGCATTGTTGTTTGGCATCCGGTCATATATGTAATCTATTACAATATATAGATAAAGTAGTGGTATGTTGCGATAAAGTAGTGATATGTTGCAAGAGGATGTGCGTACATTCAACTCAGCTGACAATTTTAAGGTTACTCATAAGTATCAAGGGTCGGTTCATTAGCGGATACAAGTTGTCCTTTATTCGGGCTAAATTCGGCAAGTTTGCATATTCTGGCGGACTTGCACATTTTCAACGATCCACTTGTCACCATGTTGACTATTATCATCTAAGAGAAGCCCAATGTGATGAAGTACATTTACAAATGAAGAGAATGATTTCTTACTTTGATTATTTTAACACATTTGGGCCAAAGAGAATGGATCAAGAATTCAAGAGAAACGAATATGGACTTTTGGCTATTTTCTATTTATTTGAAGTCTTATTATTAATATTGGTGTCCAATAAAGCCTACCAAGGCCATATAGCACGAAATTAGTAGTCTTATGATGATTGATTTCATCAAATCTTCACCTAATTTTGGTAGATAATCAATCAATCTGATTGGGGGATTATTTACTAATGTTTGATTTAAAGATTTCTTTTATTTTAGGAATTATTTTTATTTCTTTTAACCTAGACATAAAAGGTGAATAGGTTCATTTTTATTTTACATTTTCTTATTTTATTTTTATTTTCTAGGAAATAAAATGCCAACATCCTTAGCCTATAAAAGGAGGGGCACACCATATGTATTTGACACCTTGAATTATAATCATATTGAGAGTTTTCTCTTAGAGTTTTTACAACTTTTGTTAAGTGCATTTTAAGTTTGTGAGCATAGCTTAAAGTGTTTCATTGTAGTCTTTGGTTTAAGGATCATTAGAAGGGTCTTGGCTTCTTCATAGCCATTGGTTCTTCTAGTCTCATCCTTGAGTTAAACTACTTTTGTTCAAGTCTTTTCCTTCATCTAATTCTATTTTCCTTTTTATTTCGGGATATTCATTGTATTACTTAGGGTTCTTAACAATTTCATTGTTAGGGGTCCAAGGTATACATCAGTTGGTATCAGAGAAAGTGGTTCAATCCATTTGTTTTAGTGTTGCTGATTTGACACCCGTTTTTATTTCAATTCGTTTTATACTCATGAAAACTCAAAAAAATCTGTAATTTTTATCACATATAAATCACCAATTTATCTTGATTTTCTCTTTGTATTGTATCTCAAAATTCGAATCAGATCATACTGAAAACTGCATGGCAACACAGAATACTCTGTTCTGAAATTCTGCAGCAGTAGATCTTCTTTCGAATTTCGTTTGAGTGGGTTATCAAATTCAAAATTCATTGAAAATTGGTGGTGTGATATGAAATTTCCTGTTCTACAACTTTCATCTTTTGAGTTTTTCCATATTCGTTATAGTTTGATCACAATCGGCAAAATAAGTCACTGCTACAACTCTGGAAAATTTTGACAGATTGAGTTAGTTGACAAGAAACGATTGTTTGTTCAACCTATGAAAGTCCAAAAAATCTGAATTTTGGGTATCATCTACATAACTCATTATTCTACAAATTTCCTTTTTGCGTCCAGTTAAAATTCGTTTTTGTTTGGGCTGCACGTGCCAATAAGTGCAGGGCTGAATTTCTGGACAAAATCAGGAAGTTGTCACCGAACTCCAGTTGAAGTGCTAATCGTTTAGGCACTGATTAAAAGGTTATAACCTGATCTAACCCAAGTTCTTCAGAGTTTTTTTAGAGTCAAAAAAAAAAAAAAAACAAAAACAAAAAAAACAAAAAAAACACAAAAAAAAATATTATAAAAAAAAAGTCATATAAAGGGTCAGTCACTCAAAAGGTGCCCCAAGTCTGTTACATCTTTGATCTCCTCCACATCTACTCCATTCATTTGTCTTTTCTTTTCACATTTGAATCCATCCTTGCCTTCTCTTCTTGTGATTTGAGGACTAAGGATATAGTGATTCACAGAGCATTGCAAGCATATTATTGTGCACTTTCCAATCATTTATTACTCTAATGGAGAAAGAGCGGTAAAAAGCAATTGTGTGGTGAGTCTATAAGAGGGGAGAGAAAAGCCAGAGAGAATCATCAATCACCCAAATAAAGAGTGAAAGTGAGGATTTTTATTCTCTTTTTGTCTATATATATATATTTTTTCTTTCTTTCTTTCTTTCTTTCTTGTAAAAAAAAAATTTATAATTAAAATTAATGTCACATTATCTTTCCTTTTCTTGGGGAAATCCTAATTACAATCCTATAAAATCTTTTGATATTAGTAAAGGGAGATCTAAAACTCCTAATACTTATGATCAAGATTTTAAGACCAGAAAGGGAACAACTTGTAAATATCCTTATTCTTGTTCATTTAAAACTAGAGATTTATATTGTTTAATTTGTAATGATTATGGGCATTACGATCGTAAATGTCCTACTTTGAGGAAACAATATAGTGATCCAGTTATTGATCATAAGCATATAAGAAATGCCAAAATTCTTTATTGTAATTGTCATGATTCTTCTTGTTCTAGATCTACAAATTTGGCACAAAAAGATGATGTACAAAATCTTGATTTGGAAAAGGCATGGGTTAAATTGGTTGAGAAAAATAAAATTAAAAAAAGGGTCAAAAAAGAAATTGAAAAGAAAAATGAGGAAGGAGAAAATAAAGTTGAAAATCCGAGAGATTTTGAGGGAGAAAATTTAGTCGAAAAAGAAAAATCTTGTGAGGATGTGAGGATTTCTAATTTTAAAAATGCTTCCTCTTTGGTTTATTGTGAGCAGGTTGGAGAAAGCAAGCAACACTTGAATCATGAGCAAGTGGTTGCGAATAAAGTTAAAGAACTGGAGTCTTCTGATTCCTTGCAAACTGAGGAGTTCTATACAAGATTCATGGTGATGGACCGAATCTGTTTGGTAAGGATTGATAATACTTGTGAATCTAATGTGGTAAGCCAAGAAACTGTAGAAAAGCTTAATTTGAAAACTTTTGATCATCCAAACCCATATAGTCTACAAGGGCTTAATGAGTTTGAGGAAATTAAGGTTTCAAAGCAAGTTGTGATTTCATTTTCTCTTAGGACTTACCATGATCAGATCTTATTAGATGTCATCCCTATGTTAATTGTCATATAATTTTGGGAAAACCTTGGTCAAAGGAAAAGCGAGCTAAGTATGATGGTAAACTTAACAGGTTTCGATTTAAGCAAAGTAATAAAACCATTATACTAACTTCCTTGAATAATCAACAAGTTCTTGAAACTCAATTAAAAATGGCTAACTCAAGAAAAGAATCATCTTTGAAATGTTTAAGCCAAACAAATGAATTTGTTGAACCAATGGTGCATGATAATGATATGGGATGCAATGTGAATGAATCTAAATCTAATTTTAATGCCTTGAATGAAAATTGCGACCATGATTTGGAAATGGATCCAACAAATTATATGGTTGAGAATGGATCTAATGTGTGTTCGGAATTAAGTGTTGAAAATCTTGAAATTAAGTGGTATGACAATCCTTTGTTTGATGTGGAAGAATCGAGTGTAAATGATTCCATTGGCAAAAATAATTTTCATATTTATAATAATGAATTTTTTCAAATGGAACATGAAGCACTTAATTCTGATTTTCGTGAAAGGATTCAATTGGAAGATGTTGATGTGAGTGAAAGTCTTGATGTGATTGAAATGCATCCTTTTGCTAAATCATGTCTTATGCACATTGAAGAATCTCCACCTCTTGTTGGTGTTTGTGGAGATGAAGATGAGAATTTTATGAAAATAAAATACTTAAGATTTTTTCCATAATTATTTAGATCCGTTTCTAATTGATAATGAAATTATCTTTAATTCTCATCATTTTGGTGATAGCGATTTGCATGTATCTCGGTTTTCCAATCATTTTTCTTGTTTTGAGAGAAATAAATGTGATGGAAATGAGGGTAAATTTGGCAATAATGATTTAGTTGATTTTGAGAGAAAGAAAGTGAAAGTTGAAGCATATCATCTTTATTTTAGTTGTCCACTATATAAAAATGTTGTGCTTAGTGAACTCAAAATTTTGCAGAACTCTTATGCTTTATCCTTTTGCCAAGATAACTTAAGCATGTGTGGAGTTTTTGATAAGAAAATGAGAGTAAGTTTGTTTAAAAGGGAAAAGTTTTTGAAAGTTTGTCTGGATGGAATTTTTGCAAAGGAAAAGATAGTAAATTTACTTCATTTCTTTGTGAATAATAGAGGAAATTATTTCAGTGGAATAAATTTATTGGAGAGGAATACTAAACATAAAGTTAGAAGGACTAATACACTAATCTTTTGTTCTAGCATTGTTGTTTTTGTTAGTTGTGGATGGCAGGATCATGATGATGTAGTCAGATTATCGATGATGTTTTGGATTCGAGGACGAATCTTTTCAAAGGGGGAGGATATGATGGAGGACCATCAAGCCATCATCATTTTCTACACAGCTCTTATGGTCCACGATTTCACATTGATGATCGTTAACCGTCTAAGACTTATATCAAGTGATTTGCATAAGATCTGCTTTCCAATAAATGTGGGAAACTTATGGAACTTTAATTTATCATTTATTTTGATAATTTTAAGGTTACTCATAAGTATCAAGGGTCGGTTCATTAGCGGATACAAGTTGTCCTTTATTCGGGCTAAATTCGGCAAGTTTGCATATTACATGCGGACTTGCACATTTTCAACGATCCACTTGTCACCATGTTGACTATTATCATCTAAGAGAAGCCCAATGTGATGAAGTACATGTACAAATGAAGAGAATGATTTCTTACTTTGATTATTTTAACACATTTGGGCCAAAGAGCATGGATCAAGAATTCAAGAGAAACGAAGATGGACTTTTGGCTATTTTCTATTTATTTGAAGTCTTATTATTAATATTGGTGTCCAATAAAGCCTACCAAGGCCATATAGCACGAAATTAGTAGTCTTATGATGATTGATTTCATCAAATCTTTACCTAATTTTGGTAGATAATCAATCAATCTGATTGGGGGATTATTTACTAATGTTTGATTTGAAGATTTCTTTTATTTTAGGAATTATTTTTATTTCTTTTAACCTAGACATAAAAGGTGACTAGGTTCATTTTTATTTTACATTTTCTTATTTTATTTTTATTTTCTAGGAAATAAAATGCCAACATCCTTAGCCTATAAAAGGAGGGGCACACCATATGTATTTGACACCTTGAATTATAATCATATTGAGAGTTTTCTCTTAGAGTTTTTACAACTTTTGTTAAGTGCATTTTAAGTTTGTGAGCATAGCTTAAAGTGTTTCATTGTAGTCTTTGGTTTAAGGATCATTAGAAGGGTCTTGGCTTCTTCATAGCCATTGGTTCTTCTAGTCTCATCCTTGAGTTAAACTACTTTTGCTCAAGTCTTTTCCTTCATCTAATTCTATTTTCCTTTTTATTTCGGGATATTCATTGTATTACTTAGGGTTCTTAACAATTTCATTGTTAGGGGTCCAAGGTATACATCAGTTCGGTTCCTTTTATTCGGAGTTTAAATATTTTTTAAAATATATGTATATTTTCGAGAAGTATATATGTATTTTAAGGAAAAGAAAATCTGATTAGTAAGGGTAATTAAGAAAAATAAGGATTAGGTTAATTATTGGGATTTCTCCTATTTAAGGAAAAATAAACCCAATTAGTTTCCTTAACCTTTTGAATCAGATTTTCCACCTCCTAAATTTATTTCCTGCGTGTGAAGAGCAAGAATTAGGGCTACGAGTTTTCGATAAGTTTCTAAGTCAATTCTTAACGGTTTTTAGATCAGAGTAGAGCATCGGAATCGTCGTGAAGAGAGCGTCGATTCAATACCAGAAAGTTAGAGCTTTTTCAAGGTAATTAATTCGACCTATCTGAGTTCTTGGTTGAGTTTTGAGGATCAAAACTCATACCTTTCGTAGTTTATCGTTTGGAATCGTGTTATCGATTTTAATGCGAATTCGAATTGATCATATAGGTTTGCTGCAGAAAAGAGATCGTTTTTGCAGCAGTTTTCTGAGTTTTTGGGGTTGGAATAGCTTGCTAAAAAGTAAGAGGCTCTTCCTACAATCTAATTAGGGTTTGGAGTAGCTAGATCATGATTATGAAACGTTTTCATACCAAGGTTTTATCTAGATGTTGTTTATAGATTATGGAATGTTAGGATCTGAGAAAGTTGTGTTTTTAACTTGTTTTTCTGATGTAATTCATGTATAATAAGTTTGGATTCGAGTAGATATCGTAAAGAGATGAAAATCAGGTTATTAGGGTTTTCTGCGCTGAATGCGTACGCATTTATTAGGGTTTTCTGCACTGAATGCGTACGCATTCATTGGAATGCGTATGCATTCCTGTTACAGGATTGCCTAGGTTAGTTACAGCAGGATCAATGCGTACGCATTCAAGGGAATCTTGCGCATTCTTTGGTTCGAGTTGATCGGGATGCTTCGCGATTGCAAGCAATGCGCGCGCGTTCAGCAAGCAATGCACATGCATTGGTTGGACAGTGTCTTTCAGCTTAGGTTCTGGTCAGGGAATGCGCACGCATTGATAACAATGCGCACGCATTGTTTGAACAGAGAGTTACAGCAGGTTTTTAAGCAGGGATTGCGTGCGCATTCCATAAGGATGCGCACGTATTGCCCCAGATTTTTAATAAATTGTTGTTAAGCTAAGTAATGATGTTTTAAATGTTATAACATGATCAAATAACATTAAATAAATATGAACAAGCCCCGATTGAGTTTCTGATGCGTTTGGTTCCGGCACCGGACTACTCTTAAAGGGAGTTGAAGTTCGGGACCGTCGGAAGGGCATGAAAGGGCTTGTGCTTTGATGAGCTAGAGTTCATCAATGTCTGTGTAATTGATAGGATGTGATGTCTAGCTATCTAAGTGAGAAAGTAGAGTTTATAGGGTGAGTTTTATTCTGAAAACACTTAGGTGGCTAGTTAATGCACATTAATAATTACATAAGTGTAGTAAAAGCTAAAACGTCACTTATTCTCGGTTAGACACTAATCCATATCGGCGATGTGATACGCTCATAAAAGGTGGACAACGCTACTGGCTCAAAAAGCTGAAGGGTAGTGGAGGAAATCCATCGAACGTATATGCATACCGGGGAGATCCCGGGACTATCGGTGCTAATCACCGTAGTTGGCAAGTATATCTCATGGTGGAATTTTCATCATGCACAGTGTCCTTGAGTAATGGTGTAACCAAGATAAGCTAAGCTAGAAACGTATAGTCATGACGTGTCGATGGCCATGAAATGAACCCTAGATTGAGTCGGTCTCACAAAGATAATCCTTTTATTAAAACTCGATAATAAACCTTAATTAAATTGTAGCTTCTACTTCTTACTTTGTACAATGTACTTACCTCAAATACATGTTTATTAATGTGTTTGGGGGAGAGAAGACGAACAGGTAAATTCAGAGTTCGAGGAGGACTTCGACGACGACGTTTAAGGACGCCGAAGTTGAAGAGCTTAATTATTTACGCTTTTATTTCATACTCTAGACTTGGAATTTTGTGGAGATTTTGTAGTTATTTTTAGTACTTTTGGAGTTCGTACTTTTGGATTCGTTGGTTTATTTTTCCATTGTAATAATGTTACATTTCTATCTTTAGACGTTGGTATTCTATTCTTGGATTATTTGAGAAAATTTTACCCGAGTCTTTGCTTCCGTTTGCTTTAATTTGATACGACGTACTAGAGGTTTACGTGTAATATTAGATTTATTTAATATTATGCGTGCCGAACGTTCCTTTTCCGGATAAGGACTTGGTGTCCGGGAACGGGGCGTTACAGTTGGTATCAGAGCAAAGCGTCTTTTAGGCTTCCTTTCTTTTAAGATAAGTTTTCTTTAGATCTCTTAGTAACGTTCTGGTTTTCTTTGATCATCAGGATGGTGCTCACTAGAACCGGAGCATGTGCACAAGCATCAGTATTACGACGAGAGAGTCCAACACCAGTCGTAGGAGGCGGTTTCGTGAGGCAGAATCCATCACCTCACCCGAGCTACAGTCCACCCCCTCTTACTGTAACCCCTACACCACGATCTCAGCGGAGTCAGTCACCACGACCACGGCATAATCCTACACCATGAGCTAGACCAAGGTATAACTACATCTATAGTGAACCCGGGAAAGCTCCCACCCGTGTCACCATAGTAGGAGACATTTTACCAGTTTATGTATCCCCAGCAACCAGCATATACCCTCCACCAGTCAGTGTTTTTCCTCCACCGGTAAGTCTCTCCACCAGTTTTCCACCATCAGCAACATCAGACCTTTTACCCACCGCCAATAGGTCACACTCCTCGACCTACTATACACCTTTTACCCCGTTTTGACCATCAACAAGGCATTCGATACCCACCTTATGGTTTTTATCAACCACCACCATACCAGCAACAGCCTCACCAACAAGAAATACCTTTTGGACATCAACCATATCCACCAGTGAGACCAGTTTTTGAGCAAGCACCACCAGTGGATTGGTACATGAGGCTAAGAAGGAACAAAGTTCAAGACTTCTTTGGGAATGTGGAACATTCAAAGGCCGAAGAATGGTTAAGGAGTTTCGAGAAAGCTTGCAGGAATATACATGTTCCTGAATCTGAGATGGCTCAGTTGGCGGTTAGTTTCCTTTTGGGTACGGCTGAATCATGGATTGATGCTATAGAGAGTAGCAACGGGAAGGTGACAGATTGGGAAAGCTTTAAGGCTATGTTTTTCAATGAGTACTTCCCGCGACAAAGGCAAGCGATAAGGCTAGTCAGTTCTTAAAACTTAAGCAGGGTACACAGCTGACGGTATCTCAGTATACCAACAAGTTTAATGAGTTGGGAAGGTTTTATCCTGAGCTTATGAAGGTTGAAGAGAGAAAGATGGCTCTATACAAGGAAGGGTTATCGTATGAGATACAATCGGGTATCCTAGGCTTCACGACAAGGAATATGGCTGAGCTTCTGAACAAAGCCTTGGAGGTTGAGACCTTCAAGAAAAAGGCTACCGTGGTTATCGGGAATAAGAGAAGTTTTGGGGCAAGTCAAGGCTATAACCGAGGAGCACCGCAACAGAATGCTAAGAGGACAACAACCCCTACAGCAGGTAAACCTCCAACCGGAGCACCGCTTTGCCCTAAATGCAACAGGAATCACCCAGGTGAGTGTAAGGCTAGTACTGGCGGCTGCTACTATTGTGGAGATCTAGGACATTTTGCTAAGATGTGTCCAACAAAGGGGAGCTCAAGTAATCAGAAGAAAGGAAATGGGAAAGGCAGCCCAAGTCGCCCAGTTCGAGTTTTTGTAGTGGATGCTGAGATGGCTGAACCAGATTATAATGTTATTTCAGGTACCCTTATTGTTTATTTTGATTTATTAGAGTACTTTATAGCATGATTTAAATCATGTTGTATTAGTATTTAAATAAGTCAATTTACATCATAGGTACAATAATATTAGACAACCTAGCAATTACGGCATTGTTTGATACGGGAGCGTCTAACACCTTTGTGTCAACTAAGGTAGGTAAGAAGATTAACTTACCAATGGAAACTTTAAGGAACACTTTGGAGATTACAACACCTTTAGGAAAAATGACTAAGGTAGCCAAGTTGATACCTCAAGTGGATGTGCGAGTAGGAACGTATCGTTGCAAAAGTGGCTTTACAGTTTTGGACTTTTCGGATTTCGATGTAATTCTTGGAATAGATTGGCTATCCGAGAATTATATTCACTTGGATTGTAGAGAAAAGAGAGTGACCTTTAAGACACCCGGGAAATCAGATAAGACTTATCAAGGTAATGTTTACAAGCCAAGTAAGAAGCGTCACCCAATAATTTCAGCAGTTAAGGCTATAAGAGCTTGTCAGAAAGGCTGTGAAGGCTACTTGTTGTATGCAGTGGATATGGAACAGGTGAAGCCTAAGTTAGAGGAAACCCCTTGTGGTAAGAGAGTACCCTGAAGTGTTTCCGGAAGAGTTATCGGGGAACATGCCGGATAGGGAGATCGAGTTTGAGATCAAGTTGGTACCCGGAGCGGCACCAGTTGCTAAGGCACCCTATAGAATGGCGCCGGCTGAATTGAAGGAGTTGAAAGCTCAACTTAAGGACATGCTTGGAAGGAATATAATTCAGCCTAGTACTTCTCCTTAGGGAGCCCCAGTGTTGTTTGTTAAAAAGAAAAATGGTAGCATGAGGATGTGTATAGACTACAGAGCGTTGAATAATCTCACCATCAATAATAAGTATCCCTTACCAAGGATTGATGATTTGTTCAATCAGTTGCAAGGCAAGAGAGTGTTCTCTAAGATTGATCTTAGGTCCGGATATCATCAGTTGAAGATCAAGGTAGCAGATATACCGAAGATAGCTTTTAGTACAAGGTATGGACATTATGAGTTCTTGGTCCTGCCTTTTGGACTCACTAATGCTCCATCTGCATTCATGGATTTAATGCAGCGTGTCTTCATGCCATACTTGGAAAAGTTTGTTACAGTGTTCATAGATGACATCCTAGTATACTCAAAGGATGAGAAAGAACATGAGGAACACCTAAGGATAGTGTTGGATACTCTGAAGAAGAACCAGTTGTATGCTAAGTTCTCAAAGTGTGACTTTTGGTTGGATCAAGTTAGTTTCTTGGGTCATGTTATTTCTGGAGATGGCATTAAGGTCTACCCAGCGAAGATTGAAGCAGTTGAGAAGTGGTCCAGGACGACTACAGTTTCAGAGGTTAGAAGTTTTCTCGGTTTGTCTGGCTATTATAGGAAGTTTGTACAAGACTTCTCAAAGATAGCTACACCACTCACCAGGCTTACTCAAAAGAATTTGAAGTTTGAGTGGACCAGTGAGTGCGAAGATGATTTCCAGAAGTTGAAAGAAAGGTTTACTACGGCCCCAGTTTTGGCAGTTCCGGAGATCTTTGATAACTACGACGTTTACACGGATGCTTCAGGACAGGGTTTAGGTTGTGTGTTGATGCAATGAGGAAAGATCATTTCCTATGCATCTAGGCAGTTGAAAGTGCATGAAAAGAATTACCCAACACATGATCTATAGTTGGTAGCAGTAGTGTTTGCCCTACATATTTGGAGGCACTACTTGTATGGAGTTAAGGCTAGGATCTTTACCGACCACAAGAGTTTGAAATATTTCTTTACACAGGAGAATATGAATATGAGGCAAAGGAGATGGCTGGAGTTCGTAAAGGATTACGACTTGGATATTCAGTACCATCCGGGTAAAGCAAATGTGGTTGCAGATGCCTTGAGCAGAAAACCAGTGTTTGCGGTTTCAAGTGTTGAAGATGTGGCAGAGAGGTTAGATGGGCTGAGAATCTGAAGTTTTGATCAGATTGAAGACCGGCAGTTTGTGGCACCGTTGTTAGCAAGATCGGAGTTGACGGATGATATTCGGGAGAAGCAAGATGAGGATCCAGTTTTGGTTGATTTGAAGCGTGTTGCAAGAGAAAAGCCTACAGTAGGTTATGTGTTAGATAAGAATGGGAACCTTTGGTACCAGGATCGGTTGTGTGTGCCCAATGTAAGTGATTTGAGACAAAGAGTTATGGAAGAGGCACATAAGATTTCTTTTGCTGTTCATTTAGGAGCTACTAAAATGTATCGAGACTTGAAGGAAAAGTGTTGGTGGCCCTCGATGAAAGTTGAAATAGCTAAGTTTGTAGTAGAGTGTGATATCTATCAAAAAGTTAAAGTAGAACACAGAAGGCCAGGAGGAATGCTTAAGACGTTGGACATCCCTGAATGGAAATGAGATAAGATCACGATGGATTTCATCACCGGTTTACCTAAAACAAGAGGTGGACATGATGCGATTTGGGTGATTGTGGATAGATTGACCAAATCCGCTCGTTTCTTACCATTTAAGGTTGATATGCCCTTGAAGAAGATGACCGCATTATATTTGGATAATATAGTGAAGTTACACGGAGTACCTATCTCTATAGTCTCGGATTGAGATAGTCGGTTCATTAGTCGGTTTTGGAAAGCTTTACAGCAGGCTTTTGGTACGAGGTTGGATTTGAGTACGGCCTTTCATCCTCAGACAGATGGACAGTCAGAGAGGACAATCCAAACACTTGAAGACATGTTGAGAGCTTGTGTATTGGAAGTAGACGGATCATGGGATGATTACCTACCTATGGCGGAGTTTGCCTACAACAACAGTTATCACGCAAGCATAGGCATGCCACTGTTTGAAGCTTTGTATGGAAGAAGATGTAGAACGCCGCTGTTTTGGGATAAAGTCTAGGAAAGACAAGTCACCGGGCCGGAGTTAGTTGAACAAGCTAAGGAGAGAGTTCAGTTGGTTAAGAAGAATCTGAAGGCAGCTCAAGATAGACAGAAGAGTTGGGCAGATGTTAGAAGAAGGCCTTTAGAGTTTGAAGTCGGTGAGAGAGTTTATCTACGAGCTTCACCGATGAAGGGAGTGAAACGCTTTGGACAAAAGGGAAAGCTAAGCCCTAGATATGTTGGACCTTTTGAGATTCTGGATAGAGTTGGACCTTTGGCTTATAAGATTAAGCTACCGGAATCAATGTCAAGAGTCCATAATGTGTTTCATGTTTCAATGTTGAAGAAGTGTTTGACCAAGATGGATGTTGAAACCACAGTTGATCCGGATGTTTTTCAAGATAATCTAGCTTATGATGAGAAACCGATCAGAATTTTGGACCGAAAAGAAAAGATGATTAAGAGAAGAATGATCCATTTGGTTTTGGAGCAATGGAGCAATCATTCACCATAAGAAGTTACTTGGGAAGTCGAGGACGATATGATCAGCGAGTTCTCAGATTTTATGGACTTACCAGGTATGTTCTAGTTTCGAGGACGAAACTCCTTTTAAGGGGGAAGGAATGTAATATTCCGATTTTTGGGAAAGGGCAGACGTGTCATTTTGCAAAAACGAAATATTGGGTTCGGTTCCTTTTATTCGGAGTTTATATATTTTGTTAAATATATGTATATTTTCGAGAAGTATATATGTATTTTAGGGAAAAGAAAATCTGATTAGTAACGGTAATTAAGGAAAGTAAGGATTAGGTTAATTATTGGGATTTCTCCTATTTAAGGAAAAATAAACCCAATTAGTTTTCTTAACCCTTTGAATCAGATTTTCCACCTCCTAAATTTATTTCCTGCGTGTGAAGAGCAAGAATTAGGGCTGCGAGTTTTCGATCAGTTTCTAAGTCAATTTTTAACGTTTTTCAGATCAGAGTAGAGTATCGGAATCGTCGTGAAGAGAGCATCGATTCAATACCAGAAAGTTAGAGCTTTTTCAAGGTAATTAATTCGACCTATCTGAGTTCTTGGTTGAGTTTTGAGGATCAAAACTCATACCTTTCATAGTTTATTGTTTGGAATCGTGTGATCGGTTTTAATGCGAATTCGAATTGATCATATAGGTTTGCTGCAGAAAAGAGATCGTTTTTGCTGCTATTTTTTGAGTTTTTGGAGTTGGAATAGCTTGCTAAAAAGTAAGAGGCTCTTCCTACAATCTAATTATGGTTTGGAGTAGCTAGATCATGATTTTGAAATGTTTTCATACCAAGGTTTTTTCTAGATGTTGTTTATAGATTAAGGAATGTTAGGATCTGAGAAAGTTGTGTTTTTAACTTGTTTTTCTGATGTAATTCATGTATAATAAGTTTGGATTCGAGTAGAGATCGTAAAGAGATGAAAATCAGGTTATTAGGGTTTTCTGCGCTGAATACGTACGCATTCACTAGAATGCGCACGCATTCCTGTTACATGATTGCCTAGGTTAGTTACAGCAGGATCAATGCGTACGCATTCAAGGGAATGCACACGCATTGCTGGTTCAGAGTTGATCAGGATGCTTCCAGCATGAACAATGTGCACGCATTGCAAGCAATGCGCACGCATTGGTTGGACATTGTCTTTCAGCTTAGGTTCTGGTCAGGGAATGCGCACGCATTGTTTGAATAGAGAGTTACAACAGGTTTTTAAGCAGGGATTGCGTACGCATTCCATAAGGATGCGCACGCATTGCCCCAGATTTTTAATAAATTGTTGTTAAGCTAAGTAATGAGGTTTTAAATGTTATAACATGATCAAATAACATTAAATAAATATGAACAAGCCCCGATTGAGTTTCTGATGCGTTTGGTTCCGGCACCGGACGTACTCTTAAAGGGAGTTGAAGTTCGGGACCGTCGGAAGGGCATGAAAGGGCTTGTGCTTTGATGAGCTAGAGTTCATCAATGTCTGTGTAATTGATAGGATGTGATGTCTAGCTGTCTAAGTGAGGGAGTAGAGTTGATAGAGTGAGTTTTATTCTGAAAACACTTAGGTGGCTAGTTAATGCACATTAATAATTACATAATTGTAGTAAAAGCTAAAACGTCACTTATTCTCGGTTAGACACTAATCCATATCGGCGATGTAATACGTTCATAAAAGGTGGACAACGCTACTGGCTCAAAAGGCTGAAGGGTAGTGAAGGAAATCCATCGAACGTATATGCATACCGGGGAGATCCTGGGACTATCGGTGCTAATCACCGTAGTTGGCAAGTACATCTCGTGGTGGAATTTTCATCATGCACAGTGTCCTTGAGTAATGGTGTAACCAAGATAAGCTAAGCTAGAAACGTATAGTCATGACGTGTCAATGGGCATGAAATGAACCCTAGATTGAGTCGGTCTCACAAAGATAATCCTTTTATTAAAACTCGATAATAAACCTTAATTAAATTGTAGCTTCTACTTCTTACTTTGTACAATGTACTTACCTCAAATACATGTTTATTTATGTGTTTGGGGGAGAGAAGATGAACATGTAAATTCGGAGTTCGAGGAGGACTTCGATGACGACGTTTAAGGACGCCGAAGTTGAAGAGCTTAATTATTTACGCTTTTATTTCATACTCTAGACTTGGAATTTTGTGGAGATTTTGTAGTTATTTTTAGTACTTTTGGAGTTCGTACTTTTGGATTCGTTGGTTTCTTTTTCCAATGTAATAATGTTACATTTCTATCTTTAGACGTTGGTTTTCTATTCTTGGATTATTTGAGAAAATTTTACCCGAGTCTTTGCTTCCGTTTGCTTTAATTTGATACAACGTAGTAGAGGCTTACGTGTAATATTAGATTTATTTAATATTATGCGTGATTTAACGTTCTTTTCCTGGATAAGGACTCGATTAATCCGGGACGCAGGCGTTAAGTTGTGCCCAGCCTAGCCACCCCTCTGGTTCCGACCTTGTTCGCTCCACCCTTCCATTTTGTTGGGAAGTTCCAACACACTAAGATTGATGTAAATTTCCACGTTCAGCAAAATATGCGCCCATTCTAGTGATTTCGGTGCTATTGTCACTACGGATAATTTTAACATATTTATTGAATTGACGTTGGACCATAGCAATAAAATTCCGCAAAATTGCCAACATGACATCGGTCTAGCTACTAGTGCTGTGGTTGTTAATTCAGAGGTTGCGGAGTAGGAGCAAAAAGTGTGTGTGACACCACGAGAGTGATCATCAACGATTGTTAAAAAATACTGGGCACCACAAAAAGCCGCTGCTTGATATATATAAGGACCTTATAGATCGCAATGAACGAGTTAATAAAATAGTCGATGCTTGATTAGTACTAGACTAGAAATAAATTAATTCTGGACGACACTGCTTAGCTCGAAAAAAAAAACTCCACATTTTTGTGTATTTCCTCCATTTCGTTTATTACCACCAATCGGTAAAATATCCAAAACCTTGTGCGAAGGATGCCTTAACCTTTGATGCCATCTCCCAAAATTAAATTTCTCAGATGCCGGTAATGCTTTTACCATATAATCGTTGAACCTAAAATTGACTTATGATAATTTTTATATTACAAAACAGCATAACTGGAGGCGGGGTAGAGGTGGTGAACAGGGGCGGCTCCATGTACACCCATTCGGCTCAAGTGACCTCCTTAATTTAAGTAAATAAAAGTTCTAGGTATATTTTAAGTAAATAAAAGTTATTTAAATATTGAGTAGAAGGGCGAGTTTTGAAACTTTTGCATAAAGAATAAGCTAAAACTATTTATTCATTGTGTTAGAATTCATTTGATTTTAGGATTCATCGTTGTCATATTTTAAAATTATGCAGTTGTTCTTCTTCCCCTAAAAAAATATGTAGTTATTATTCTTAAAAATATTTCAGATTGTGTCCTTATCCCTAATTTTCCATATTTTATACTATTTAAAAATTTATGGGAAATTAGAGATAATGATACAATCAAAATATTTTTAAGAATAATGTAAATTCATATTTTATATAGAGAAAGACAATCGCATAATTTTTATAGCGAGAAATGACAAAACAATGAATCCCAAAATCGATGAATCTCCTCAATGAATCCCGAAATCGATGAATTTAACAATGAATTTCGACAATGAATCCTTTAAAATCGATGAATTTCGGCAATGAATTTTGAAAATTAGTGAATTTCGACAGTGAATTTCGGCAGTGAATTTAAACAGTGAATTTCGACAGTGAATAAATAGTTTTGTCCTTTATGCAAAAGTTTCAAAAGACTGTCTTTCCCCTAAAAATTTATACACTAATTATTATTAACTGACCCCTTAATTTTTTTAAATATTGATATCTGACCCGTAATCATTTTTTGATTTTAGAATTAATGTTTATAAAATTGTAATACGGAGTACCGCTCTCGATCTTTAACTCGTGTCACCGAATTCCTGGAGTCGCCCCTAGGCCAGACCATTTGGACGACCCGAACCAGTGGTTCCTTTTGACTGCCGGTTCAAAACGGTTTGGGAACCGGCGGTTAGGGGTAACCGGCGGTTCGAGGGTTGTAACCGGCGGTTCTACGGTTCTCACGGTTCAGATCACGGTTTAGAAAAATTATATATTTTTTACATTTTCAAAAATTACTTATTCTTCTAAATTATAATAACAAATTACTAGCTAATAATTTCGTTCGACTGTAATATAAAAAAATCAAAGCGAACATAGTTCTGTAGTTTTTTTATAGTTTCTTTTTAGGTTGTAAAGTAAGTTCATTATATATGTTGTATAATAAGTTAGGTTTCTTATATGTTACAAGTATAAAAATGTATGGTTTATAAAAAAACTACATTCGATATATATATATATATATATATATATATATATATATATATATATATATATATATATATATATATATATATATATTGTATACAAGTAAGATATAAATTTTAAGTTATTTTTAACCCTTGTACCGAAAAATCGGTTGCCTACGTATCTTTTATATGTAATCGTGTCGGAGTCGGAGACACAACACAAATAAAAAAATCAAAGAGAACGTAGTCAGAGGCGGCTCCAAGTGGACCCAAATGAGTCACTTGATCCCCTTAAATTAAAAAAAAAATCCTATGTATTTTTTACACTACTTAAATTTTTCATAAACTAATATCTACTAACTGAACCGCTAATTTTTTAAAATATTAACTCTTGACCTGTAATCATACTTGGATTTTTTTAAATTAATACTTATAAGTTTGTAATACGATGTGCCGCTATCCATCATCGACCTGTATCTAAGAATTCTTGCAGTCGCCGATAAACCTAATTCTATAGTTTTTTTGTTATAATTTTTTTTTTAGTTTTTAATAGGACTTAAAGTAAGTTGATTATATATGTTGTATAATAAGTTTGGTTTCTTAAATGATACAAGTTTAAAAATTTATTGTTTATAAAAAAACTATGTTAGATATATATTGTATACAAGTAAGATATAAATAATAAATTATTTTTTTAACGCTTGTATAAAATTCAGTTGCATATTTATCTTTTATATGTAATCGTGTCAGAGACACAACACATATAAAATATCTTAGCGACGTAGTTTTATATTTTTTTATTATAGTTTTTTATTAGGTTTTAAAGTAAATTGACTATATATGTTGTATAATAAGTTTGGTTTCTTGAATGTTACAAGTACACAAATTTATTGTTTATAAAAAAACTACGTTAGATATATATTGTGAGTGAAATTGTGAAAAATGAAGGGGTATCTATAGAATTAATTTGAAATGGTTGGGAAATTTTAAAAAAATTAGCCGTTGGAACCGCCGGTTCTGGTTCTGGGCCTGATCCGGCCGGTTAAGGACGGTTCAGGCCGGGCAGGTTGAACCGCCGGGGCCCGGTCCGGTTACGGTTCCTCTCAAGCCTGGACCGCCATGTGGAACCAGGAAACCGTTGGGTCCCCGCAAACCGCCAGGTCCGGTCCGGTTCCGTTTCCAATGTGGTCAGGTCTAGCCGCCCCAGGTGGTGATCGAAGGGGCCCTTACGCACCTAGGGCCTAAGACGCCAACCTAGGCTGCCTTAGTAAAGGGCCGGCAGTGGGTGGTTTGAAACTAGGTTGCGTGGGTACAGATAAGGCATACACCTGTATGAGATTTCCTTGAAAATTTTAAGATTCAGGTACATGTAAGGTGTTAGAGTTTCCATAAACAACTTTAAGTTTGATTGTCATTCCATGTGAAAAGAATAAAATCTTTTAATCATGTAATTATAAAATATTAGCCGGGGAAAAATGATTCGATGTGAAAGGCATCAAACTATTATAGGGTTTCTATATGAAATCCAATGGCGTCATTTGAATTGATTCTTGAAAACTACGTTGGACTATTTCACAGGTTTGTTTGTTGGGAAAATGGATTCAATTGAATGAAATCTTGAGAACTTTGTAGGATTTTCTTTTCCGTCTTTAGGTGCTGTATGCCTCCATCAAGGAGATTTTGATCTCAATAGTCAGCTATATATGTAATCACGAATGATTCAACTCAAATCAAATAAAACAACTTAATTTATCATAATGCATCTCATAGTAAGTGTAGACGTCCGGATACCATGAGTAGTTAAGAGATACCTAGTACGAGGTGGCACTACTGGCTACACTTATGGGGGAATGCAAAGCTCCTCTTGGATCTTGGACATGGACACTAGTAGGATTGGACGGACCTACACTGACCCTTCTACAGTTCCTCTCAAATCTCTAGGCGGTGTGCTGCTCATCTGCTAAAATGTAAGATAAGAGGTGAGTTTACAAGGCTCAGTAGGAAAACATCACATCAAATGGAACTCATACATGTTACTCTAACCAAAACAGAGTTCTTAGTTCTGTTTCGTAAATAGTGAATGCATAAGTATAGTAACATATAACTACTTAATCACATAAGAGAGTTCTCCTTCGCAAAGAGTGAATGCATAAATATACCAACATATAACTACTTAATCACATAAGAGAAAATATATCATGCTTTACCATAGTACGTACTAACTACTTTAGCATATCTATACTCATAATAAAAGTGCGATGAGGTGTTTCCCTCCAAAAATGTTTCCTACCCTCGGTGTTTCCCCCAAAAAGTGTTTCCTACCCTCGGTGTTTCTCCCATATTTTTTTATTTATTAATCTATTATATATTATATTATTAATTTATAATACAATGCTTAGCGTGTGTAGAAATACCATCATTATCTTTTTGATAATCTACATGCTATTAACTATAATAAAAAAAACTATAATAAAGAATTTGTGACAAAAAAAAAAAAAAAAAAAAACAAGCGTGCATCTTAAAAAAAAAACGTGGAATATATAACATATGGCATGATAAATTTTTATTTAATAAAGATAATATGCTTTTTATTTTTTTGAAAAATGATAAATATGCTTCTAATAAAAAATAAATGTGTATTCTATCGATTAATAATAATATTTTATATATAATAATTAATATTAGGCTGCTTCTATCGGCACTATGATTACTCTCGCCACCTTATAAATCACTCTTGGCACAACATTGAATATTTTTATTATTTTGAACAGCATAACGTCAGTTTCACTGACGTCCGTTTGCGGTACAGGCGTTACTAGAAATGATGTTGGTTTTCAATCCCAACGTCAGTAACACTGATTTTACAGTTATAAATGTGTCATTGGTGTAAAACATCGGAACCACTGACGTTTTGTGCGGGAAAAAAACGTCAGAGGCTATGAAGCGCGTCACGCAGTGCCAAAAAAGTGATTTGGTGGGTGTGATGAAGTAAATGGAAAAAAAATGGTGTCAATAGTAAAATGCTGGTGTCAATAGAACTCGCCTAAAATTATTAATTGCTCCATGCTAATCCTTAAAAAATATACACATGAAGCTACCTTTGGTACAATTAATATTAATATATTAAAAAAAATTACCTCGGGTGTGCTCATCTCACATATAGATGAATTCTAAGTTTAATTGAAAATCAACTATAGAATTAATCTAAAGTCTAACAATTCATCAATGTTAAAATATATATACAAGATAATAATTCAGTAAATTTAATCATACAACAACATGAAAAGTAATCACAATTGATCAAATATGTGAATATTACATCGATTAAAGTTTGAAAAAATAAAATCTTACGGAAACGGATAACAATTCATCGATATAAATATATGTATACAAGATAATAATTTAGTACACATTTTTCTCAAAAAAAAAAGTAAATATAATCATACAACAACATAATGAGTCCCCGCTTGTTTTTGTAAGTCATACTTCCATTGCTTAAAATTGGTTAAATGAATTTAGATGCACTTAATAAATTAATGATATCTGAAGTGGTTATTAACTACTATAATACTTGATTTATTCAGATTAAGTGATGAGTAATGTAAACAAATTGAGTCAAATGCAAAAAGACATAATATTTTTAACTGACAAAATATGGTAAACACGATACACAGGTATGAAGCTAACTTCAAATTAGCTAGAAATGAGAAATTTGAGGCGGAAGTTGAGGTTCCTAATGTCTATTCTCCCTTGTTGCAAGGAGAATCGCCTAAGGAATGTGTACGACGTAGTTGAAGATACTTACAGATGCATGATGTTTTGGATGATCCAGAGAATAGGCTTAGCGAAAATACATTTTTGAGGAAAAGCATATGTGTGGTTTGGCAATTCGAGATCAAGTTTTCTAGCAATTAATTGGGAAATCTTGATAGAAGAAGTTATGAAACGATTATGAGGCCTTTAGAATCGACGGTAGATTAATTGCATCAACTACAAAAAACCACAATAGAGGAATATCTATCGGAGTTTGGGGAATTAAGAAGCTTGGTGCAATTACAAAACCCTATGTTGACAGAGACTTACTTCCTCAAATGTTTTATAAGAGACCTTAAGACCAAAATTAAGTATATGGTGAAATTGGTGAAGCTTGAGGGTATGCTTGTTATCATTGATATTGCCACATGCTATGAATATTTTATAATGACATTGAATGACATGCATGGGCAGAAAAATTACTCTAACCTTAGCCAATATAGGTTCTCTCCATTCACCAGTAAGGTGACTGATAAAATACCCAACACTTAGAATAAACCAACGATACATGAAGAAATTACTCCTAAGGAGTTGCAGGAGAAGAGGGCCAATGGGTTATGTTTTCGGTGTGATGAAAAATACACATGTGGCCAAGTGTGCAAGCAGAAACACAAACACTTTTGGGTACTCTAGGATGATGGAGTTTGGGGAGAGATTGAAGTGGACAGTGGGGATAAAGAGGATGTGGATGCCCGACCATTTGAGCCTACTGAGTTATCCATGCACCTTATATAGACAGGTCACCTCCAACACCATCAAAAAGGCCTTTAGAAAAAAAAAATCCAATTTCCATCCTAATAGACAGTGGTGTAGCTCACACTTTCCTAGACCATCAGATTGTCAATGAGGTGCAATGTGTGACTGAACCAAAACACTATGTTAATCACAACAGTAGATGGAAACAGAATGGAGAGTGAATTTAAGTATCCTAACAAGATGCGAGACTGATCAAATTGAGAGGTTGTGACATTGTATTAGGGGTGAATTGGATGAAAAAGTATAGTCTTTGACTTCAACAAAATGGAGGTGGTTTTCACTAACGAGAGAGAACAAATTAAGATGAAAAGTTACACAAAAGAAGTTCAAATTAAGACAATCAATTGCAAAAGCTCAGCTCAATTTAATACATGAACATGCCCTGAATCATGTGGCAAGTGAATTGACTCTTGTCCTAGAAGAGTGTCATGAGGTGTTTGCAAATTCCCAAGGATTGCCACCAATGAGGGGCTATGAGCATATCATACTTTAAATGAAGTTATTGAACCTGTGAAACTAAGCCTTATGGGTGTGCTTTCTGTCAGAAGGATGAAATAGAGCAGATGGTGGATCAAATGCTACAACGGGGGATTATACAACACAATAATAGTCAATATTCATCACCCCCGCTCCTTGTGATAAAGATAGATGGAACTTGGAGACGTTGTATGGATTATATAAGGTTACAATGCTCTTAATTGATGAATTGTGGATGATTTAAGGAGTACTAGGGTATTTTGTAAAATAGACTTAAGGTCTTGATTCCATCAGATTTTTGTGAACGAGGATGATGTCCAAAAGAATGTCGTTGTAACTCATCATGTGTTTTTTTGTTCTCTAAGTAGATTGGATTGTTCATCAATGAAGGAACTCCTAGTATTCCTCAAGGAAGTAATTAGATGGAAGCCATGTGTTCAAGGAAGGCACTTTTTCATCGAACGTCATCAACGGAGTCTGAAGTTCATCTGGATCCGAGGGCCACTACTAAAACAACAAAAAATGAGTGACTAAGCTGCTTGGGTTGGATTTCACTATTGAATACAAAAAGAGAAGTGAAAA
This sequence comes from Gentiana macrophylla, assembly GCA_026214975.1. Taxonomy (NCBI): domain Eukaryota; kingdom Viridiplantae; phylum Streptophyta; class Magnoliopsida; order Gentianales; family Gentianaceae; genus Gentiana; species Gentiana macrophylla. Next base: position 15,564,579 of record CM047809.1, on the reverse strand, counting down.
TACAACGGTTGATGCCTTGTTTATGTAAAGTCATGATTAAGGACTATTGTCTGTTGTGCGCACAATCTCCATTCTTGGATGTAAGACGTTACTTCCAGCTACAAGAGTGACCTAGCTGTTGAGGAAAAATTAGGCACTGATGATTAGTATACCCCATATCCCTACTACTACATTGTGCAACAAGGATTCTTAAGTACAAAGAGAGAATATATGTAGGAACCCATGAAGGTCTAAAATCCAAATCGATTGCACTCAAATCCAATAGGGGGCCATTCAAGGGTCAAGGAATGTTATAACATGATTAGACTGTTTTATTGGCCGCAACTTAAGAAGGATGTTTAGGAAATGATACAAAGGTGTATTACTTGTCAGCAGTACAAGAGTCTACATGCTAAACCTCAAGGACTACTCCATCCATTACCAATCCTCATAGGCATGGTCCCAACTCAACATGGATTTTATAGATGGATTTCCCAAGTCTGAATGGAAGGAAGCCATCATGGTAGTAGTGGACATGCTGGCCAAATTCAGCCACTTTATTCCACTTGAGAAGAAGAGGCATATAGCATCACAAAAGCGTGAAATAAAGAATGAATAATACTTAAACGATCAAAATAAATATCTTCAAATTAATCCGTACGGTATTTTGCTTGTACGGTTAGTTTTATCAAGGAATAAGTATATAACCCATTACTATTCAAATGACAGAATTAATGATTCTTTGTCTATATGATTATTAAATTTGATTGACAGTAAATTATTTAACAAAGAGTATTTACCGTTGTAACAGAATGTTAGACTAAAAATATATGTAATTAAAACATTACACAATTTTTTGGACACATAATATTTGATGATGTTTTTTAGGTTTGAATGAACTTAGGTATCTAAAAATATACCATATAACAATTAAATGCATGATTTTATAACTTAAAAAACTTATCATATTTAAAAGAATGAAAACGTAACATGACGAGTTTAATTCAATGCGTACAAGTAAGATAACTGTTTTTCAAAAAAAAAAAAAAAATAAGATAACTAAAATAATTTTACCAATAATAAAATCAGTGCATAACAAATATTAACATTTAACATATACTTTGCAAATTTATTTTTTTGACCGATAGCATCTATTTATTTTATAAATTAAAAGCATAGTCAAGAATATAAATATAATATTAAAATATATATTTAAAAATAATAAATTAGCTGAACACGTGCGAAGCACGTGCACTTTGCTAGTTGCACATAAACTTCCATACGTACTAACTACTTTATACACATAAACTTCCATCACATTCATCAACTCATTTACTTAACATCATAATTTTCATTTTTATGGCTTAACGACCATGTCTTGTTTAGTAGAGCCAAGCATGAAGAGCTTGATATTTTCTTTACTTTAGGTTTATAGTAAGGTTAGTAACCATATCATGTGTAGCAGAGCCCAACATGAAGAGTCTGATGATTGTTTTTGTTCATTAGTACCACGCCATGTCTGGTTGAGCCCAATATGGAGAGCCTGCTTAAATTTGATAAACCGGAAACTGACCACTATTATAGCCGTGGTCGGAGACTGCTAACCGGCCTGGCATATATTGTTGCCCGTGAACCCTCAAGGATTATTGTCTTTATTGCTATCAAAGTACTTAACCATGATTGTCTGCTGAAAGAATCTCTTTATGCTTTTTAACATCAGGGCCGGCCACCTTGAAGGCGGGGGTCTTAGGTCCAACGGTGCCGGCAGCCCAATATTACATGTTTCACTAAAAGAAAAAAAATTCAGTATAGATCCAACCTAATATAAATGTCCAATTTTTTTTACTCGAATCATAAAGGCCAAAAAAAATAAATTACTTGGCCTAATTCGAATCGATAAGTATGTAATTTCGAACAAAAATGCCTAATTCGGCGACCTGGCCTTAGGCCCAAAAAAAACCAGGGCCGGCCCTGTTTAACATCTTTATTTTTCATTAACTTTCATGATATTACATGATTCACATTCTTAGTACTCATAAACCATGAATATCACAAACATCAAAGTCTTTACATTCTAAGTACTATGTGTCCTTACTTTGATAGATTAGGGTAAGATCAGCCTCACTGTCTTCTTCTACTAGAAAGTATTCCTTTCTAACAAAGATACAACATTAACCAACTTACTTGCATGTAACCCTAACTTGCCCATAATATAAAGACATGCTTAAACTTGATGTAAACTAAATTAAAACTTACAACACATAGGATTGCTGAATGCTAAGGTAGAGATGAGCAAAGAATGTTGTAGAGGTTCCTTTCAACTCGAGAGAAAAGATAGGAAACAAGGTAGAAAATTAGACATATATAGCTCTCAAACTAGCTTGAAGATGTCATGTATACTTGCTGCTGTTTTGGACAAACCGGAAGGCGATGGGTTTGCCATTAACACCCACCGTTACTTTTGAGTTGAAGAACTTAAAAAGACTCTGATCTAATGTTCAGAGCTACCGTCTAGACGGTGAATCATCCTACCGCTAAAGCGGTGGCTCTCTTCCTTCTAAGACTCATTTGATGTATTTTATATGTTTTCAAACCAAAATTATACTTTATTCTTTATTTTTTTATAACATATATGACGTATCTTCATACGTCATTTGACCCGAAGATGACGTATCAGTAAAATTAGACTCAGAGTATCACATTTTCCTTTTCGCATTTAATTAGTACATCCACTTTCCTCTGCATAAAACACAAACCAAGCCAAACAACATTTCAATCTTATTTTATTTGATATAAATCGAATCAGTTTTGAATTTTTACCGTCCAAATAGACTTAAATTTTTTTTTTTTATCTCTTTCGTAATTTCCACTATGCAATAATAAGCATGCACTTACTAATCGTGAGCTGTGACAAGGAGCTAAAAGCAATGTTGTGCCATAAAAAAATTTGCACAACAAGTGTCACAACACTCTTTTTCACCATTGTTTTATATAGGACCCATTTGAATCAATAAGACCCACATAATAATTCATGATTCAAAAGTGTGTTGCGCATTTTGTTGAGCAAAATTTTATCGTGACACTATCACTACGTACTCTTATTTTCACCTATAAAATGGCAATCATTCACCAACTTTTCTTATACATATAATATGGGCATGAATAAGTTTAAAGCCACTATGTGTATGGCCAAACTTTTCATTCTCCTCTCCTTGTTCATTGCCACAGGTCATTTTCAATCCCTTATTTGCAATTATTATCATACATATCGAAACTCTTTTTTTTTTTTCCCTTTATATCATCCATGATCTATCCCTTTTGAATATATCAGCCCGTCCCTGAGCATAAACCAACAACGCCACGACATAAGGCCTTCGAAAAATAATCAAAATATAGGCTTCGGATTTTCTGTTGGTCCAATAAATTTATTAGTTTAATTGTGACATACCATTTAAAAGCTGTCCATCTCTTTCGAAAGGCTCCGTTTTGTTTATTTAAAATTCAGAGATGGCCTTGGAATCAGATGCTGCCCTACATACACCTAATGAGGGCAATTGCCCCCCGTAAATCCAAAAACAATCTACTACTATATGTAGTATGCATGTGGTTTGCTCCCCCTTAATTTTTTATTTGTCTCTTTAAAAATTTTATTGCCACCCTTACTCGAGATCTTGCGTCCGCCATTACTTGGAATATATATATAATTCAAAATTTACATCCTTAGGGCAACTCCAACGGCAAGAGACCCGACACCATTTTTCCAAAATAGGGAAATGGTGTTGCTCCAACCGTGTGTATTTTTCCTCCATTGCACCATTGCACTATCTTTTTGCACCAAAAATGGTGTCGGGTAACTCGACACCAGAACCCATCCCCCCTTTTTCTTCTTCTTCTTTTTGGTTTTATTTAATTTAGAAGGAGAGAGTATCTGAAAATTCCAAAAAAAGAAACTGGAAAGTAATTCTAATTAAACATTACCTCTAATCCCCATTCTTCCATGATTTCTGGTTTTACAGTGGTGATTGGGGTGGTGTTTGTTTCAGTGTGGCTGTTCAGGAAGAGATGGAATTCAGAAAAGGGTAAACTGGGAAGAGAAAAGCTGGAGAAGGAGGTGGGAAGAACTAGCTAGTGAGCTAGACGAGGGCAGAAGGGTAAATTTGTTGTGGTAGATGAGATTAATATGGAATATTCTTGGAATATTCTTTTTGGTGTAAAATTTGGTGTAGAATGGTTGGAAAAAAATGGTGTAATGGTGCGAAAAAATGGGGGAATGGTTGGAGATGCTCTTATGATTTAAATATTGGAAAAAACATATATTATTGTACTACTAATGCTTGGGAACAATTTTTTTTTTTGGCAGCTGAGATATTAGAAGGCAGGCCAATGTTTAGATCAGTGAAGAACGACGAGTGTCCTGGGACATGCTTTGTCACTCTTACCGAATGTCTCAGTCCATACCCAGATGAATATGCCTGCGTTTGTTACTTTGAAGATAATAAAGTGACTCTAGGGACATGCAAACTATATTAAGACTACTTCCATATGTAGTTGTTTGTGATCCCCCTAAACAGTTCTAATTAATTTTTCCATATATATGTAGCCAAACTTTCTTTCAAATGCAAAATAAACAGACGTATATGAAAGACTTCTATTGAGTTTTGAATATTGGCAATATATAACTATGTAGAGATATGAACAAAATCTCAAATTGTGTAGCATTACTGCTGTATCAATGGCTACACCGTCCACCGTACAAAGACTTTCCAAGCATATCATTGATAATGTAATTCACATATGTTCATGTGTGAGTAGTATACATTATAAATAGGTGATGTTTGTTATTGTAACTGTATCAACCAAGTGAAAATCTTAAGAACAAAGCTTTCTATAATACAAAGTGTTTCTTTGTGTGTGTTGAATCTATTAAAACATTGTGTTGTGTTTCTACAATTGGTATCGGAGCAAGGTTGAGCCATTACTTCCGACCGAGATTGTTTTTTCCGGTGAGGTTCTTGTAAATTGCAAAATTGGTCCCATAACTTTGGGGTGGTATCAATTTCAGTTCCGTACGTTTTCAATTATCGATTTTGGTACCGTATTTTTGAAAAACATATCAATTTTGGTCACATACGTTTGCAATTATCGATTTTTGTCCCGTAACTTTAGAAAACACATCGATTTTGGACTATGTCATGAAATTTTGGAGGAGGTTATTAACCATTCACATACTGCCGAGAGAAGCCATCACAATAAAAATCGCTATAGATTATGGACGCGGCAATTTGCAGAAACAGAAAGGGTTCAAGGCTAGTATAGTTCTTGGACAGGGAAACATGTGTCTGTAAACACGTATGAAACAAGGATTGTCCAGAACTTAACCGGACGTTGAGTTATATTTAGGCACAAAGCATATTGGAAATCTGGATTCACGAAGTTGGTTGGAATATTTAAAAAAAAATCGTGGATATCTCGTTGGAAAATATAAATGTCCTGAAATTGATGTGTTTTTCTGAGTTAGGGGACCAAAATCGATAATTGTAAACAAATGGGACCAAAATTGTTATATTTTTTTAAGTTACGGGAACAAAATTGATAATTGTAAATGTATGGGACCAAAATTGATACCACCTAAAAGTTATGGGACCAATTTTACAATTTAGCCTTGGAAAATTGCAGTTCCAATATTTCCAGCTCTTCTTCTTTCCACATCACCGTTTGTTTTACGGGTGATTGTTTCTCTAAAAATAGTAGAGCCATTACCTTCATTCAAGATTGTTTTCTGATTGCGAGTCGTAGCTTCAACGTTGATGTTCCTCCTCTGTTCTTTAAAAAAAAAAGTTTCACCATTGAAGCAGTGAAGTACCTCTTTAAACTTCACTATTGAAAATTGCAGTCTTCTTCTTGCATTTTTTTTTTTTTTTACTTGTGAGGAAGCTTTCCATCATTTCCAAAAACTATTTGTCTTGAATTACAGGTGGAGCCGTGGAAGAGCAAATTCAAAGAGGTGATAGATTGTAGTAAAAGCAATTTGTCAAGACTGCTTCATGAGTCTCTTCAAGGAAATTGAAGATAAGCATTGAAAACGATTGGTGCAAATTTATTGTTGAGTTGACCCATCTTGTGCCACTTGTTACTGTCAAATATTTTTGGCACACAATTCAATATTATTTTTGTGGAGGGATAAATAATTATAAAATTTTGTTTTGTTTTTATTTTCGACGGTAAAAATAATTTTGATCAATAGAGCGGAAAAATGAGAGATTTTTTCGAGGTCATTGGTATTTGGGATGTCGTTGAAAATAGTTTCGACATTCCCGATGCTAGAGAAAATTTAAATGAGGCACAAATAAAAGTTGGAGAAGAAATGATCGATTGATTCGTCGTTATCTCAATAATACGGTCGAGTTAAGTGTTTATAATAAATTTATGAACGTCAAGTCAGCAAAAGAGACGTGGAGGATCATAGTCAATGCCAACCGAGGTAACGTTGAAGTTAAAAAGGTTCGTTTGCACGAATTGCGGAGGCAGTTCGAGTTGGCTCAGATGAGAAAACTGAGTCAGTTGGTGATTTTATTGTAAAAATACAAGATGTCGCCAGCAAAATGGGCGCAAATGGCGAGAGTCTGCCGGAGGCACAGGTAGTGCAGAAAATTCTCAGATCATTGACGCAGAAATTTCATACAAAGAAAACGGTCATTGAGGCGACCAGAAATCTTGATGATTTATGGATCAATTGGTGTGAGTTATTATCCTATGAAATTTCTCTTGATCAACAATCTATTGCTATTGTTGAAGAAGCTTTGCAGGCGCAACTAAATGTGTCAAATCAAAAGGCAGAATCATCGAATCGTATTGAATTCAATCAACGTGGTCAAAATTTTCACGGTAGTGGCCGTGGTCGAGGACGAGCCCGAGGCAGAGGTAATTTTAATTACCAAAGAAATAATAATGATTGTGGTCATAATGAACAAAGTAATGATGTTTCGAAAAAAGACAAATCGAAAATTCAGTGTTATAATTGTAAGAAGTTTGGGCATTATCAAAATCATTGCCGTTACAAGAATAATCAATAAAATCATGCTAAGGTTGCAGAAAATAATGATAATAGTCTGGAAACTTCATTGTTAGCGAATTTTGGAACTGATGAGAACAAGAAAAATGATTGGATTTTGGACTCAGGTTGTAGTAATCACATGTGTGGGAACAAAGAATTGTTCTCTGATTTGGATACTTCTATACAATCGACTGTTAAATTTGGAGATAATACTGAAGTACCAGTTCTTGCGAAAGGAAGAATCGCTTACACTTTAAAAGACGGTTCTTCTAATGCTATTTCCAATGTATTATATGTGCCTAGTTTACGTCATAATTTGTTGAGCATTGGACAGTTGTCACAGAAAGGCTATAACATAGTCTTCAATCAAGGAACCTGCACAGTAAGTGATCCAAAAAAAGGACTCATTGCAAAGGCAAACATGAGTAATAACCGTTTGTTTCCGCTGAAAATTAATTGTGGCAGTTTACCTTGTTTTAGTTCTGTGAGTTTTGATGACACATGGTTATGGCATCTGAGATTTGGACATTTGAACTTTGGAAGTTTGAAGTTTCTTTCCAGGAATAAGTCAGTATTAGGATTGCCAGACATTGACTTTCCTCATAAAGTTTGTGAGTCATGTACTTTGGGGAAACATCATAACGCTCCGTTTCCTAAGAATAAGACATGGAGGGCAAGTACACCATTGCAGCTGAGTCATTCGGATTTGTGTTATGTTGAAGAACCTTCCAACGGAGGTAGTAAGTATTTTATATCTTTCATTGATGACATCAGTCGAAAAGCATGGGTGTATTTTTTGAGAAATAAATCTGATGTGTGTGATATTTTTAAATGTTTTAAAAAGTACATTGAAAAACAAAGTGGTTATGAGATTAACACTTTGAGAACAGACAGAGGAACTGAGTATATTGTCTGTGATGATTTTCTGGAAAATGATGGTATCAAACAACAGAGGACTGCCAGATATACTCCTCAACAGAATGGAGTGGCAGAGAGGAAAAATAGAACGGTAATGGACACGGTAAGGTCGATGATGCATTCGAAGAAATTGCCTAAATCTTTTTGGGCAGAGGCCGTTGCTTGTTCCTTTTATGTGTTAAACATGTGTCCTACCAGAAGTGTACCATGTGGAAAAACACCGTATGAGGTATGGACAGGGAGAAAACCAAATATTGGACATTTGAAATTGTTTGGTTGTATTGCTTATGCCCATGTTCCTGATGTTTTGAGAAAGAAATTGGATGATAAATCTGAAAAGGTATTTTTATTGGATATTCTCATCAAACAAAAGGTTTTAGGTTGTTTAATCCAATAACAGGAAAAGTTGTTATCAGCAGGGATGTTATATTTGAAGAACAGGAAGCTTGGGATTTGTCACCTAAGCAAGTTGAAAAACCAAACAGTCTTTCTATTCCAGTTGTTGGTTCTAGTACACAACAAACAGAACCACCAAGAGGGGAAATTGTTACTGAATCTTCGTCTAGTCGTCCACAACAACAAAGACAGTTACCGGCTCCATTGCAGGATTATGTCATCGGAAATGATAATGACATGTCTGATGAAGAAATTGTTAATTTTGCTTTGTTTGCAGATTGTGATCCAGTTAGCTTTGAAGAAGCTTCGAGAAATGATTATTGGATACAAGCCATGAATGATGAGATTCATTCAATTAAGAAGAATGATACTTGGGAGCTGACAAACCTTCCACTAGGCAAGAAACCTATTGGGGTAAAATGAGTGTACAAAATGAAGTACAAAGTCAATGGAGAGGTGGATCGCTATAAAGCCAGACTTGTAACAAAATGATATAAGCAGAAGGCAGGTGTTGATTATTTTTGTTAGGAAATCACTAGTTTAACGCAGCGGAATTTAAAATTTGATTTCCTTTTCTAGATCGTTCTTCGTTTAATGCAATAAACACGTTAAGTAGTTTGACGGTTATACCTTAGATGATCTACAAGATCGTCGCTTTGACCGCCAACGGAGAGTAGTTCAATGCGCAAGCCGTCCACGCGTCCGGCCTCTATCGCTAATCCACACGAACCCCTCGCGGAATCCTCCTTGGATTGCTATCGAAATAACTCCGGTTCTAGACGACCTTTTCTTCCTCACAAACTCACTATGAGAGCTCTCTATTTTACACAAGAATTATGAACTCTTGCAATTGTGTTGTACAAAAGAGCTTGACACCCACTTCCTTTTATAGAGGAAGTGGCGCCCATATGTAGTGTGGAGGTGAAGAAAACCTTTTCTAATAAAATAAGGAAAATCAATTAGATTGATTTATCTCTTTAATTATAATATTTTGTCAATATCATATATTGATTATAATTATCTTATTACCATAAATCTATTTTGCAAAATCAATTAATATCCTATATTAATATTATGGCAATATTTATTAATTAAAGTCACAATCCAAGTGTATCTCATACACTCAAAAGTGGCGCCCATATCCCAAAAAGATTGACTTCCGAATATTCTTTAATTAATCTAATTTATATATAATTAATATCTTGTATTTTATTTATTCATAATAAATAAATACCACCATATTAATTTACCACTATACCCTTTATAGTCTGTAGATAAACTTTCCTTATTTGGTTATCAACTATAACCGCATTTTAATCCGACTCGATGTTCATATGTGTGTGACCCGATAGGCTTCCGAATATGTTGGCCGTAGACACAAAGTGCAATTTACTAAAATGCCCTTCATACCTAACGATCACGGGATAGCGTCAGCAACACACACACGTGACCCCAATTATCGGAAGAGTCAAAAGCAATGACTACTACCTTTCATGTGAAGCAGTTACCGTGTAACTTACAATCCTATCGCTATAATAATATCCATACGATCGTATCTCGAGTGTCAACACATTGACGATCGTATCTTATAATCTGGATATCATGCTCTCTCGGAATAACACATTTACTCCCACTTTGCAAAGATTCTCGAGAGCTAGACATTCCTTATAAGAAGGCCATTTCGGATATTCAATCCCAATCATAGGATACGCGATTCCCGGACGACCAATCATGTATACTCCGCGATGCTTCAATATCATACCCAATCACTACCGCATGATCGCCCGTGGTTGGGAGAAATCTCAATAGTGTCAAAGCATGACAATCCACACCGTGATGCCATGAAGACTCCGGTCAAAAGGATAATTACACAACCGCCACATAGTGTGACACTTAATGTAAGTGGGTCGATCCTAACGTCGCATTCTCTAATACACGTCCACGTCATACCCAAGTGTCCCTACACTTCGATAGACGAGATCTATCCCTACCTTCTAAAAGATAGAAGACATCCAATACGTCTTAGTCGATTATACTATCAATGTCCCATTTGATAATATGTAAGACTAGAGACATTTAAGTACCAACCTTGTTATAGTGATTAGAGATCTCATCAACCATAATCACTATCATGGTTTCTCTATCACAGATCGATACTAGGGGACGTTACTATATATATATACACAAATAATATGAAGACAAACAATATATAATAACATAAGTGCTTTTATTAATCACAATAAAGTTATTACATGAACTAAATAGATCAGAAATGACCCGACCGGTCGGATCCGGTCCGACCCGATTGGGTTTAGGACACCTTTCCAACAATCTCCCACTTGGCCTAAAGCCAATCACCCATATGCCTAAGCCCGTGCAAGTGAACATGTTTCTCATGCTTAGCTTGAGACAATGCCTTGGTTAACGGATCGGCTATGTTATCATCCGTGTGGACTTTCTCTATCTTTACATCTCCTCTATCTACTATCTCTAATCAAGTGATAGCGCCAGTAGCACATGTTTGGACTTCGATGAGACCTTGGTTCCTTTGATCGAGATATCGCTCCATTATTATCACGATGCAGGTACTGGACCTTCAATGGAGGAACCACACCAAGTTCGATGAATGAACTTCTTCATCCAAATCGCTTCCTTTGCCGCCTCCGAGGTCGCTATGTATTCGGCTTCCGTTGTAGAGTCCGCAGATGATCTCCTCGCTTGGAACTCTTCCACTCATTTGCTCCGCCGTTAAGCGTGAAAACAAATCCAGTTGTGACTTGAAGTCGTCTTTGTCGGTTTGGAACCGGCATCCGTGTAACCTCGCAATACTAAATCATCGTTCCGAAAACCAGGAACATATCCCTAGTACGTCTCAAGTACTTAAGGATATTTTTGACAAAGAATCCAGTGACCATCACCTGGATTGGACCGGTACCTACTAGTCATACTAAGAGGGTGCAGACGCCTGCGGTCTTGTGCATAACATGGCATACATGATAGACCCAATTGCCGAAGCATAAGGGACTTTACTCATTTGTGCCCTTTCCTCCTCTGTCTTAGGACTCATTCCTTCGACAGTAGACCCCATGTGACATGGGCAGCAATCCTTTCTTGGACTGCTCCATGCTGAATCTCTTCAGCATCTTGTCTATGTAGGTGGATTGCGACAGACCAAGCAACCTTTTAGATCTATCTCTATAGATCTTTATTCCCAGAATATAGGCTGCCTCACCCAAGTCCTTCATTGAGAAGTTCTTGGATAACCAAGCTTTGACTGATTGTAACATAGGCACATCATTCCCTATGAGCAGTATGTCATCCACATAAAGCACTAAGAACACAATGGCACTCCCACTAACCTTCTTGTAAATGATGAGCGTTTATTTTCACCAAACAAAATTTATATTACTCAAGACAACGTGACTAAACAAGCTCTCTAACCGGCAGTGGACCGGGTCGATTGCTAGTATAGCTACAGGAGTCCGAGGTCGATCCCACAGAGAAAGGTGTGTTTGTGAGTACCAAAGTGAACTTCTAGCTTAGTCTAGGCAAACAAGCGGTTGATTTGTTTATTACTAAATCATGAAAGGGAGAAAGGAGATTAAACTACTAAGTTCAAAGAGGGAGAAAGGGACATAGCCGAACCATGATCCATATGACTAATCTCAACCCTAAGGTAGACAAAACCGGGAGTGTGCAACAACAAACGAACTCTCACATTCAATCTCACGGATGCGAACTCCTAAACCCGGTGCTAGCGTCTGAACAACTCTCTTCTAACACCTTATGCCATGTTAAGGTCTGAACAACTCTCTCCTAACAAGTCATGTTTTGCACTCGAGCCGCTTAAACGTATAAACGAGTAACCTCATGATGAGCTCGGTTTAACAACTAAAACGAGACTACATCACGATCCTAGAACCTTTTTCCCACACCCCTCTCTCTGAACAACTCTCAAGAGTGATGTGTGTGATTTTGACCTAGGTGATCAATCTAGCCCAAATCCGTTATAACAAGTTCTAGAACGTGAAACATGCAAGAAACAACAATAAAACGCACTACACACTCCCACTTCATCACCCAAAGGGTGATTTCATCACATATCACATGATTCGACTATGGAGAGAAATTAGCTACACATTATACAATCTAAACAACAAACAATGGAGAAAAACATAGCAATAACAACAAAAGAACAAGCAAACATACTTACTTGATTGAGATTTAAGAGAGGGAAAATTCGTGCTCCAAAAAGATCAAATTTTGACAATCGAAATGTTACGGATCGAAGATTTAAGTTGTACAATCAAAGAGAGGATTGAAAGAGCTTTCTAATGATATATAGCACTAAATCTAACTCCTAAAGATGAGAGAGAACGCCCAAAATGACCCTAAACTACTCCTCCTTCGCGCTCCCTTCTTCATGGTCCAAAGGGGATATTTATAGATAGGGTGCAGAAAATGGCCCCAAACGCACGTTTGAAAGGTCCCAAACGTGCGTTTTGCTTCAGCCAAACGCCAGTTCCATGTTCCAAACGCCCGTTTGAAGAAAGGGCTTCACGAACAGAGAGTTTGGAGCCCAAACGCACGCTTGAAATGGTTCCAAACGTGCGTTTGGGATGATGTAATTTTCTGCTGCAGTAAAACTTCATAACTTCTTCATCCGAGCTCCGATTGGGGTGATTCAAGATGCGTTGGAAATCTCTTTCAATTATCTACAACTTTCATGAAGAAGTCATGACCAGAAAATGCCTCCATCATGGGTCAAAATGCTTCTGAATCAGAACAGTCACTCGGGCACCAACTCTTTCTCTTCCTTTTCCTATTCTTTCTTCTTTCTTGGCTCATTCTTGCACCTTGATCACACTTATCATCATAAATCTTCGCCTTCCGGGTTCTCGAGACACCAATACCCTACATCATCACAACAACCAAAAACAACCAAAACATTCCGGAGGGTAAAAGTGCTCGGAATAGGGTCAATATCAATAAAAGGAGGTAGTAAACCATCAAAGTGACGGATTTACTCCCGTGCTATAAACTCACGATATTACCCCTAAACGGTCTAAATTACCAAGAAACATGCTAAAAGTGTGGTAAACGGGGTAAAAGATGCACCGAATCATGTAAAGTTGACTCTCATCAACCACCCCACACTTAGCCTTTGCTCGCCCTCGAAAAAGTAAAGTAGGCGTTTAAACAAACCAAGTGGATTCAACTTTATGATGTAGGTGCTACTACTCTCACTCTCGAGGTGGCCCCAAAGTAAGAAACACGAACATAAATACATTGGTACAACATTATCAAGAAAATGGAGTGTGTGTGGTGCCAAGCTAAAACCAAATGCTCAAAATGATTGTCGGGCTTGAATCCCAACCAAAAGTCTACCAACCGTCTCATAATCACTAGCCTCTCCACTAATCAAGGTCACTAAGTTTGGACACGATCGGGTAGGACTTGAAGGGTTATAACGTTAGGCTAGGGAAATTTCGGTTGATCGAAAGGGGTATTTTGGGAACTGGAGAAAAGAAGTACGAGTGAACCTAATCAACCAAGTACCATCTCAACTTTATCATACAAACCACCCCAAAACTCCTTTTTGATCAACTTTGACACCTTGGGAACCATAGGATACTAACGCACCCGAACTCATTGCCAAACTCGACTATATTTCAAGTGTTATGAGGTGAGATCGAATACATTAGCACCTATCTCATTATCCCAACTCCAACATCATAAGTAAAACTTTTGAGCTCATTACTTTGACTCCACGCCTTTATTTCTATGTACATCCTCTCTTTTTTTTTTTTTTCTTTTCTTTTCTTTTTTTTTTTTTTTTTCTTTTTTTTTTTTTTTTTTTTTTTTTTTTTTTTAAGGAAGAGATAGAAGAAGAGATTTTCTTTTATTTTGGCCCAAGAGCCGAACACCAAGCCCAAACGAGCTCCTCAACACTTTATAGCTCAAAACGAGAAACAACAACCCAATCAAAAACATCATCTCCCCCACCCCACACTTGCCTTAGCAAGTGTGGTCTAACAAAGGATTAAGTCCACTCGTAGGGTAAAAATGAAGGAAATGTGACCATAAATAAGGCTCAAGGGTAGGTTTCTGACTATGTAACAAAACGGCTATCAAGCGAATGGTGGTCAGACCATTCTATCAAGGCTAAGAGGGGCTACGAAGGGTAAATGTTCCGGTTAAGGCTTATTTGGCTATGGTAGGGTCAAAAGAACGCCAAAACCGTCATCCCATGTCCTACTTAGGTAAACCTATGACATTTCGTCTCAAGGCTAGTGATATGAAAGGTGGTAGCAATCAAATTGTGCACAAAGTGTAGCTTTCGTGAAAGTAATAAACTTCATTCTCAAGATAATATCAAACCGCAATGCACATGTTCGGGGTCCCGACTAAGGTGATCACCACTCAAATGTGAAAATAACACATACAACACGGTGTTAAGACCCTTGAAAAATTTTAAAAATTACCCAAAAATCGACTCGAGCCCGATCATAGGCTAAGCATACCACATTTATAGCACATTTAACAACGAAAACAAGAAAACAAATAAGTCTCCCACCCCACACTTAAACGAAACACTTGTCCTCGGTGTGTGAGAGATAAAAAGAGTAAAAGACTTAGCTGTTTGACCAAAACCCGGCAGAAAGGCGCACTTTAGCTCACGTGACATCTTCTAGTAAGCTCCATCTCGAGTACCTGAACACCATGTAGACAGAAAACAAGGCAAACACATGCACGGGAAAAAAACCACGTGCCAAAAGATGGTGATAGATACGAGATATCTAAAAATAGAAGCCATGCCACAATCAAGGTATCAAAGCATATCAACCATACTAGACGGGAAGTGCACTGGATGTAAAGATAATCAAAAGAAACACAGAGCATCCACGCATAAAATAAGGCCACAGAGGCTCACATAAAAACATCCCCGTCTATGTACAAAGGCCAGAACCAAAAGGAAATTCTCATCCCACACTCTCTTTTAAGCAAAACTCTCCCCTCTTACAACCAAAAAACTACTTCAAAAACATAATTATTACCAAAAAGGTGGGTTGCCTCCCACAAAGCGCTTTTTTTTTACGTCGTTGGCTCGACCAAGTGGCACCAAACGGACTCAAACCACAAAGGACTCAAACCAACTCAAGACAACATTTTTAATTCAATCAAAAATCACCAAAACCATCAACCGAAATCCGAACTCAAGAATATCAACAATTCAAGGAGAATGAGCATAGTAAGCATAGGGGAAAACGAGTTCACTAGAACTTACCGCACATGGCTCTTGGGAATCCCTTTCATTGAAATCCGCCATCATTCTCTTCTTGAAATTACCATCCCATGGTAGTTGTTCCTTTCATAAATCTTGTGAGCTTTGTCTACCGGAGAGTAAATAATGTAGTAGTCCGGGACCGGTATGCTAATAACCTCCAACTCTTCCGGTAGCTCAACCACGGATGTCATACCAAGCTCATGAGATTTCATCACACACTCCAAAATTGCATCATCATACACTTCAATTGGGAGTGATGGTGAAATGGGCGATCCTGCCTTCTCTTCAAACTCGAAATCCGGTTCTTCAAAAAGTGTGCTCAAATCTATCATACACTCCTCCAAGTCATCGTCTTGCATTTCTTCGGGAGGCGGTGTAATAGACAAACATTGCACCTCTTCCATCTCTTCTTCATCCCAAAACGAGCTACTTTCATCACCAAAGATTTCATGTTGAGTCTTAACAATGGTTGGTTCCACCATACATTCCACCAAGGCATCATCAATTTTCACATCGTGGAAGTGAGGTGTAATCGGAAGAATGTGAAACTTACCACAGTCAAACTCCACGAGAGGAACCTCTAGTGACATGGGCGATCCCAACTCAATCTCTAGCTCGGAAAACGCTTCATCTAGATAAAAATCATCATCCTCTCTCTCCGTTTTCCTTGAATGAGCCTCTTCTCGCTCTTTTCCCACGGCTTCTAGCTCCTTTCTTGTTTCTTCTTCTTTCTCAAACATCCTCTTTTCATTTAGTTGCACTACTCGATCTTCAAGATTTTGCAAAGATTCCTCTTGCTGGTCCAACAATTTCTCATGGTGTGCATCTTCAATCTTTTCCCCTACCGACTTCATCTCACTCGGTTTCTTGCGTCTTGGCCCTCTTCTTGTCTCGGAAACATAAAGTCTTAAAGTTTCCGCAATCCGTTCAATTTGGTCAAACGCTTGATCAGGTTGTAACATCATTATATCACCACCGCTTGAAGCATGAAGTCGGTTTTGCATATCTTGATCAAGTCCCCGCAAGAAACAATGGACTTGGTCCCCAAGAGTGACTCCATGTACGGGACATTGACGCAACAAGGCCTTATACCGTTCCCATGCCTCGAGTAGTGACTCGTCTTCATAAGCATCAAAGGTCATAATTGCCTCTTTCAAATCAAAAACTTTCCCGGTGGATAGTATTTAAGCAAAATGTGCGCACCACCTCGGTCCAAGTGTGTAGGAGTCATGCCTTAAGAGTCATACCACGCCTTGCTTGGTCTTTTAGAGTGAATGGGAACAAAAGTAGCTTGATTGCCTCTTCACTAACACCTTCCATCCTTATAGTCCGACACACCTCGAGATAATGATCTAGGAAGAAATAAGGATTTTCGATTTCCGTCCTCTCTAAGGTTGAGTTGTCCCTAATCATATTGATAATATTTTGCCCAATACTCATAGTGTTGGCGGTGATCGGGGGCAACCTTATCGGACTATGCCCCACCAAGTCGGCCAGTGGCATGACCAAATCTCTACAAGTCCGCACATCTCCTTGATTCGGTGCCGGATTGGGAGTTTGCATATGAGCTTGCATTAATGCTTGAAATCGCTCTTGTACTTGATTCATGAGCCAATTCATAGCATTCGGGTCCATCGGTGGCATTGCTCCACCTTGTCCTTTCCTTGACAGTTTACCTTTGTTGAACATTGTTACTTAAGGATTGGCCTTGAGCTCGATTAGTAACTCCTTGACCTCCCCCGATAGAAGTGTGTTCCACAAAAACTTGGCCTCCACGACCAACTTGATTAGTGTCTTGGTCCATTTCCGTTTGTTCCGGACTCAAACCTTCAAATCTAGCAATCAAATTCCCAACTAGAAGGCCCCTTCCTCTTTGTTTAGCAAAGGTCTCCATTCTAGCAATGTAAGGTTCAAGCGGGTCTCAAAAACTCCGGGCAATGCACTACAAAACACCAAACAACAAGAAAACAATAAAATAAAACCTAGGCCCAAGCCTTCGGTTCACTTGCAAGATATCACAAATAGCACACATCTTCCCCGGCAACGGCGCCATTTTGATGAGCGTTTATTTTCACCAAACAAAATTTATATTACTCAAGACAACGGTGACTAAACAAGCTCTCTAACCGGCAGTGGACCGGGTCGATTGCTAGTATAGCTACAGGAGTCCGAGGTCGATCCCACAGAGAAAGGTGTGTTTGTGAGTACCAAAGTGAACTTCTAGCTTAGTCTAGGCAAACAAGCGGTTGATTTGTTTATTACTAAATCATGAAAGGGAGAAAGGAGATTAAACTACTAAGTTCAAAGAGGGAGAAAGGGACATAGCCGAACCATGATCCATATGACTAATCTCAACCCTAAGGTAGACAAAACCGGGAGTGTGCAACAACAAACGAACTCTCACATTCAATCTCACGGATGCGAACTCCTAAACCCGGTGCTAGCGTCTGAACAAATCTCTTCTAACACCTTATGCCATGTTAAGGTCTGAACAACTCTCTCCTAACAAGTCATGTTTTGCACTCGAGCCGCTTAAACGTATAAACGAGTAACCTCGCTGATGAGCTCGGTTTAACAACTAAAACGAGACTACATCACGATCCTAGAACCTTTTTCCCACACCCTCTCTCTCGAACAACTCTCAAGAGTGATGTGTGTGATTTTGACCTAGGTGATCAATCTAGCCCAAATCCGTTATAACAAGTTCTAGAACGTGAAACATGCAAGAAACAACAATAAAACGCACTACACACTCCCACTTCATCACCCAAAGGGTGATTTCATCACATATCACATGATTCGACTATGGAGAGAAATTAGCTACACATTATACAATCTAAACAACAAACAATGGAGAAAACATAGCAATAACAACAAAAGAACAAGCAAACATACTTACTTGATTGAGATTTAAGAGAGGGAAAATTCGTGCTCCAAAAAGATCAAATTTTGACAATCGAAATGTTACGGATCGAAGATTTAAGTTGTACAATCAAAGAGAGGATTGAAAGAGCTTTCTAATGATATATAGCACTAAATCTAACTCCTAAAGATGAGAGAAACGCCCAAAATGACCCTAAACTACTCCTCCTTCATGCTCCTTCTTCATGGTCCAAAGGGGGATATTTATAGATAGGGTGCAGAAAATGGCCCCAAACGCACGTTTGAAAGGTCCCAAACGTGCGTTTTGCTTCAGCCAAACGCCAGTTCCATGTTCCAAACGCCCGTTTGAAGAAAGGGCTTCACGAACAGAGAGTTTGGAGCCCAAACGCACGTTTGAAATGGTTCCAAACGTGCGTTTGGGATGATGTAATTTTCTGCTGCAGTAAAAACTTCATAACGTCTTCATCCGAGCTCCGATTGGGGTGATTCAAGATGCGTTGGAAAGCTCTTTCAATTATCTACAACTTTCATGAAGAAGTCATGACCAGAAAATGCCTCCATCATGGGTCAAAATGCTTCTGAATCAGAACAGTCACTCGGGCACCAACTCTTTCTCTTCCTTTTCCTATTCTTTCTTCTTTCTTGGCTCATTCTTGCACCTTGATCACACTTATCATCATAAATCTTCGCCTTCCGGGTTCTCGAGACACCAATACCCTACATCATCACAACAACCAAAAACAACCAAAACATTCCGGAGGGTAAAAGTGCTCGGAATAGGGTCAATATCAATAAAAGGAGGTAGTAAACCATCAAAGTGACGGATTTACTCCCCGTGCTATAAACTCACGATATTACCCCTAAAACGGTCTAAATTACCAAGAAACATGCTAAAAGTGTGGTAAACGGGGGTAAAAGATGCACCGGAATCATGTAAAGTTGACTCTCATCAGTAAACACAGGGCTCATCTTCGTTCTTGATGAAATCAAACTGTTTGATTATCTCATCAAAGCGAAGATTCCAACTCCGAGAAGCTTGCTTTAATCCATAAATGGATCTTTGCGCTTTACACACCATCCTGGCGTCATTGGTTGTGAAACCCTCAGTGTGTCATATACACTTCCTCGAGGCAGTTCCCGTTAAGGAAAGCCGCTTTTCACATCCATCCGCCAGATTTACGTAATCATGGTATGCTTGCAATAGCGAGCAAAATTCTAATGGATTTTAACATGGCAATCAAGCGAGAAGGTTTCATCATAGTCAACTCCTTGTCTTTGCTTATAACCTTTGCCACCAACCTAGCCTTGTAGGTAGTCACGTTACCGTCCATGTCGGTCTTTCTCTTAAAGACCCATTTACACCCTATGGGAACTATTCCTCAGCGGATCAACTAAGTTCCAAACTTGGTTGTCCTTCATGGATTCCATCTCGTAATTCATGGCTTGAGCCATTTCTCTTTGTCGTGTTAACAAAGACCACCTCCTCATAAGTTCTAGGGTCCTCATCTTCCATGAGATACACGCCAGTGTACCTTTCGGGTCCACGGCGTTCCCTGGTGGATCTTCGAGGTGTAATTGTGTCTACGGTAGAGGGTGGCGCCATATTTGTATGTGGTGCCTCCTCTACTTCCATCAACGGACTGTTATCCGTAAGTGGTTCTCGAATTTCTTCGAGATCAATCTTACTCCCACCGCTCACTATCCGTAATAAACTCTTTCTCCGTAATTGGCCGATCCCGGCAACAAACACCTTTTGTTCCTCGGGGTGGTAAAATTGGTACCTTTGGTTTCCTAGGATAACCCACAAACAGACATTTGTCGATCTAGGTTCCAGCTTTGTCGTGCATGGTTCGTTTCACATAAATCGGACATCCCCAAGGTTTCATGTAACCTAGTGTTGGTTTCTTCCTTTGAACACTTCATAGGAGTGGACTCAACCGTCTTTGATGGAACTCGGTTCGATGTATAGGATGCGGTTTCTAGAGCATACCCCAAAACGATTTTGGAAGAATCGCATAGCTCATCATGGAACGTACCATGTCTAACAAAGTACGATTCCTCCTTTCGGATATGCCATTCATTTGTGGCGTCCCTGGAGGGTCCCATTCAGTAGAATCCCATTCTCCTTTAAATAACTTTGAAACTCTCCATCTAGGTATTCTCCACCTCGATCGGATCGAAGTGTTTTGATTTCTTTACCTAGTTGTTTCTCCACTTCACTTCAATTCTTTGAACTTTTCGAAGGCTTCAGACTTATACTTCATTAAGTATATATAACCATAGCGAGAATGGTCATCAATGAAAGTGATAAAATAAGAGTATCCTCCTTTGGCTTGAATTGACATTGGGCCACACACATCGGTATGTATAAGCTCAAGCAATTCATTGGATCTTATCCTTTGCCACTAAAAGGTGACTTTGTCATCTTGCCAAGTAAACAAGCTTCGTGCATGTATCAAACGATTCAGAATCGAATTGATCCAACATTCCATCTTTATGGAGTTTGGAAATGCGATTCTTATTTATATGGCCAAGTCTACAATGCCATAAGAAGGATTCATTCAAGTCATTTGTTTTGGCTTTCTTGTTATTTATATTAAGTACGTCAACATTCATATCTAATATGTAGAGACCATTGCTAAGTATGCCAAGACCATAAAAGATTCCATCACGTGAAAAGAACAACATTTATTCTCAAACGTAAAAGAAAATCCATCAACATCTAATGCGTAAATAGAAATAATGCCCTTCGTAAGAGCAGGAACAAAATAACAGTTATTGAGTTCTAGTACTAGCCCACTGGGCAATGAAAGAAAATAAACTCCTACGGCCAGCGCAGCAACACTTGCTCCATTTCCAACGCGTAGGTCCACCTCTCCTTTCTTCAGATCTCTAGTTCTTCTTAGTGCCTCGCATATTCAGACAAATATGAGAACCACAACCAAAGATCTAATACCCATACCCGGTGGTTAGACTCGGAAGAAGTAATGTTGATCTCAATCATAAATATACACTGAAGTCGAAGCATCGTAATGCTTCTTCTTGGTACTCAAGAAGCCCTTGCGCTTCTCCTCCAATGTCCGGTCTCACCGCAATGGAAGCAAGCATCCTTGGATTTGTCTTTTGCTATCTTAGGCGTTGGCTTAGGTGCGGCCTTCGCCTTCTTGGACTTTTTCTCGGGCTTTTGCCTTGCCCTTGCTTGAAGTGACCAAAGAACACTTGCTTTCCTTCCTACAAAGGCCTTCGATGAGTTTTCAACATGTTCAATAACTCCGCTAGAGAGCAATCTATCTTGTTCATGTGATAGTTCATCACAAACTGCGAGAATGAGTCGGTAGAGATTGCGAGAATCAAGTCAATACTCAACTCGCGTTCCAACTTGTGGCCCAAATTTTCCCAAGCCTCTCTATGTACCCGATCATTTTAAGCACGTGTGACCCCACAAAGCAGTCCCAGATGCCATCTTACAACTAAACAGGGCCTTCGAGACCTCGTACTCTCAAAGTCAGAGGCGAGAAGCATAAAGTTCCTTCAGGTGGACCATGATAGAGTAGGCGTCCATGGACTCATCTTTGCTTCTGCGCTTCAGTGTCATAGAAGCAAGCATGATACATGTAGCATCAAGATCTTGTCGAATAATTGCTTGTTATACTTCTCGACGATATCTGCAAATCGAACCCTCGGCGGGCTTTTCTCGGTAGGGCCTCGTCCAAGACATAGCCAATCTTCTCGTGCCTCAAAACGATTTTGAGGTTTCTTTCCCAATCGAGAAAATTAGTTTCACAAGCTTGTTTTCGATGATAAAATGAAGGTTCAATTTGTTTGACATTTTCTACAACAATAAATAAAGATAGAATAAGTAAAAGCTCATGTATAAAAACCTAAATTTGCACTAAGAAATTTATAAGGTTTTACTCCCACTAGCCAACTATTCCCTATTGGCTTTCAAGAATTTTAATTAATTCTTTAGTGGCTGGGACCCTATCTAGTTGCCTTAATCCCGACGGTGGTCGATCAATCTCGGCAATTTGAAGGTAGGTACTCTACCGATCGCATCGCATGCGACTCCCAGTGGCTGACTAGTCAACTCTTTGACGTCTCACATCTCTATGTGATAGTCAACCCCTTGTCTCTAAAGTCAGACGGCCCTGACGGTGGCCAATCACCGAAAGACTTTAGTCGAGTCATAACCCAATATTCATGAGATCTCGTGGACGATCATATCTCAATAGTAACGATATACCCGTGGTAGGTCAACTCCCGACGGTGGTCGATCGCTGGATCCGAACAAAGGCTCTTCACCGTCATTATAATATTGGGAGACAATTTTGGCTCGATTTTTGGCGTGGGAATAATTTTAAATTAATTCACTTAATTAATTTGGTTTAAATTATGGTCTCATCTACTATGTGCATATTACTACGATATCATATAAAGTAAAACATACACAACATTCCGCGCATAAAATAACCGGTATGATCATGGACTTTTTCCTAGAGTGCGGTTTCAATACAAACCGATTTAAAACCGCTGGTCACAAACTAAGGGTATCTCAGAACCGCCAATAGGATCTTTATTCTTTGTGACGCCAATGGGTTCTTTATCTCTCCTTGGTCTTGAACTTCTTGCTCCATTCTTGTTACATAATAAATAATTACACCCGCCGCACACGGGGGAGCTCGGGGAATGGGATAAATGCAAAAAGTAAACTAGGTCACGTTCTTCATAACGGCTAGGACAATTTTTTCAAAAACCAACATAAAGAAAACATTCCCATCTATCCTATTGGTCGAGTCCATGATCAATCGGGGTCCATATAATCACATTATATCTACACATCTAATCCATACAATTTTATCTTATGAAAAAGATTAAATTCTAATTTTAACTACTACTACTCATGCGTCTTTTATTTTATCACGTCAAATAATTAAATAACTTTTAATTAATTATATGACTTAACCGAAAATTAAAATTAACATTTAATTTTAAATCGATTTCAATTTTAATTAAATTTGAACTATTCAAAATAAAATTAAAATTATAAAGTCTCCTATTTGTTTCATTTCCAAAACTAAATTTAGCAGCTTAGCACCTACTTTCCAAAATCAAAATTTTGGAAGTGGCTTGCGCTGCTGTCATTCCAAATCAAATATTTGGAAAGGCCTGAGCCTACTCCAAATCATATATTTGGAAAGGCCAAATTATTTTAGTTCAGGCACAGCCACTTTCCAAAATCAAAATTTTGGAAGTGGCTGAAACTTCAGCCTGCTCCAAATCAAATATTTGGAAAGGGCTGCAGCCTATTCCAAATCAAATATTTGGAAAGGCCAAATAATTTTGGTTTAGGCCAGCCACTTTCCAAAATCAAAATTTTGGAAGTGGCTGAGCTGCCAGCCTATTCCAAATCAAATATTTGGAAAGGGCTGGCCTATTCCAAATCAAAATTTGGAAAGGCCAATGTCCCATATGGTTTCCCGATGGTCCAAACTATTTGAACCATTGGTTGGCCATATGACACAACTAAACAAACGAGATATCTATGCACAATAAAATATCACAAAACGAAAAGGTTGATCTCCCCATTGGAAGAGAGAGCCGACGGACGACCAGACCCGAGGCCACCGCCGCCGCCGCCGCCGCCGCCGAGGGATGGGGGCGCCGCCAGTCGGCCGACCCCCATGAACCCTATATATATATATATTTTTTTTTTTTGTTTCTACGTTTCGTGATTTAAATCTTGCATCTATCGATTAAATACTACGCATTTAATTTATGCTTATTGCTTAAGCACGAAGTCATCTCTCGATACCACTTTGTTAGAAATCACTAGTTTAACGCAGCGGAATTTAAAATTTGATTTCCTTTTCTAGATCGTTCTTCGTTTAATGCAATAAACACGTTAAGTAGTTTGATGGTTATACCTTAGATGATCTACAAGATCGTCGCTTTGACCGCCAACGGAGAGTAGTTCAATGCGCAAGCCGCCCACGCGTCCGGCCTCTATCGCTAATCCACACGAACCCCTCGCCGAATCCTCCTTGGATTGCTATCGAGAATAACTCCGGTCTTAGGGACCGACCTTTTCTTCCTCACAAACTCACTATGGAGAGCTCTCTATTTTACACAAGAATTATGAACTCTTTGCAATTGTGTTGTACAAAAGAGCTTGACACCCACTTCCTTTTATAGAGGAAGTGGCGCCCATATGTAGTGTGGAGGAGAAGAAAACCTTTTCTAATAAAATAAGGAAAATCAATTAGATTGATTTATCTCTTTAATTATAATATTTTGTCAATATCATATATTGATTATAATTATCTTATTACCATAAATCTATTTTGCAAAATCAATTAATATCCTATATTAATATTATGGCAATATTTATTAATTAAAGTGCACAATCCAAGTGTATCTCATACACTCAAAAGTGGCGCCCCATATCCCAAAAGATTGACTTCCGGAATATTCTTTAATTAATCTAATTTATATATAATTAATATCTTGTATTTTATTTATTCATAATAAATAAATACCACCATATTAATTTACCACTATACCCTTTATAGTCTAGAGATAAACTTTCCTTATTTGGTTATCAACTATAACCGCATTTTAATCCGACTCGATGTTCATATGTGTGTGACCCGATAGGCTTCCGAATATGTTGGCCGTAGACACAAAGTGCAATTTACTAAAATGCCCTTCATACCTAACGATCACGGGATAGCGTCAGCAACACACCGTGACCCCAATTATCGGAAGAGTCAAAAGCAATGACTACTACCTTTCATGTGAAGCGCTTACCGTGTAACTTACAATCCTATCGCTATAATAATATCCATACGATCGTATCTCGAGTGTCAATACATTGACGATCGTATCTTATAATCTGGATATCATGCTCTCTCGAATAACACATTTACTCCCACTTTGCAAAGATTCTCGAGAGCTAGACATTCCTTATAAGAAGGCCATTTCGGATATTCAATCCCAATCATAGAATCTGTGCGATTCCCGGACGACCAATCATGTATACTCCGCGTGCTTCAATATCATACCCAATCACTACCGCATGATCGCCCGTGGTTAGGAGAAATCTCAATAGTGTCAAAGCATGACAATCCACACCGTGATGCCATGAAGACTCGGTCAAAAGGATAATTACACAACCGCCACATAGTGTGACACTTAATGTAAGTGGGTCGATCCTAACGTCGCATTCTCTAATACACGTCCACGTCATACCCAAGTGTCCCTACACTTCGATAGACGAGATCTATCCCTACCTTCTAAAAGATAGAAGACATCCAATACGTGCTAGTCTGATTATACTATCAATGTCCCATTTGATAATATGTAAGACTAGAGACATTTAAGTACCAACCTTGTTATAGTGATTAGAGATCTCATCAACCATAATCACTATCATTGTTTCTCTATCACAGATCGATACTAGGGACGTTACTATATATATACTACAAATAATATGAAGACAAACAATATATAATAACATAAGTGCTTTTATTAATCACAATAAAGTTATTACATGAACTAAATAGACTGTAAATGACCCGACCCGGTCGGATCCGGTCCGACCCGATTGGGTTTAGGACACCTTTCCAACAATTTTGAGGTGTTCGCTCCTGTTGCAAGACTTGATACAGTTTGTATGATTATTTCACTTGCTGCTCAAAGTTCGTGGAAAATTTATCAGTTGGATGTGAAATCTGCTTTTCTCAATGGTGTTCTTGAAGAAGATGTTTACGTGGATCAACCGGCAGGATATATTTTTGAAGGACAAGAAAGTAAAGTTTATCACTTGAAAAAGGCGTTGTATGGACTCAAACAAGCCCCGAGAGCATGGTATACTCGTATTGACTCTTATTTTATCAATCATGGTTTTGAACGATGCCCTTACGAGCATAACTTATATGTCAAATATTCTGATGAAGGTGATATCATTGTTGTGTTCTTATATGTGGATGATCTTATTTTTACTGGTAATAATGCACAAATGATATCAGAATTCAGGGAGGCTATGACTAGTCATTTTGAAATGACAGATCTTGGTTTGATGTCTTACTTTCTTGGTTTGGAAATACATCAAATGGATAGTGGAATCTTCATTTCACAAAAGAAATATGCAGGTGATATTTTGAAGAAGTTTAAGATGGATTGTGCTAAACCAATCTTAACTCCGGTGGAAGAAAAACTAAAGTTGATAAAAGATGGCTCCGGTGAGTTTGTTGATCCTACATATTTCGAAGACTTGTTGGAAACTTGAGATATCTGACTTCGACTAGGCCGGCTATAACCTATGGTGTTGGACTTATAAGTCGTTTTATCGAGTCACCACGTCAATCCTATTTACAAACACCTAAGGGATATTGAGATATATCAGAGGTACACAGAGTCATGGAATATTTTATTCGTGTGCTAATAAACCATAACCCATGTCGACTTTACATGTACCTTTTAAACCGTCGAAGCTCTCGAATTGTACTGACGTTGCGACTCGCTTAAGGAGATTCCAATTATCCCATGCGAGCCCTCTGACCATCTCGGATATGTGTCAACAACCTTTGAGGTTGGCTGATTGCGGTCCAGACCCGATTTCCGATGTGGAATTTCTCCATTTGATGTGGAACAGATGCGTCCATTTGGAACTTCTTGAAGGCCGGGATGCCTGAGATCATGTTCTAGTTTGACCGCAAGTCGACTACGAGAAAAGTTATTCTCTCAGTTTGTAGTATAAGATGTCCCTGCAGGCCCGGTGTATAATAGGATTCGGCCTACACGGGCATCATCGATAACCAGTGACATGACGATAGGCATGTCCAAAGGATCTGGGAGATCCATCAGTTCACCATGGGTGAATGCGAGAGGTTGTTCTTCCCTATACTGGACAACTGGTTTCTCAAGAGCTTGATATAAAGAGTTGATTTGACTCTTGAGTTTGATGCCGTTGGGGGGAGTTTGGTTATGACATGGATCTTCTGACTAAATCGGTGAGCCGGGGGATTGTCTATGTTTGCATTGTCCCCGTCTCGTTTATAGTGATTTAGAGTTCCGCAGGTTATCAACCTTTCAATCTCTTTCCGCAATTGTTTGCAGTCCTTGGTGGTGTGACCGTGATCACGATGGTACTCACAGTGTTCTGCTGCGTCTCGGTCACCATGCGAGGCTTGTGACATGGGGCTAGGCTCGGGGATCTCTCCTTTTACTTCATGAATGATTTGAGCAAGGGGATCACTAAGGGGTGTGTAATGCTCCTCTGCAAACTTCTCGGGCTTCTTGAAGTCCCGATTCATGTTGTGCTCTCTGGTTTGATGAGATTCAACCTTTTGCTTCCCTTTGCTAGATAATGGCTGGGAAGAGGGATCAGATGCCCCGTACTTTCGAGCCATGCTAAGCATTTCTTGTAAGCTCTCTGTAGGGTGAAGGGCGAAGTTGGATTTAAGGTAGCCCTTTGCCAACCTAGTTTTGAAGCTGGTCATGACCACGCTATCAGTCAGACCCCTGGTCAACTCATAGACCTTGTTGAAGCATTCACAGTAGCCGCGAGTTGACTCGGTATCCCCTTGTCGGATCTCGAACAGTTCAATATGTGTTTTCTCTGGTTGTCCGGCAGCTTTGGACTCGGTGATGAACTTAGTGTGGAGATCATCCCAAGATCATATTGACCTGGCCGGTAGATTTCAGACCCAAGAGGCCGCTCTATCTTGCATCGCACTCACAAAGGCGATGCACCAGCTGATTGGTTTCTGGTCACCAGGGAAACCCTATTTTGGAAGGTGGTGAGCCAGTCATATGGGCAGGTCACCCCTGAGTAAGTTTGAAATGAAGGGTAATGGAGCCCTTCGGGTGTTGCTTTCAAAAATCGTTCATCGATGACGATGGTTCCCTAGGCTTGTTTATCCTATTTCCCGGCCTTAAACTTTTGTAGGCCCTTGACTTGCTTCTGAAGTCTCACGAATTGATCCTCAAGCGGATGTGGCGTGTAGTGTTGGTAACTACCCGCCGTCCTGGACCTCTTGGTTTGGGCTTTGTGATTGTCGCGATGGTCACCCAGCCGAGACTTCATATTTCGACGAGCTGAATTGACCTCGTTGCTTTTCTCTTGTTGGGGAGCCTCGTCCCCTTTGCCCGACTTGGGACTTAAACGATCCTAGACCGGCCTATTTCCCTGAGGTCGACCCACAGATGGTTGGGGACCCTTTCCCTTTCAACATGATGGGAATAAGATACTACTCTTGGGGCATCTGGCACAACGTGTTTCGTGACGGTGGCCGATCCTTCTAGGGGAACAAAATCACTGATCGGGAGAAGCGGTTCTCCAAAATGGATCAGGTCCTGATTGATCTGATGAATCCTTTTGGCATATACGGCATGAGCACGCAATGCCCTCGCATAAAGATTGTCGTAAGCCTCGATCTCCTCACAGGGGGATATCTAATGAGAACATGCTGGCCTTGAGGCCTCAACCACGTCTTTTTCTTTGTCGGCACCCATTTCCATAACGAGTTGTCCCAGAGACTCTTTAGTTCTCACCCTATTGTCGAGTAGGATCTCGTATTATATTGATAGGTTGCTTCACCGTGTGGGCTAGGAGTATGATGACCCTCGAGATCATGTGTCGTGACGTCATGACTTAAGGTCATACCGTCAGTAGTTTGGGCCGTACCCCTGCCAGTCCTTTTTGCAACTGGGGGTAAACCGTTGTAGAACGCAGCGCCAGCAGACCTGGTTGTTGATATAGTAACTCTGGTGATGAAGATCTGCTAAGGTATGGACGGAATGACTAACGTGTGTCAATATCCGTTGGAGATCCGAAGGCTTATATTAAACCTTAAAGAAGAGCTGCAGTTGAACGAAGATCTTGTTCTCATTTTGAGGACTCTGACGAAGATATCGGCGATCTGGGGATTCCATATGAACTGGATGATGATCCCGACGGAGATTCAGGCAGAAACCCAGAAATGATGGAGTCTTGCAGCCGGAGTTGAAGAACAGCAACCACAAATATCAGTTATTTCCGGATAAGGATGCTTTCACGTAATCTTTTCCGGTAACGGAGCCAACTGATACGGTCGTAAATATCACGGGTAGCGGTTTCTTGATAGTTTGGTGGATATCTGGCTTAGTGTATGAGTGTTTGATTGCTTGATGTTCAAGAAATATCTATGGTGATTAGCAAGAACAATATGCATGTATGGAAGAGAGAGTTTTTTGAAAAATTGGCAGAGCTTGGCTGCTTATTTTTATTATCGATCCCTCTAAAAGAGAGAGGACGCCGCTATTTATAGGGCTTACATAGTCGGTTACAAGGCAGGAATGAAATACAGGAGTACGAAATCTATAGAGCTACGAGTCGAGCCTATTATATATGAGTTGGCTTGTATCTCGGCCTCTGAGGGCTCTTCCTGTAACCTGCGACTTGTTTGCATTGTTATGTGGGATTCGAGTTGAGGGGGGAGCTGGACGGCCCCCAATGCTTCAGGTCGTCCTGGCTCGGTTCACTTTATGAAGAAGCAAATGGACTGAGCCAAGGACCCTATTCATAATCGAACCCCAGAGGAGACCCAACATGAATTCTTGGAAGTGTTAACGGGTTTGGCATATCAAGTATGAAGAAGTTCTAATTTCACTTGTGTAAGACTAGTGTTACTGAAGTAACAAAATAGTCTCAATAATTAATACAATGTATTAAACACAATTTATCTTAGGCATTTAAGAAAATCAAAACAAAAAAAAAAAATGGAATTACCACCACAATCCGCAAATAGATCTCATGAGTTGAGTAAAAATTATGCAAATTGAACTAAAAATTGAAATTAAAAGACCATTTCATTGATCGTAAAAACGTAATACATTACAAATTGATCCCAAGATCCTTAAATAGACGGGAAACTAGTTGAGGCAGAAAAGTTGGTTAGTTTAACTAACTTTTGCACCAAGGCCTGTGTCTCTGAAAGATACACACCAACTAAACACCTCATAAAACCGCTACGATGCTGCTAACTTGGAACTTATAACGGTAACAGCCCCCCCACCCCCCCCCCCCCAAGACGGACTTAGGAGAGCTAAAGATGGTAGAAATATGTAGTCTGTGCAGAATATCATGAAATATAGGTGAATCTAGAGGCTTGGTTAGTATATATGTCAGCTGGTCCTTTGTCTTGACATGAAGTAGCTTTACTAGTCCGGATTGTACTTTCTCCTTACAATGTGACAATCTATCTCAATGTATTGTTATCTCATTAAACACATGTTACGACGGATCGATCAAGAAGTGATAGTGATTGTGTGTAAAGATAAAAGATAAACAAGTAAACAAACACAGTAACAAGAAGAACACAGATTTAACGTGGTTTCCGGCAATGCCCCGACCACTCCACGGACAAACGAGGATATTTTATTGTCACAAGAAAGTTACATAAAGTTACAATTAATACAGATGGTATTTATAGCCTTGGGAATCCAAACCTAACCGACTAAACAGCCAACTCATTAAATGACTGAAATACCCCAGAAGTAACTCGAACAAACATGCAGCAGACATGTTCCCCAAGTCTGTTGAGCCTCAGCAGACTTGCCTTCAGTAGACTTGCCATCAGCAAGCTGATCAACCCTGCTGATCTTGCCTCCAGCTGAACACCAGATTTCAGCAGATGCTTCACACATTGCTGACCAGAACATGTTTCCATAGACCTCAGTAGCATAAGTTTAAGTCACCATTACAAACCTCCACCTTGACTTCAACTCCATGAAAACTGACCAAAAGCACAACCAAGTGCCAGATGCACAACCAAGTGACAAAAATCCTCTTTGTCTTCAGATTTGAATACCTCAACAGACCCCAACATCAGCTGAGTATTTCCAGATTCAGATTAACAGCTTTGGATATTCAGCAAGTCCAGACACAACTGAAACTTGCCCCTTGAAACTGGTTTAATGAACATATCAGCAGGATTGACATCAGTGCTGATCTTCTCAACTTTAACTCTCCTTTCATTTCTTAGAAAGTGATACCTAACATCAATGTGCTTGGTTCTCTCATAGGGAACCTGATCCTTAGCCAAACATATTGCACTAAGACTGTCACAATACACATTGGCTTGATCTTGATGCAGACTCAGATCATTGACTAGCCCCTTTAACCAGATTGCATCATTTGTTGCTTCTGACAGTGCCATGTATTCTGCTTCAGTAGTAGATAATGTCCAACATCTGATGTACCCCTGAGGTACCTGAATATCCTCTTTACTGCTTTCCAGTGTTCCTTCCCAGGTTGAGCCATAAACCTGCTGACAACACTAACTACCTGAGCCAAATCATACCTAGTACAGACCATGGCATACATTAAACTGCCCACCGCACTAGCATATGGAACTCTTGACATGTATTCTTCCTCTTCAGCTGACTGTGGAGAAAACACAGTAGACATATGTAGATTTGGTACAATAGGAGTATCTATAGGTTTGGCTGCTGACATGCCAAAATTGGATAATATTTTTTCAATATACCCATGCTGAGACAAGAACAACTTCCCCTGCTTCCTATCTCTATAGATCTCCATCCCCAAAATTTTCTTTGCATTCCCCAAATCCTTCATCTCAAATTCAGCCTTGAGCAGATTCTTCAGATCTTGAATGTTAGACTTGTTTGCAGCAGCTATCAGCATATCATCTACATACAGCACCAGATAGATGATTGATCCATCCTTCAACTTGTTGTTATACACACAACAATCATATGGACTCCTGTTATAACCCTCCTGAATCATATAACTGTCAAAGTTCTTATACCACTGCCTTGGGGCCTGTTTAAGTCCATATAAGGATTCTTCAACTTGCAAACATATCCTTCTTTGCCAGGAACTTGGAAACACTCTGGCTGAGTCATATAAATTTCCTTATCTACATCTCCATGTAGAAAGACTGTCTTCACATCCAATTGCTCAAGTTCAAGATTCTGATGTGCCACTATTGCTAACAGCACCTTGATGGAAGTATGTCTGACCACTGGAGAAAATATCTCTTCATAGTCTACCCCCGCTTTCTGACTGAACCCTCTAGAAACCAAACGTGCCTTATATCTGATATTCTCCGCAGATGTCATCCCTACCTTTTTCTTGAATATCCATTTGCAGCTGACCACCCTCCTATCCTGTGGTTGTTTGACCAAATCCCAAGTCTCATTCTTCTGAAGTGACTCAATTTCTTCTCCCATGGAAGCAAGCCATTGGGATGCCTCAGAACATGTCACAACTTCCCTGTAAGTGTTAGGTTCAAAACCATCCACTTCTTCAGCTACATGTAGTGCATATCCAACCATATCCTCCTCAAACCCATATCTTCTTGGAGGTCTGATATTGGTCCTCCTAGCTCTACTGAGAGCTATACCCTGCTGACCAACATCAGTTGTTTGAGTGTCTGCTGACCCTTGTTCAGTAGATTGGTTTGGATCCAGTTCTGGATATACTGAGTGTTGACTATCCCCTGCTAAGTCTTTTGATTCAGTAGACTCTACTTGAAGCTCCACCTGTTTGTCAACCTTATCAGTCTCAGATTCAATTTCAGATTCAGATGTGGCTCTCACTGATGAGTTAAGCATAGAATTTTCATAAAAAACTACACTCCTACTGAGTATAACTCTATTTTCAGCTGATGACCAGATTCTATACCCCTTAACTCCATCTCCATATCCCACAAACACGCCCTTCTTGGCCGTAGGCACCAATTTACCCTCACTGACATGGTAATAGACAGTGCTTCCAAAAACCTTAAGTCCAGAGTAGTCTGATGACTTTCCTAACCAAACTTCAAGTGGTGTTTTAAGTTTGATCCCAGTGTGAGGCCCTGGCCTATTGATTAGGTAGCAACCTTTACTGACAGCCTCTGCCTAGAATCACCTTTCTAGACCAGAATTAGAGAGCATGCACCTTGCCCTCTCCAGAAGAGTTTGATTCATTCTTTTTGCAACCTCATTCTGCTGTGGAGTATTTCTGACAGTATGGTGCCTATCAATGCCTTCATTCTTGCAAAATTCATCAAACTCAGACCAACAGAATTCTAATCCATTATCAGTTCTAAGTCTTTTGATCTTCCTCCCTGTCTGATTCTCAAACAAAGCCTTACACTGCTTGAAGTTCTTGAATGCTTCACTCTTGTGCTTCATCATAACTACCCAAACCATACTTGAATATTCATCTATAAAAGACACAAAATACATGTGACCACCCAGTGACTTGTTAATGGTGATTTTATACGTTTTATAAGGATATGTTTTATATCAATTTCCCCCATATTCGTATTATTTTCATAGAAATCGAGCTTTATATTAAAATATAAGCAAGTGAGGTTTTTAATGGTTGATTCGCAAAATTAGTTAATTTATGCGTTTTACTGATGAATTTATGATTATTTGGATATGGTTACACTCTGCATGTTTTTGATGATTGTAGATACACCATAATGCGGCTCATGGAGGATTGGATAATGTTTAATTGAAGATTTATATGAAGAAAGGTGATAAAGTTCGAATTATTTGATGATTAATGAAGAGGAGAAAAGATAGAGATGAAGAATCGTGTGTTGATCCAGCTGGACGGGCGTCCAGAAGGCTGAATCAAGGCGTCAAGTCCCGTCCGGTCCTGGGGTGCATCGAAATATTGGGTGGCGTCCAGGATGAGATTTTTGGTTCAGAGAGTTTGGACGCTGAGTAAACGGACGTCTGAAGGAAGTCCAGAATATTGGACGAGCGTCTAGAGGAGCGGACGGGCGTCCACGGCCGACATGCTGAAAACCGACTTACTTTCCCTATAAATAGCAGCGCGATTTCAACCCTAAAACACACATTATCGACTCTTATTGATACATACTCATTAGAGAGAAACCCTAGGCGCCCCAGCCCCCTTTTGGGAGACTGGGGTGGCGGTTAGATTAGGTTTTATTTTCGTTTTTTTTTATGTTCTTGTTCGTCCATGCTGATGGCCTTCAAGCTGTGAACTGAAGCATCCATGGTTACTTTTCAGCAGCGTTTTTTATTTCTCTCTTGGATAATCTTGTGAGTGATTTTATTTAGAGTTTGTATCTTTCCTTTGTTTATTTGTTTATGCAATCGATATCGGAAGATGTATTGCTATTTGATGTTTACCGTATGATGAAAATCGGTGTAAACCTTAGATCACCATAGGAAAGATTAGACTTTTTACCTTGACATAACGGAAGTTGATAGGTTAGATTTCTAGGTTGTTAGATCTAATAAATCTTGCACCTTGTTTTGAGAGCGTTAATCTCTATAGATCGGAAGATGATGAGATTGATAGACGGATTACTTACGGAAGTAGGAATTCATACCTTTGATTAGGTGAACCACAACTTTGATTGAACCATCATAAGATAATCTAGGGAAGAATTAAGGGTTGCGGGATGGTGGATCATGTTTGTTCTATGTTGATTTGCTTCAGTCATTATCATGTTCGTTAGCTTTATTGTTTTCCTAGTTGTAGTTTTATTTATTTATTATCGCTTTTATCCTTCCTGGCTTTGGACTGACAATCCTCTGTCTAGTTTATTTTATCGTTTTTAGTTTCGTTTTAGTTGTATCAACCTTAGGAAAATTAATGAACTAGATACCCCGATTCCCTGTGATCGACTCCGGTATTAATCGCTATGCTACGATCCCTACACTTGGGGGATACCGGATTTATAAATTTTATTACTTGTTGTTTTGTTAGATAAAATCCGTGACAAGTTTTTGGCGCCGTTGCCGGGTAATCGGTGCGGTTGTCCAGTTCATTATTAAATTTTTCTAAAGTTGTTCTGTTTTGTTTTTCGTAGGTAGTTTGTGTTATCTAGTGATTATTAATTTTTCATAGGTTTGTGTTTAGGTTCCAATTAGGGTTTTGTTTAGTTTTCGTGTTTTGTTTGGACCTGTTTTCGTGTTTAGCAGCGTTTATGTGCTTCAGTTTGAACGTAAACGGGCGTCCTGAGCTATTGGACGCCCGTCCGTCCAAATCGATCGTCTCTGTTGTGTTTTGCCCAGCGACGGCGTCCAGTAACTTGGACGCCCGTCCTGTTCTTTCTCCAGGCAGACGTCCGTCCAGTAACTTGGACGCCCGTCTGGCCTGTCTGTCACCAGTTTTTTTTGTTTTAGGTAGATATCTTGGTTTGTCTTTCTTTTGCTTATTAAATAAATGTACTAGGGTTTCTGTTTTTCGTAGGTACGTTTCGTAGGTAGGGTTCTGAGGTTGAATCATCTGACTCCACGTTTTTCGCGGCCAAATCTTTGGATAAAAGGGATCGTTTTAGCACTTGTTAGTATTTTGGCCGTAACTTTCGGCTCGAGTGTCCGTTTGGAACGCAGGACCCCAATTCGGAAAGCTCGTTCCGACGCCGACGACGTGGTGAACGGCTTACCGGCCGTAAGCCGTTCAGTGCCGTTTTTGAGGTCAAAATCCACTGTTTTCCCTTCCATTTTGGGCTCAGAAGATTTCAACACGTTTTTTTTTTTCCTTTTTTTTAGGGTTTTCTGTTTTTCTGTTTTAAATTTTTCGTAGTTCAGGTTTAGGTTTCTGTTTCCGTATCTTTTTAGGTAGTTTTCAATAAGAGTAGCGTTAAATAAATTGAGAGTTTTTATTTTTGCCGTGTTTCGATGACCGTTGGGTTAAGAATGTGCACAAAGTTTTTTACTCAATTTATGAAACGTGAATTTAGGTTTCATAGTTTTGTT
Source organism: Gentiana macrophylla (assembly GCA_026214975.1). Taxonomy (NCBI): domain Eukaryota; kingdom Viridiplantae; phylum Streptophyta; class Magnoliopsida; order Gentianales; family Gentianaceae; genus Gentiana; species Gentiana macrophylla. The sequence goes on along the minus strand of CM047809.1, from coordinate 15,528,322 downwards.
TTCGTTTTTAATAAACACTAGGGTTTCTGTTTTAATGATATGGTATTAGGTTATGATTTAAGGGTTGCTGCTGTTTTCTGATAAAATCAAGTCTGTTGAGCTTTTCTGCTGAGTCAGACGGGCGTCCATAGTAAGTGAACGCCCGTCCGTCCCATAACGCACCAACTCTGTTCTGTTTTTAGAGAGTCAGACGAGCGTTTGCCTGTTACCCGAACGTCCGTCTGCTCTATGTGGTTCTGGAAGAGCGTCTGTCTTGACTAAACGTCCGTCCAGTGTGTCAGCTTCTAGTGAATAGAATTTGATTTTTAATGCTTTATTTGACGTGGATATTTTCATATGAGCTTCTATGGCTAATTATATTTACGTAGATGTTCTGAACTTGCATGTTTACATCTTTCCATCTACGAATCCATGTTAAATAATTGATTAATTTTTTTTTTTATATACATATTCGACATGGATGTTTTAATGAGAGCCTCTGTGGCCTTTGTATATGCGTAGATGTCATGTTCTTTCACCGTTGTGGTTTTCTTTCCATCTACTGCAATCCATGTTGAGTAATTCACCTAGCTAGATGTGATTCTAATATGACTTATGTTGTTCCTGTTGTCGTCTATCTAGGGTGTTATGATTCATCTATGCATGTTATAGTTAATGTCGGTTCTCGTATGCTATAACTGTTCTTATTGTTATTTAGTAGCTAATGTCGGTTTCCGTATGCTACATATCGTTGTGATGAATCTTGTGAGCTTTGAGACCTATGTGCTTTCTTGTTATTTTTGTAACTCATATGGGTAGCTACTGTCGGTTTTCGTAATGCTACCATGTCTTCTTATGAGTTATAACTGTTTAGTATAGCTAACTGTTGGTTTTCCATAATGCTATCACCTTTGATGAGTCTTAAGGCGCGTCTACACTGCATGTAATGAATAGTACTGTCGTTTATCGTAAACTATCATTATTTGGTAGACGTTTATGATATACATGTTGTGTTGCAAATGAGTGGGCTAGTTTTCTTTCTTTTATTTTCTTTTTTTTTTTTGCATATCATTTAGTTGCATGTCATCTAGTTGCATTGTTTTTCTATTTTTCTTTTATTTTTCTTGAGGGTAGTTACTGTCGGCTTGCCGTACGCTACCACTTTATCATGTAGATTGCATTGTAATATCTTTTTCATGTAGTTGCACCTAGCCCTACTGTTTTGTAATGTTCCATGTATATGTTCCATCTTTACATGAGCTTAATCTGAAAACAATCTCTCTGACTTCTTTTCCATGTGTTTTACATGTACAATCCAGCTATTTTGTAGTGTCCTTAATCTCTATCATTATTTATGTATGCACATGTGGACCTTATTTGTATTGTAAAGCTTCTGTGGCTTTTTGACGCTCAGGTGTCCTGTACTTTAACTGTGTGGTGATTTTTCCATCTGAGCAATTATACCATGTGCTTATATCATTATTTTTGCTTGTTATATTCCCCCCGTGTCCCCGAGATACTGCCATGTTTTTCAAGTGGTGCAGGTACATTTTTAGTTGTTTTGTTAGGCTAACCAGGAAGTGAATCTGGGGAGGAATACCTATGACGTCTCGTGCCTCGGAAACGCGGATCGATTATCTATCCTTCTTCAGCCTATCTTCATATCCTTACGAAATCAGCTAAGTTCTTTTGTCCTTTCTTTAATTCTGTACAACATGAGGACATGTTGTAATTTAAGTGTGGGGGAGGGGAATGGTTTGGTGTATCTACATATCGTTTGCTTAATTCGTTATATTTCTATGAAAAAGTGCTAAATTTTAAAAAATTTGTTTGTTTTGTCCCAAGTGAGCAAAGACATATCTTTATTTGAGTTTTTATATCATTGGTGCATTATTTTGCATATTTAGTAAATTTAGCCCAACACTATTTTTCACGTGCCATAGTAAATGATGAGCTATATTTTAAAGCTATGCCCATTTGATTAGAGATTTTTGATGATTATCGCATGATTCTTTGCTTACATACGAATTTTGAAAATTTTAATAGTTTGTGTTTAGAATTAAAGTATGACATACTGTGAATATCTGAAGGTTTGAATGTGATCAAAGGGATATAATCTAAGGTTTGTATACCAATCTAAGATGAATAATATGAATAGAATATGTGTATGTCGGAAGTAGCTGCCAATGATTTGAGTGCGGTAGGGCATTATCACGAAATGTCCTATACCACTATGAGGTTCAATAGCTCCCGACTGCCTGATGATAGTAGTCCAGCTAGGGTGTTATCATGAAACATCCTATTGCAGGGAATGAGGGCATGTATGCTATATATGTGGAATTGATTGAACTATAAAGAAAATTTAGTGAATGGTAATGTGAAAAGATGGGTGAGAACCGTAGTTATCTTCTGACTATCCCCAGTATAAACTGAAAGATATGTTGTAGGGATTATCCTCTGAGTATGTCAGAAAGGTCTTAAATATCCTTTATTATCCTTTTCGGAATATGTATGTTTTGTGAAGTGCATGTTATAATCGTTTTTATATTTCTAATTTAAATGGGATGTTGGCTAGTTTTGCATGAATCAATTTCAAGTGTGGATTTAGTGGAAATTTATTATGGATATGCACACACACTTGGGTGAACCTCTAAACTATTGAATATGCTTTATGGTTGCATAAATGTTTATATGTCTCGAGTCTTGATTATGTCTTGTCTTGCTCGGGACGAGCAAGGTTTAAGTGTGGGGGAGTTGTTAAGGGTGATTTTATACGTTTTATAAGGATATGTTTTATATCAATTTCCCCCATATTCGTATTATTTTCATAGAAATCGAGCTTTATATTGAAATATTAAGCAAGTGAGGTTTTTAATGGTTGATTCGCAAAATTAGTTAATTTATGCGTTTTACTGATGAATTTATGATTATTTGGATATGGTTACACTCTGCATGTTTTTGATGATTGTAGATACACCATAATGCAGCTCAATGGAGGATTGGATAATGTTTAATTGAAGATTTATATGAAGAAAGGTGATAAAGTTCGAATTATTTGATGATTAATGAAGAGGAGAAAAGATAGAGATGAAGAATCGTGTGTTGATCCAGCTGGACGGCCGTTTAGAAGGCTGAACTGGCGTCCAAGTCCCGTCCAGTCTGGACTGGCGTCCAGGATGAGATTTTTGGTTCAGAGAGTTTGGACGCTGAGTAAACGGACGTCTGAAGGAAGTCCAGAATATTGGACGAGCGTCCAGAGGAGCGGACGGGCGTCCACGGCCGACATGCTGAAAACCGACTTACTTTCCCTATAAATAGCAGCGCGATTTCAACCCTAAAACACACATTATCGACTCTTATTGATACATACTCATTAGAGAGAAACCTAGGCGCCAAACCCTCTTTTTTGGGAGGTCAGGGGTGGCGGTTAGATTAGGTTTTATTTTCGTTTTTTTTCTTCTTGTTCGTCCATGCTTGATGGCCTTCAAGCCGTGAACTTGGAGCATCCATGGTTACTTTTCAAAGACGTTTTTGATTTCTCTCTTGGATAATCTTGTGAGTGATTTTATTTAGAGTTTGTATCTTTCCTTTGTTTATTTGTTTATGCAATCGATATCGAAAGATGCATTGCTATTTGATGTTTACCAGATGATGAAAATCGGTGTAAACCTTAGATCACCATAGGAAAGATTAGACTTTTAACCTTGACATAACGGAAGTTGATAGGTTAGATTTCTAGGTTGTTAGATCTAATAAATCTTGCACCTTGTTTTGAGAGCGTTAATCTCTATAGATCGGAAGATGATGAGATTGATAGACGGATTACTTACGGAAGTAGGAATTCATACCTTTGATTAGGTGAACCACAACTTTGATTGAACCATCATAAGATAATCTAGGGAAGAATTAAGGGTTGCGGGATGGTGGATCATGTTTGTTCTATGTTGATTTGCTTCAGTAATTATCATGTTCGTTAGCTTTATTGTTTTCCTAGTTGTAGTTTTATTTATTTATTATCGCTTTTATCCTTCCTGGCTTTGGACTGACAATCCTCTGTCCAGTTTATTTTATCGTTTTTAGTTTCGTTTTAGTTGTATCAACCTTAGGAAAATTAATGAACTAGATACCCCGATTCCCTGTGATCGACTCCGGTATTAATCGCTATGCTACGATCCCTACACTTGGGGAATACCGGATTTATAAATTTTATTACTTGTTGTTTTGTTTGATAAAATCCGTGACATGACTCCACCCTTGAAGGTCCCCAACAATCAGAATGAACATAATCAAGTGTTCCTTTTATGATGTGAATTACTCTTGGGAACTTGCTTATATGTAGCTTCCCAAACACACAGTGCTCACAAAAATCCAGCTCCTTGACCTTATGTCCCCCAAGTAGATCAGACTTAGGCACAATTTGCATCCCTCTTTCACCCATATGACCCAATCTCATATGCCAGAACTTAGTCAATTGTGACTGGTGAACCTCTGATGATGCAACAACAGCAGAACCTGATACAGTAGACCCTTGTAGTATATACAATATCCCCTGCCTGATACCCTTAAGAACCACACTTGAACCCTTATAGACATTCACCACTCCACCTTCACCCCTGAACTTGAACAGTTTGCTGTCTAGTAGACTAAGTGATATCAAATTCTTGGTCATCTGTGGAACATGACTAACCTCATTCAGTGTACAGAATTTACCATCATGTGTCCTAAGTTGGATTGATCCAATCCCAGCTATTTTGCAGACCTTGCTGTTGTCCATAACAATATGGCCTCCGTCAACCTGCTGATGAGTTGAAAACCACTCCCTGTTTGGACACACATGATAAGATGCCCCTGTGTCCAGAATCCACACATCTCTGTGCCCTATTGACTATGAAACTGCTAAGGCCAGATCTTCTTCTGAGTTGGTGCTTTGTTCTGCCAAAGTAGTTATACCCTGCTGAGTACCCTGTTGCTTCTTCTTCTTTGGACATTCATTTTCCAATGTCCCTGATCCTTACAGTAATTACAGATATTCTTAGCTTTAGGACCCTTGGAATTCTTCTTGAATTTCTTCTTTCCAGAATTTCCTGGCCCCCTGCTGACTCCACTGGCCACCAACCTAGCAGACTAACTATCTGTCCCAGATCCAGATGCCTTATGGCGTAACTCTCAAGCATGGAGTGATGACCTTACATCCTCCAATGATACTGAGTCCTTTCCAACAATAAAGGACTGTACAAAGTTCTCATATGATGCAGGCAATGATACAAGTAGAATCAATGCAGCATCCTCATCTTCAATCTTCACATCAATATTCCTTAAGTCAAGTAATATTGTGTTCAGCTGGTCTAGATGATCCTTCAGCTGAGTATCCTCATGCATTCTTAAACTAAACAGACGTTGTTTTAATAACAACTTGTTGGTTAGAGACTTAGTCATATACAGACTCTCAAGTTTAGACCACAACTTCTCAGCAGTGTCCTCCTCAGCAACCTCTGTGATAATATCATCTGACAAGCACAACATAATTGTTGAATATGATTTCTCCTCCAAACTGGCTCCCTCAGCAGCACCTCCTTCTATTGATTTAGACAAGGGACCCCATAATCCCTGTTGCTTCAACAAAGCATGCATCTTGATCTACCATAAACTAAAGATGTTCCTTCTTGTAAACTTGTCAATCTTAACATTTAAAGCAGACATCTTTCTCACCAGAAAATCTTGCGTAGATCCTGAATCCTAGCATCAATTATGACCTTGGTGCCAATCTACCTTGCTTAAAACAGATAAACAAAATTTCTTGATGAACCTGGACGCTCCGATACCATTTTGTTATGACGGATCGAACAAGAAGTGATGGTGATTGTGAGTAAAGATAAAAGATAAACAAGTTAACAAACACAGTAACAAGAAGAATACAGATTTAACGTGGTTTCCGGCAATGTTCCGACTACTCCACGGACAAACGAGGATATTTTATTATCATCAGAAAGTTACATCAAGTTACAATTAATACATATGGTATTTATAGCCTTGAGAATCCAACCCTAACCGACTAAACAGCCAACCCAGTAAATGACTGAAATACCCCAGAAGTAACTCGAACAAACATGCAGCAGACGTGTTCCCCAAGTCTCATTGAACCTCGAAAGACTTGCCTTGATGGACTTGCCATCGGCGGTGATCAACCTGCTGATCTTGCCTCTCACCGAACACCGATTTCAAAGCAGATGCTTCATACATTGCTGACCAGAACATGTTTCCATAGACCTCAGTAGCATAAGTTTAAGTCACCATTACAACACATGATTTTGTTCTATGTGCATTGCACTTTGATTGTCACAATATCGAGGGGTTGTTAAGTGTATGTCTATTTGCAAGTCTTTAAGGACATAGATATGCCATTGTAATTTACAAACACCTAGAGTCATTGCTCTATATTCAGCTTCTGAAGAGCTTCTATAAACAATAGGTTGATTTTTAGGTTTCCAAGAAATGAAAGAGTTTCCAAAGAACATGCAATAGTCTATTGTAGATATTCTTCTTTCATGACAGCCTCCCTAATTTGAATCAGTGAATGCTGTAAGTTTGATTGTGTTATTGGATGGATAAGGGGACCTTGATCAGGTGAAGTTCAATGTATTTGAGCATTCTTTGAGCTACTTGAAGATGATTAAATGTGGAAGAATCTAGGAATTGAATAAGTTGGCTCACAACATAGGTTACATTTGGCCTTGTAATTAAGGCTTCTGTAGATTGTATTATGAGGCAACAATATTAAGTCCATGTGTTGTAGATGTTTCTTATTCAATATAGGACTGGTTTGCAGTTTTGAAAGCCATAAGACTCCAATAAGTTGATAGCATACTTCCTTTGGAAGACAGAAATACCTTTATTATATATATAATCCTAAAGTATTTAAGTTCTCCATCTGGAATCTAGAAAAGCTTGTGCATATATTGCTTGATCTCATCTATAAGATTCATATTGTTGCTAACTAACACAATATCATCAATACACAAGTGCAACTATGCAAGACTATAGTCACGTACCCTAAAACAAGAAAAATTGATGTGAGTTTACACTTCCACTGTCTGTTGGCCTGTTTGAGTCAATACATGGATTTGACCAGTTTGCACACCTTGCTTTTTCATGTTTTAAAACCTTGTAGAGGCTTTATGAAGAATTCTTATGTCAAATCCCAATGGAGGAATGCATTTATTACATCTAACTGATGTAAATACAAACCCTTGGCAACAACTATGGCTAAATGTAATCTGATTGTGTTCCTTTTTGCCACCGGTGAGAATGTTACTTCATAATCAATTCTGAAAGTCTATGTGTATCCTTTAGGCACAAGTCTGGCCTTGTACCTCTCAACATATCCATTTGGATTATATTTGATCTTATATACACACTTTTAACCCAATTAGCTTCCTTCTAGGTGGCAAATCCACAATTTTATTAGTTGTTGTTAGTCCATCGATCTCTTTCTTCATGGCTCATGCCATTATTTGTGCAATGTAAGCTTATTATATGTAGCTTTCTCTTGTACTTTATTTGATAAATAACTCTAATATAAGAATTTCTCTATGTCAAGTATATTACTGTGGAAAGAAGGATGTTTTCTCTATCTTTCAGATCTTTTTACCACAGTGTCTATATTAGAATGAGTGTCTCGTATATGATGTTTTGTACTTTGTGTGTGACCTGTTAGTTTGGTGCCATAAATTAAATCGGGTTGGGCCGATTACTATCCTTATTGTTTATGTAACCTTATTATTATGAATAATAAAAGCATAAATGTTATTATATATTTATTTAATCATTAAACCAATTTAATATTGTACGTAAGAATGTTTTTAGAATTAAATTGTGATAGAGAATTCATAATGTTGATAATGATTTATATCTCCACTACTAAAAAAAAGCATAAAGATCACGGTTTTTAAGTGTGATATATTTACATTAGTCACGGCTTCCAAAGTGTGGCATATTGAGGTGTGACATAAAGTACTTTAACTCAATCACGATTCTAAACCGATGATCTATTATAATAATTATCACACTTAAAACCCGTGATCTATTATAGTTGGTATCACACTTAAAAACCGTAATCTATTATAATTTCATCACATTTAAAAAATGTGATCTATTATAGTAGTTATCATAGTTAAAAACCGTGATCTATTATAGTTGTTATCACACTTAAAAACCGAGATCTATTACAATTAAAACACATTTAAAAACTGTGATCTATTTTAGTTGTTATCACACTTAAAAACCGTGATCTATAATAATTTAAATCACACCAATAAAAGTTTTTTTTTTTTCAAAAACAATATATAAGCACACATATTTTTTGTCTTTGTTGGGACTCGAACCCGGATACTCCGGATTAACGAGCCACACTTATTACCACTAGACCGATGTTTTCTTTCTTCTAATTTTTTACCACACTAAACTAAAATCTCATTATAAAATACCATATTATTTTAATCACAGTCAAAAACTGTGATTGATTGATTTTTTGTCTCATTTTTCCTAAAAACCGTGATAATAAAAATCGTGATATATTTTAGTTGTTATCACACTTAAAAATCGAAATCTACTATAATTTCAACACATTTAAAAACTGTGATCTATTTTAGTTGTTATCACACTTAAAAACTGTGATCTATTATAGTTGTTATCACACTTAAAAACCGAGATCTATTATAATTTCAACACATTTAAAAACTGTGATCTATTTTAGTAGTTGTTATCACTCTTAAAAACCGAGATCTATTATAATTTCAATCACACCTAAAAAAGTGTGATCATTCTTTTTTTTCGAAAACGAAATAAACGCACACATATCTTTTGTTTCCACTGGGACTCGAACCCAGATACTCTGGATTAAGGAACCACACTAATTACCACTGGGCTGATGCCCACTATATTATCATTTTCAACCACACTAATCTAAGATATGATTATAAAATATCATATTTTTTTAATCACAGTTAATAACCGTGATTGATTGATGTTCTTGTCTCAGTTTTCTTAAAAACCGTGATAATAAAAACTATGATCTATTTTAGTTGTTATCACACTTAAAAACCGAGATCTACTATAATTCAACACATTTAAAAACTGTGATTTATTTTAGTTGTTATCACACTTAAAAATCGTGATCTATTATAGTTGTTATCACACTTAAAAACCGAGATCGATTATAATTTCAACACATTTAAAAACTGTGATCTATTTTAGTAGTTGTTATCACACTTAAAAGCCGAGATCTATTATTATTTCAATCACACCTAAAAAGTGTGATCATTCTTTTTTTTCACACCTAATAACTGTGATAAAAAATTTAAGTGTGATATATATACATTTTACTTGTCTCGGTTCTTTTAAAAGTGTGATCCTTATCTTTAGATAAGTGTGATCTATATCTCTTTTCTTATTAGTGGAAATAATTTGTCTCACATTTTCTATAATTGTGACAAAAATATCATGAATTCAATCACAGTTTAAAAATGAGAGTAATTGATATAATTAATCTCGCTTTCTCAATAACCGTGACAAAAATATCATACCAATTTAGTCACGATTAAAAAGTGTGATAGTTTAGTATAATTTATCTCGTTTTTCAATAAGCGTGATAAAAATATCATATCAATTATGTCAATTTGTTTTAGATGTGAGATTGATATATATAATTTATCTCGCTTTTTTAGAAACCGTGATAGAAATATCTTATCAATTCAGTCACAGTTTAATAATGAGATTAATTGATATAATTTATCTCGGTTTTTCAATAACTGTGACAGAAAAATCATATCAATTAAGTCACACTTTAAAAATGAGATTGATTAATATAACTTATCTCAGTTTTTCAATAAGCGTGATAGAAACCTATAAGTGTGATATATATATTTTCGTTGTCTCAGTTTTATTGAAACTGTGATTGTTTTCATATCTTAAGTGTGACCTATGTCCAATTTTGTAGTAGTGCTCGATCATAGTTAACGATTTAGTATTTTTTTTTAATAAACGAAGTCTTTTATTAAGAAATATGGAAAAGGTTCGTACAAATATATCCTCCACTTATACCAAATTACGTAGACGAAGAATAGCCTACCTCTTAAAACCTATGCGTGGCAAACTCGATGTGAAGAAATCATGCGCACAGGAAAGAGTACAGCATCATGTGCTTCCAAAAACAGCCCCCTAAAATAAAATGGGAATGCATAAAATCGCAAAAGAAACTCGTCTTGTGCTCAGCATTCTCTGTATTGAAAAAAATGTTAGCTATCATCGCGACAGTGTCAAGGATGTTTGAAAATGTCTTATTTGCTAATTCATTAATTCCAAAATACCTTTATATTAGCACATAATGCAGAGACTACTTATGTTATATCGAAACTGATTTGACTTATGAATCAATAATATTGAAATAATTCTTGAAAAACAAGGCTGGATAATCTCAGCAAAAAATAAATAAATAAATAAATAAAATCTAAGACAATTTCCTAGTCCGGCAGATGGAATCGGTCGATCGGTCGTTTTTATTTTTTTAGGAAACAAAGATAAGTGATTTTCACCTTTCTCAACAAAAAAAGGAAACAAAAAGATAAGTGATTTTTTATATACTTTTTTATGTTTTTATTTTTAACTTTTCCAATACACGTATCCTACAACTTTTGCACATAGATAGATTTATGTTAAGATCAAATGCTTATCGTTGTACTAAAACCAATTGATTTTAGTAGAACGGTAAGCGCTTGATCCTAATATGGCATCGGAGCCAGAGGTAATGGGATCGAACTCATGTGTGAACATTGGTGAACATTATTTTCAGAATTTATATTATGCAAGTATTGGGAGAGATTACCACACTTAAGGGGGAGTGTTGAAGCCCTTAATTAAGATTAAAAATTAAAAATTGTGCAAGTGATGAGAGAGATTACCCACACTTGAGGGAGGTGTTGGGAGAGATTACCCACACTCTTAAATATATAAGGAAATATAGTAGCACATTTACTGACACAAGTAGTTATACCAATTGGTTTTAATAAAACGGTAAGCGCTTGATCCTAACATTGTATTAGAGCAGTTATACCAATTGGTTTTAGTGGAACAGTAAGCGCTTGATCCTAACATGGTATCAGAGTCATAGGTCATGAGATCGAACCTTGGCGTGAATATTTTTTCACAATTTATATTGTGCAAGTGTTGGGAGAGATGGGGGCGTGTTGAACCTCAATTAATGTGCAAGCGTTGGAAGAGATTGCCTACACTTGAGTGTGGGTGTTGGCAGAGATTGCCATAGTAGCACATTTACTTACACCAATTAGTATATTAGAGCCAGAGCTCACGTGATCGAACCCTGGTGGAACATTATTTTCACAATGTGCGTCCACACTTAAGGGGGGGTGTTGGGAGAGATTACTCACACTCTTAAATGTATAAGGAAATATAGTAGCACATTTACTAGTACCAATTGGTTTTAGTAGAACGGTAAGCGCTTGATCCTAACAATTTATTTAGCCCTAGTAGACTTAGAAGTCTTAATGGGATGTCTTATATGCTCATCATAGTTGATGAATACTCTCAATAGACATGGGTCTTGTTCTTGTCTCATAAGAGTGATAGTGCTAAGGAATTTTCTGCTATTGTGAAGAAATTACAAAACATCTTCATAATATTTGTGGTGTCAGGAAGAAGTGATAGAAGAGGATTATTCGTCGATACCGAACTTATAAAGTTATGTGATTATCTTGGTATTCGACACGAGTTTTCTCCACCTAGAACTCCGTAACAAAACGACGTTGTTGAGCGTAAGAACCGTACCATGCAAGAGTCTGCTCGAACAATGCTAAATGAAATTAAGGTGCCTGATTTTCTTTGGGCTAAGGTAGTTGCTTGTGCGTGTTATATAGTTAATTGAGTGTCTATTAGGCACAAATTGCATAAGAGTCCCTACGAAGTCCTTAGAAAACGGCTCCCAAAAGTTAACTACTTTCATGTTTTCGGATGCAAGTGTTTGGTGTTGAATGACATAGGAAAATTGGATAAGTTTTCATCTAAGTCCATTGAATTCATATTCATAGGTTATTCAAAAACCTCAAGGGTTATAGATGTCTTGTTTCCCGATGCACTCTAGAATATATTCACGTGTCATTCAATGAGTTTGTTTCCATGACTAACATGTGCTATAGTGTACAATGTTTAGAATCTAATGTTGAGCAGTTATGCATGGATGATGATGAGTGGGGAGTGTGTGTTTCACAGATACAAAATTCATTCCTCCTTCGAAAAGTAGAAAGACAATCCCCTTATTTGTAATATTAGAAACTGATCGATCCGGAGAGTTTGTATTGGTTATGAACTAATTGATGATCACTAGTGGGTTAATGGTAAATAAGGATAAGATGTAATGAAGAAGGTTTACGGAAACTTTCTTGCTTCATTACGGATAGTCTGTGGAAGGTTGGTCTGTATGTAATTATTATATCAATGGACACTTATTAACTTGACATATTCAGAATAAGATATATTTATAATCGATAGAGTTCAGTTTTGGATTTAAGGTGGCGTAATTTCGGAATTAATAAGTTGAATATAAATATTTTGTCTTATAAATATTTTATTCAATTTATTGCAGCTACTGGTTATAGATTCATGCTCCCCGGATTGGCTCCTAACACTCGAGTGAATTCTCGTATTTTGGAACCTCGAAAATAAATTAAATAGTTGGTCTATTTAATGAATGTGCGAAATATTATTTATTCAGTAAATAATATGTAATATGGAAAATACATTTTCTATTATCTTAGTTGGCATAAAAATGGCGCTACATTTTTATTAATTTTGGGAAAAGAAATTTTTCTCTTAATTAATTATAATGCGGAAAATCTAATTATTTATGTGTTAAATAATTATAAATAAGAAATTAGTTTTATTATTGGATAAATAGGAAATTTGTTTTCCTATTAGATAAAGGATTTTTTTTCCTAAAGATAAACTTATTGTTGTAGAAAAATTCTTGGTTATTTTCCTATATAAAAAGAGTTTCTCCCAACACAACACACAATCAATGTCACGACCCGTACTTTTAACCAATACTTTAAAAGTAAACTTATTTAGGTAATTTAATAGAATATTTATCATCTACAATTAAAATAATCGGTTATTTATCCCAAACCGTGGAGCACCGCACGATAGCCTATTGTTTTGAAAGAAACGTTTTCTTGAGAAGTTAACTCTAGATCTTTTTACCACAGTGTCTATATTAGAATGAGTGTCTCGTGTATGATGTTTTGTACTTTGTGTGTGACCTGTTAGTTTGGTGCCATAAATTAAATCGGGTTGGGCCGATTACTATCCTTATTGTTTATGTAACCTTATTATTATGAATAATAAAAGCATAAATGTTATTATATATTTATTTAATCATTAAACCAATTTAATATTGTACGTAAGAATGTTTTTAGAATTAAATTGTGATAGAGAATTCATAATGTTGATAATGATTTATATCTCGATCATAGTTAACGATTTAGTATTTTTTTTTAATAAACGAAGTCTTTTATTAAGAAATATGGAAAAGGTTCGTACAAATATATCCTCCACTTATACCAAATTACGTAGACGAAGAATAGCCTACCTCTTAAAACCTATGCGTGGCAAACTCGATGTGAAGAAATCATGCACAGAAAGAAAGACAAAGATCATGTGCTTCCAAAACAATAAAATAAAATGGGAATGCATAAAATCGCAAAAGAAACTCGTCTTGTGCTCAGCATTCTCTGTATTGAAAAAAATGTTAGCTATCATCATGACAGTGTCAAGGATGTTTGAAAATGTCTTATTTGCTAATTCATTAATTCCAAAATACCTTTATATTAGCACATAATGCAGAGACTACTTATGTTATATCGAAACTGATTTGACTTATGAATCAATAATATTGAAATAATTCTTGAAAAACAAGGCTGGATAATCTCAGCAAAAAATAAATAAATAAATAAATAAAATCTAAGACAATTTCCTAGTCCGGCAGATGGAATCGGTCGATCGGTCGTTTTTATTTTTTTAGGAAACAAAGATAAGTGATTTTCACCTTTCTCAACAAAAAACAAAAAGATAAGTGATTTTTATATACTTTTTTATGTTTTATTTTTAACTTTTCCAATACACGTATCCTACAACTTTTGCACATAGATAGATTTATGTTAAGATCAAATGCTTATCGTTGTACTAAAACCAATTGATTTTAGTAGAACGGTAAGCGCTTGATCCTAATATGGCATCGGAGCCGAGAGGTAATGGGATCGAACTCATGTGTGAACATTGGTGAACATTATTTTCGAATTTATATTATGCAAGTATTGGGAGAGATTACCACACTTAGAAGGGTGTGTTGAAGCCCTTAATTAAGATTAAAAATTAAAAATTGTGCAAGTGATGAGAGAGATTACCCACACTTGAGGGAGGTGTTGGGAGAGATTACCCACACTCTTAAATATATAAGGAAATATAATAGCACATTTACTGACACAAGTAGTTATACCAATTGGTTTTAATAAAACGGTAAGCGCTTGATCCTAACATTGTATTAGAGCAGTTATACCAATTGGTTTTAGTGGAACAGTAAGCGCTTGATCCTAACATGGTATCAGAGTCATAGGTCATGAGATCGAACCTTGGCGTGAATATTTTTTCACAATTTATATTGTGCAAGTGTTGGGAGAGATGGGGCGTGTTGAACCTCAATTAATGTGCAAGCGTTGGAAGAGATTGCCTACACTTGAGTGTGGGTGTTGGCAGAGATTGCCATAGTAGCACATTTACTTACACCAATTAGTATACTAGAGCCAGAGCTCACGTGATTGAACCCTGGTGGAACATTATTTTCACAATGTGCGTCCACACTTAAGGGGGGGTGTTGGGAGAGATTACTCACACTCTTAAATGTATAAGGAAATATAGTAGCACATTTACTAGTACCAATTGGTTTTAGTAGAACGGTAAGCGCTTGATCCTAACAATTTATTTAGCCCTAGTAGACTTAGAAGTCTTAATGGGATGTCTTATATGCTCATCATAGTTGATGAATACTCTCTATAGACATGGGTCTTGTTCTTGTCTCATAAGAGTGATAGTGCTAAGGAATTTTCTGCTATTGTGAAGAAATTACAAAACATCTTCATAATATTTGTGGTGTCGGGAAGAAGTGATAGAGAGGATTATTAAATCGATACCGAACTTATAAAGTTATGTGATTATCGTGGTATTCGACACGAGTTTTCTCCACCTAGAACTCCGTAACAAAACGACGTTGTTGGCGTAAGAACCGTACCATGCAAGAGTCTGCTCGAACAATGCTAAATGAAATTAAGGTGCCTGATTTTCTTTGGGCTAAGGTAGTTGCTTGTGCGTGTTATATAGTTAATTGAGTGTCTATTAGGCACAAATTGCATAAGAGTCCCTACGAAGTCCTTAGAAAACGGCTCCCAAAAGTTAACTACTTTCATGTTTTCGGATGCAAGTGTTTGGTGTTGAATGACATAGGAAAATTGGATAAGTTTTCATCTAAGTCCATTGAATTCATATTCATAGGTTATTCAAAAACCTCAAGGGTTATAGATGTCTTGTTTCCCAATGCACTCTAGAATATATTCACGTGTCATTCAATGAGTTTGTTTCCATGACTAACATGTGCTATAGTGTACAATGTTTAGAATCTAATGTTGAGCAGTTATGCATGGATGATGATGAGTGGGGAGTGTGTGTTTCACAGATACAAAATTCATTCCTCCTTCGAAAAGTAGAAAGACAATCCCCTTATTTGTAATATTAGAAACTGATCGATCCGGAGAGTTTGTATTGGTTATGAACTAATTGATGATCACTAGTGGGTTAATGGTAAATAAGGATAAGATGTAATGAAGAAGGTTTACGGAAACTTTCTTGCTTCATTACGGATAGTCTGTGGAAGGTTGGTCTGTATGTAATTATTATATCAATGGACACTTATTAACTTGACATATTCAGAATAAGATATATTTATAATCGATAGAGTTCAGTTTTGGATTTAAGGTGGCGTAATTTCGGAATTAATAAGTTGAATATAAATATTTTGTCTTATAAATATTTTATTCAATTTATTGCAGCTACTGGTTATAGATTCATGCTCCCCGGATTGGCTCCTAACACTCGAGTGAATTCTCGTATTTTGGAACCTCGAAAATAAATTAAATAGTTGGTCTATTTAATGAATGTGCGAAATATTATTTATTCGGTAAATAATATGTAATATGGAAAATACATTTTCTATTATCTTAGTTGGCATAAAAATGGCGCTACATTTTTATTAATTTTGGGAAAAGAAATTTTTCTCTTAATTAATTATAATGCGGAAAATCTAATTATTTATGTGTTAAATAATTATAAATAAGAAATTAGTTTTATTATTGGATAAATAGGAAATTTGTTTTCCTATTAGATAAAGGTTTTTTTTTCCTAAAGATAAACTTATTGTTGTAGAAAAATTCTTGGTTATTTTCCTATATAAAAAGAGTTTCTCCCAACACAACACACAATCAATGTCACGACCCGTACTTTTAACCAATACTTTAAAAGTAAACTTATTTAGGTAATTTAATAGAATATTTATCATCTACAATTAAAATAATCGGTTATTTATCCCAAACCGTGGAGCACCGCACGATAGCCTATTGTTTTGAAAGAAACGTTTTCTTGAGAAGTTAACTCTCCATTGATTCACCATTAAACAACCATCTTTATCTTTACTTTCTCCATTTCATCTTCCAATCTATTTCTCTCATTCTCTAGCAAAGTCCGATTCCAACACTCTCACAATAAGAAATACTAGCAAGCTATAAGGCCCGTTGAAGAAAATTGCTTAACAAGCCCAGGGTTTCTTGCCATACTAGGCCGGATAAATCATGAAATTTCTTGGTGCCAAAAGATGGTGATGATTTCATAAATTCAAAAATGCTATCAATTGCTATATTTATTATACATTTTTTTAAGTACATTATTTTTAGCAAGCATTGGGATATGATAGCTAGAATATAGATTTCACGATTTCATTTACACTGGGTTTTATGATATAAAACAAAAATAATGCTAAAAAATTTAGACTGTTGATGCAGTGTTTTTTTTTATATATTATTCCCAAACTTATAATTTTCCTACCATAAATATGTTTTTCTTTGAAAACGTTATTTTATAAGCAATACGAATTATATTATATTTTGTTAGAATGATTATAAGTTATGATATTTACAATAATATCATGATAATGATTTTGGAAGAAATATATATTTCAACTATAAAAGGTTTGTGAAATATTAGATTTATTTTTTAGGAATTAATTAGTTATATGGAAGGAAATTTGAATTATGAGTTTAGGATTCAAGTTTGATAAGAATTTTTAAAACATATATTAAAATAGTTAATATCAAAAAAAAATTGTAAATAAAATACATGACTTATAAACATAATAGCTATGAGAAAGTTTGTATTTGAGGAAAGTTCTTTTACTAGATTTAGTATATGTTTTAATCATGAATATACTTTAGAAATAATATATTTTATAGGATATGATGAGTTTTTTAGAGTTAACATTTAGAGTATAAAATTTGATTCATATATATATATATATATATATATATATATATATGTGTGTGTGTGTGTGTGTGTGTGTGTGTGTGTGTGTGTGTGTGTGTGTGCTTTAGGATGTTATAAGTTTTTTTAAGAAATATGATTTATAAGGAATCTAGTTAATAATTTTTATAGATTTTTGTCCAAAAGGATAAAATTATCCAAAAATCGGGATTGAAGGAAACTGTAATTTAATAAGGACAAAAGTAACATTTATGAAGTAACAAATGTGAAATAGAGTAAATATGAAGTAACAATTGTGAAACACAAAGTAACATTAACACGTGAAGTAACAATTTTAAAGTAACAATTGTGATTTTTGTTCTTTATAATAATGAAATATGTTACTTTTGTCCTTCCAGACCCATTTATTAAATTTTTTTTGTCCTTGTGGCCATTTCCCCTAATTTTTAAGACATTTAGGTACTTTTTAGATAAACATGAACACTATGAAAAAGGAAATCAGGATAAGAAATGCTACAGTTCATGTCACCCCATTTATTTTTAGTTTGCATTGAATCCTCAAGGGTCCCGACACTAGCCCCTACTCACGGGTAGTAGATGTGAGCTCCCTACTCATAGGTAATAGATGTGAGAATTTTGCCGGAGCCGGTTAGTCCCCATCAATGGGCAAGAATAAAGGATATCTGGTCTGCATCTAGTTCATTTATTTCGGTTGTGACATGAGAATTATTTCGGTTGTGACATGAGAACTGTCACATTAGTAACGTCAGCTTAAGGTCCTTATTTTGGAGATAGTCTTACTTATAAATTTAGCAAAATTACTTCAGCATATTAGATTAGTTAATATTATCATTTAATTTCAGTATTTTATTTATGATACTTGTTTTCTAGTATTCTACTTTTAGTATTATTTTAGAACTATTTTAACCAGTAAACTCAGGATAGCATATAGACCGAGCTTTAAAATTATGACTTTTAGCTTCCGCGATTTAATTAGGTTTGTAATACTGAGGCTTCGTGATTCGGGATTTTTATCTTGAATAATGGCCGAGCGATTCGTCTTTTCAAAAAATACGTAGTTTTCGGGGAACGGGTCGTTACAATCAATCCACACGCCAATTTAGAGAGAGAAAGAATAAAATATTTCTATCTTGTTTTAGCACTTGGAAGAGGAACAACTAGGGTTTTTCTTGAAGCATATTCGAGAAGGTTCGAATACAAGATCGACGTTCACCAGTCGTCGCTTGGAAATGCAATCCGGAAGATCACGGCATCTCGATTCGATTGGGTAATCTCGTAACATTTTCTTTTATGTATTAATGAATAGAGTTTGAGAATGTGATAAACACAAGAGTAAACTTCAACTTAGTTTATTCATTGAGTAAAAAGATGTATAAATAGATACAATTGAGATAGAGAGACTAGCTAGCTAGCTTGGGCGGCCACTTGAGTATGTAGATGTGGGCGGCAAGCATGCAAAAGTAAAAAGTAAAAGTTATGTCTATGACATAAAGTAAACTAGAGTTTGACATATTAATTGTTTATATGACTCACAATTAATATGTCTTTTACAATTAATTTTACAATAAAATAAGGTGTACAAAATATTATGCACGAAATCCTAAGGCTCAGCAATCTGCTGAGCACCCTGCTGAGCACCTTGCTGAAGCCTCAGCAGACTGAGTCTGCTGAGTAAAGTCTGTTGAGTAATATTTCCACACCCTCAAATCGGGTCAGTATATGTTGATGCGACCAAGTTTGCTACTTAGTCTCTTTGAACATAAGAGGTGGAATAGCCTTGGTAAGAATATCGATTCGATCTGCTGAGGAACATCTTTGGAGTTGAATAATCTTGGCATCAATCTTCTCCTTCGAAAAGTGTCATCACAATGTCCACATGCTTGGTTTTATCATGATGGACTGGATCTTCTCGCCATGCATAAGGTGAATTATTATCACAACAGAGTGTGATAGGTTCTTGATCTGATTCTTTGAAGTTCGGTCAACTTTTTAGCCATAGAGCTTCACAAATGCCAAGTACAAGTGCCCTTAGTTCAGCTTCAGCACTGCTTCTTGACACAGTAGGTTGTTTCTTGCTCCTCCAAGTAACCAGTTCCCCATATATATGAGCAATAGCCTGTGGTAGACCTCTCATGTCAATGTGACATCCAAATTGATCAACATCGATGTAGACGCTTGATTGATCTATCGGTGAGACTTGGTGAAGTGCGGGCCTTGGCCAGAGTGGATTTTAAATACCTCATATCCTATTCATCGCATCCCAATGTTGCTCGGTAGGGCAATGCATGAATTGATTGACTGTGATCGACCCATATGCAATATCGGATCTTGTGTGAGAAAGGTATATGAGTTTGCCTACAAGCCTTTGATATTGTTCTTTCCTGACAGCAATGTCACCATGTAGTAGGGTATGACCTGGGTCTCACTGGAGATCTGACGAGTTTGCATCCCAAAGATGCCGCTTTCTTTGATGAGTCCAGGACATACTTCCTTTGGGAGACCCGAAATGCCATTGGTGTTTCTAGCTACTTCCATACCAAGAAAGTACTTGAGGTAGCCCGGATCTTTAACTTGGAACACCTTTGCCAAGTAGTCTTCAAGTTCGGATTTCATGAGAGTCTTCCCGATGAAGGATGATATCATCCACATATACAATTAGAATGGACCTCCTCTCGTTGGTTGTCTTGACAAACATGGTGTGATTAGAGTTGCATTGATGATATCCAAGCAGCTTTAACCACGAGTAGTGAGTTTTCCAAACCAGGCTCTTGGGATTGCTTCAGGCCATATAGAGATTTCCTGAGTTTGCATACCTTGCCCCGAGTGTGGGGATTGACAAAACCAGAGGTACATTCATATAGACTTCCTCGGTGAGATCACCATTGAGAAAAGCATTTTTGATATCCAATTGGTGTAGAGGCGATCCAGTTGGACAGACTAGAGAGATCGAACCACGACAAGTGTTGTTGAGTTTGCCACTGGTGCAAAAGTTTCCTTATAGTCAATACCATAAGTTTGAGTGAATCCCTTGCTACCAATCGGCTTTGTACTTGTCAATTGTACCATCGATTTGTATTTAATAGTGAATAACCATCTGCAGCTAAGCTGTCTTCTTGCCTTTTGGGAAGAGTTGTGAGGTCCCAAGTATGATTATCCGGAGAGCGATCATCTCTGTTTTAACAAAGACCTTCCCACTTATCATTTTGAAGGGCCTCACCGAATATTTCTAGGGATAGAATGAGAGTCCAGTCTGTGTAAACATGGCAAAGACAGGAGACAACCGATCATAAGATAAATAAGTATGAATAGAATGATCGGTGCATGATCTTTTCCCTTTCCTTAGAGCAATAGATGCGTCATCAATGTCGATGAGGCTGCGAGGATCTGCAGATTGTTGAGTGTCGGTGGGCTCGGGATCGGCAGAGCTCGAGTCGGTTGGTTCTTTGAGGATCGATGAGTCGCTTTGTGAGTCGGTAGGTCTTGGGGTTCGATCTGCTTGAGGATCGATGGAGTTCTTTGAGGTTAAGAGTTTGTCAAGGAAGGGTTTAGGTCAATTTCTATCGAGTTTCCATCGGTGATTGCGCCTCGGTGGACTTGTTTGTAGTAGGAGTCCTTTCAAAAAATTTACATCCATAGAATTGTAAAATCTCTTTTCGGAAGAGAGTAGCACTTGTAACCTTTCCTGTCCTTTTTGCATATCCTAGGAAAATGCACTTGTGAGCTTTGGGATCAAGTTTGCTTCATGTTGGGCATGAATATAGACAAACACAAGACAACCAAAGATTTTTGGAGGTAATCGGGAAATAAGATGGGGCGGAGTGTGTGTCCAGAGGGGGTTTTGATAGGAGTTTTGAAGCCTAGTACCTGCCGGGAAGTCTGCATTGATTAAGTATGTGGAAGTCAATATGGCTTCACCCCACATATATTTTGGAACATTTGTGGTAAACATAATAGACCTAGCCATTTCAAGCGGATGCTGTTCTTTCTCTCAAGAACCCCATTTTGGCCGAGGGTTTCAACACAACTACACGATATGGACAATCCTTTATCCATCAAGAAATTACCGAGATAAGACTCATAATATTCAAGAGCATTGTCTGTCTTCAAGATTTTGATCTTAGTGTCAAACCGAGTGGAGACCATGTTGTAAAATTCTTGAAAGATGGGTCCAACTTCGGACTTATCCTTCATTAAAAATAACCAAGTGGTTCTCGTGTGGTCATCTATGAAGGTAACAAACCACCTCTTTCATGTTATGCTTTTTACTCTTGAGGGTCCCCATACGTCACTTGTGAATTAAGGTGAATGGTGTGGATGGTAAGTAAGGTAATTTTGCATACACAGATTTGGTGAGTTTAGCAAGCCGACAAATATCACATTGAAGATCATTCAAATTACAACCTTTAAACAATTCAGATCTATAGACTTTAAATAACTAAAAGCCCAGGATGTCCTAGTCTATAATGCCATAACATGATATTGTCTAGGTTTTGAGTGCAGTTCTTGGCGCATTCGATTCGAGTCTTGATCTTACATGTCTTCAAAGTGAGGTTGACCACAAATGTTTGACTGAGCAAGGTTTAGCGATCCCCAATCATCGCCTTTGAGGAATGATCCCGGAATGTGCACCGATTCTCATTAAAAACAACAGTCCAGTTCAAATCTTTAGTAAGTTTCTTGTGAGATATGAGATTGCAATCTAATTTTGGAACAAATAGGACATTCTGCGAGCATATCTTATTAGTAAGTCGCACCGACCAAAACCTTTTTGCACTAGAGATAGATCCATCAATAGCCTTAATATTGTGAATTTGGGGACATGGCTTAAGTTGAGTAATGAGATTTTTATTACCATCATATGGGATGAGGCCCAGAGTCAACAATCCAGGTTTCATTACTAATAGATGAGTAGAATTTACCATGTCTTGGCATGAGAGGCTATGTCGGTAGAGTGACTACCTCCCTTTTGTTGAGTTAGGAAGGCTTTGAATGCGAAGTTTGAGCATTCAACTGTTGTCATCTTCTTCCTCACTTACATGTATGCCTTGACTTTCCTTGGCGGTGTCCTGAGGTCTTGGAGGAGTTAGGCTTGCCATGTAGCTTCCAGCAAGTGTCCTTGGTGTGATTAGTGCGCTTTGCGTGGTCACGAAACGGCTTCCCGATTTTATCAAGAGAGCTCTCAGAGCTTGATAGAGCCTCGGCAGGTTCCCCGACGGTCGGGGGGTGGCACTTTCGGTAGGGTTGTCGGCAGGGGTTCAAAGAAAGATCACTTTCCTCCTGCTTTCCTCATGTTTGACCTCAAGCAAACATGGATTTGAGATTTGGAAGAGGTTTAGTAGCAAGAATTCTACCTCGACATCATCAAGAGTAGGATTCATCCGATGGGAATTTGAATACTCTCTTTTTCTCGATAATGTCTTTAAAGAGTGCAAGATCTTTAACATCATTCCAGGGTGAGTTTCCAACATATCTAGGTGTTGCCATGCCTTAGATAGTTGATTAAAGTATTGAGTTCTGAGACATATCCCCTTGTCTCGCAATTTTGAATCTGAGCTTGAGTTCATGTACTTGGATGTATTGTCCTTTTTTTTGAGTAAAGGTCTCGGCATTGTCCCATTTCCTTAGCGATGTCATACATCATAAAGTTCTCACTGATCTCTTTTGTCATAGACCTCGTGAGGATGGTCATGACTTGGTTATTTTCTGTGTCCCATGCTTCAAACTTGGGGTCGGGCCGATTTAGTGAGGCGTTTGGAACCAGCATGATATCCCATCTTGCCCTGGCCGGAGATATACATTTTCATAGACCTTGACCATAGCAAGTAATTGTTACCATCAAGTTTATGATTTGTAAAGAAGAGTGTTCGCTATCCCAATCTGCTTTGAGGCAAATGTGAGTCTCATCAAGAAGATGAAACTTCGAGATAATGTTGACATTTTTCTCAAAAGAACCGAGTTTTGCAAATGGATTTTAGAACTCGAGAAGGCTCGATACCATGAAGAGAGTTTGAGAATGTGATAAACACAAGAGTAAACTTCAACTTAGTTTATTCATTGAGTAAAAAGATGTATAAATAGATACAATTGAGATAGAGAGACTAGCTAGCTAGCTTGGGCGGCCACTTGAGTATGTAGATGTGGGCGGCAAGCATGCAAAAGTAAAAAGTAAAAGTTATGTCTATGACATAAAGTAAACTAGAGTTTGACATATTAATTGTTTATATGACTCACAATTAATATGTCTTTTACAATTAATTTTACAATAAAATAAGGTGTACAAAATATTATGCACGAAATCTAAGGCTCAAGAATCTGCTTGAGCACCTGTGAGCACTTCTTGAAGCCTCGTGCAGATCGAGTCTCACGAGTAAAGTCTGTTGAGTAATATTTCCACAATTAATTAATCATTCATTAGTTAATTAGATCACAAAATTCATGTTTCCGCTATAGATCTTGATCTAATCAAGATCTAGACGAATCTGTGTAGGTTCTGGCTCGACCCAATTCGTTCGAATTGGGTCTTCAGGTCGGATTCCGATTCCGGCAACTCCAACACTTTATGCACTGCTTATGCGATTTCTGTGTGTTTATCCCAATAACAGAGCTTTATCCTAAAATTCAAAGGCAGACGAGTTAGGGTTTGTACACTATAAATAGAGTAGGAAACCATTGATGTAAATTCAAGCAAAACAGAAGAAAGCTTCAATAAAATCTCATGTTTTTACCTTCGATGTGCGGTTCTTTACAATATATATATCTTTCCCTAAAAAAAATACAATATATTGTTGGGAAAGTGTATCGTGTGGAGTGATTTACGGAACACATCAGTAATTAATGGAAGTAAATACGAAACAATAATTATAAAAAAAAAACATTGGAAAAAAAATTCGTTTAACTAAATAGATCTTACAACATAACTATCACCGTACAAATTGACTCAGAAACGATGAAAGATAAATTACAATGCATAAGGACTAGAGATCAAACTGAGGCGAGTAAGTTACTCTTTCCTTAAGACAAATTGCTCCGGTATGGTGCCCACGGTAGTAGCAACTGTCTCCCAAGATTCAACGGCTTTACGTCTCGGATTTATAGGCACTTAAAAAATCTGAGCTCCGGCGAACTTATAGAGTGCTCCAGCTTCTCTTCGACTCAAAACACTAGATCTATATGAGAGACTCTTTGTAGTGAAAGACACAAGAGAGAATTCGATAAACTAACTTTCATCCAGGGGGTTCGTTATATAGTGGAGAGGACGAGCCGATGCTCGAATCTGGTTGGCTAGATGACACAGTCGGCCAACTTTTCCCTTAAGAAAAGTCTACTAGAGTGGTTGACTAAATGGCCGCCCTTACTCTTGCATTTGATTGGTCGGATGACGTGTCGTCTGAATTCTGATTGGTCGGATGACACAACGAATTCTGATTAGTCGGATGACACAGTCACATGCCAAAAATATAAATTAATTTTTGGCTAATTTCATAACGAAATTTTGTCCAAAAAATTATTGCAAACATCCGATCCGATCCGAACCGAGCTTGAGCCAGCCAGCCGGACGGCAGCGTGCGCGCGTGTAGAAGTGTCTAAGTTCTTCCCTTGGGGCACATCCTTAAAAGTCACACTAGCTCTTATCTCGTTTAGATTGGTGGAATGAGCTCTTATCTCGTTTAGATTGGTGGAATGTAATGGAATGAATCTGTTAGAATGGAATGCAATGGAATGATATCATTCCATTGCATTTGATAGGCAATGGAATTGAATCGTTTCTTATTGCAAAATTTATTTTTTCGTTGGAATTTTGAAGGAATAAAAATCATCCATTTTCATTCCGTTGGAATGAAAACATATTTCATTCTTCCGTTGCCAAACACGCCAAATTGATGGAATGGAATGAAAAAACCATCTCATTTCATTCCATTACCACAATCCAAACGTGCTATTATTACATGAGTTCCCAAACCTCAAGTTACCAATGTGGGAGAATGGGGTGAGGTTCTCCCTTCAACTCCCATTGTAACGCCCCCAGACCCCGGGTATGGTTGTGCTACATGAGTCATAAATGGTCCGGTCGATTGTTTAGACCTTCGTCCTCGCTTGGTCTAAAAGGGCTAACCCGAGTTGACAAGACATTTATGTCTCACACTTATATGGGGGTGAGCATTCTACTACTTTACCGATGTGGGACTTTACATTCTCCCCCTCTTATAAGGGAGTCCTCAGCAGGGCGGCCAAGACTGTTTCTGAATCGTCCCTATCAGAGGTAACTAGAGGTCATCCTTACACCGTCTTTTTGTACGGTGCAACACATAGTTTCGTCTGATAGTCGGCTTTGAATACCATTCTGTAACCGTACAGACCCCGGCCTGGTTGCGCTAAATGAGTCATAAATGGTCCGGTCAACTGCTTAGACCTTCGTCCTCGCTTGGGAGCATTCTACTATTTTACCGATGTAAGACTTTATACTCATCTCCTACATCTTTCCAACCAACTTTAAGTATTAATTTTTCTTTCACCCGATATTCGAATCAAGTGATTCCAAAGTCAAACATCATCTACTCCGTGTGTAGTATTTTTAGACGTAATAATCCCCCGGTTAATCACACCGGAGCGTATCCGAAATTCGCGCTTAAATTAACTGTTTCAACACATGTTTCAAGCCCCCATTTCATGGGTTTTGGTTTATATCTCCATTCTCCAACATGTATATCTTAAAACTCCTGGTCTTTTAAATTGTTTTCTTAAATACACATAAAAATCATACGCCTTTAATTTATGTGTATTTTTAGTTTCTCCGTAGAATGAAGGGTGCATGGCAGTTGTTTTATTTAATCATTGAATCATGGTCATCTTTCAGATTTGAAAACGGAAGATGAATTCATTTGAATTGATTCTTGAGAACTACGTTGGACTATTTCACTAGTTTGTTTGTTGGGAAAATGGATTCAATTTAAATCGAATCTTGACAACTTTATTTTGTAGTATTTTGATTTTCTGTCTTTAGGTGCCGTATGCAATAGGCAATGGAATCACGAATGATTCAACTTAAATTAAATAAAACTAACTTAATTTATCAATTTTCAATAAAATACTTTTTATTTTTTATTCTTTGTAACGATCCAACCCAAAAAAATGAGTAATTTCAGATCGACCTTCTAGGTCATTACCCAAGATTTCGTACTTTTTTTACATTTCGAATCACGAAGCCTCATGTTACAATAATTGCGTGAAAGATAACACGATTAGCTCAGCTTACTAAAACACCATTCATGAAGTATAACACTTCATATTATTCAGAAGTCATCAATCAACCCTCAAATTTCCAACATTATTTATAATAGTTTATCATACTTAAACTTAACTTAAAGTACTTAAACAGAGGAGAAATCCACAACATTCACAAATTCGTTATTACATATCACCGACACTATTCTCATACTACAAAATTTTACATAGTAAGTGAAGAGTCCTTATACCATGAGTAGTCCACGGATACCCTAGGATGAGGTGACATTGCACTTATGGGGTTTAACATATGCAAAGCTCCTCCTGGAACTTGGACATGGACACTAGTAGGTACGGACGGACTACACTGTCCCTTCTTCAGATCCTTTCAAATCGTGTAGGAGTCGTGATGCTCATCTGCTAAGATGTAAGATAAGAGGTGAGTTTACGAGGCTCGGTAGGAAAACATCGCATCAAAGAAATTTCATATATGTCGCTGGGATCAGAACAGAGTTTCTAGTTCTGTTTCGCAAATAGTGAATGCATAAATATACTAACATATAACTAGTTAATCAAATAAGAGAAAATATGACATGCTTTATCAGACTACTAACTACTTCAACGTGTAGCACATAAACTTCCATTACATTCATCAACTCATTTACTTAACATCATGATGTTCATTTTTTATGGCTTTAAGACCATATCATTTTTAGTAGAGTCCAACATGAAGAGCCTAGGATTGCTTTTGTTCATGAGTACCATGCCACGTATAGTATAGCCCAACATATGGAGAGCATGCTTAACTTTGACAAACCGGATTTGGACCACTATCATATCCCATGGTCAAAGACTGATGCCAAGGACCCTTAAGGATTCAGTGTCTTTATTTATATCAAAGTACGTGACCATGAATGTCTGCTTAAAGCATCTCTTTATGCTTTTTTACATCACATTCTTAGTACTCATAAATGAACATCACATATACCAAATACTCCTATAACATGCTTTCTATATAACATAGAAAGTATATGTCAACTAACACATAATCATACAACGTATCAATCTAAAAACATGCATTCTATTATCACATATTAGCCATTACAAGGTTTCCTTACCCTTAACATTTCAACAAGTATCAAAGATCCATTGAATTCATATATTAAGGCAAGTTCCATGTTTACAAATACATAGAACCCTATAAGCATGAGATCTATATCATATATACATAAAAGTCTTGAAATCATTTTAAATTACCAATTAAAACATGAACATGAACTTTTCATTTTAGATCCTAAAACATGATTTTTCTTTAATGCCCAATAAACCAGTGCTTGCACAGATTATCATACGAAAACATTTACATATTAATCACTCCCATATTATAAAAAACTACTGCAGATTCCTATTCCAGTAAGAAGACTGCCGCCTAGACGGTACATTGGTGTGTCGTTGAGACGTTGGCCAGCAACTAGAAAATTTCCAGAACATTTATTTTATCATGTAACATGGTTAACTAAGACACATACCTAGTAATTGAAAACTCAGAATGCAAAAACAGTTAGCACATAGCATGAATATCAACACAAAAAAAAAAAACCATTTGCATATAAATGACGTAAAGAGTTTGATGTATGAGTCCTTACCTTGATAGATAAGGGTAAGATCAACGTCGCTATCTTCTTCCAGTAAAAAAAAGATATTCCTCCCCTAACAATGATTCAACACAAGCCAACACAAACCAACGTACTAATCGGTAGCTGTGACAAGGAGCTACTTATGTTTTGCCTTACCTATAAAATGGCAATCATTCAGCAACTTTTCTAATACCGGCCAGTACATATAATATGGGCATGAATAAGTTTAAAGCCACTATGTTTAAGGCCAAACTTTTCATTCTCCTCTCCCTCCTCATTGCCACAGGTCATTCTTCTCTCCCTTATTTGCAATTAATATCATACATTTTGAAACTCTATTGGTTGTGTCACCTATTGTTGTGACCAATTGGTTGTGTCCGTATCATTGCTCTTTCCTCTTTCTTCTTTGAGTAATGATACAGACACAACCAATTCATCACCACGAGTGACACAACCTAATCATCCACCCTTGATTAGGTTGAGTCTCCATTCATCATCATCTAAACTCATCCTAATCAAGGATGGATGATTAGGTTGTGTCACTCGTTATGCCCAATTGGTTGTACCCGTATCATTTCTCCTTTTTTTTTTTTTTCATCCATCACTTTTGAATATTATATCCTTATGATTTAAATATTTGAAATAACTATTATTGTAATACTAACGCTTGAGAACAATTTTTTGGCAGCTGAAATAGAAGGCAGGCCCATGTTTAGATCAATGAAGAGCGACGAGTGTCCTGGGACATGCTTCGTCACTAGTACCAAATGTCGAAGTCCATACCCAGATGATTATGACTGCATTTGTTACTTTGAAAATCCTAGGGGGACCGTAGGGGAATGCAAACTATTCTAAGACTACTTCCCTATGAAAAGTTCTTGGGTGCCGTATGTGGAGTGAAGCCGTATGATATGATCAACATCATATGTTTCTAAATTGGATTCAAGCTGTGTGGTTCAGATTTGTTTAACTGTCAAGTCTCCCTAAACATAGATAACACACGACAACTTCCCCTTTGTCTGTGATCCCTAAACCATCTTAAGTTTTCCGTATGTAGTCAAACTGTCTTTCACATGCAAAATAAATAGTATTTATATTCTACGTATTAAAGACTTTCAGTGGGGTC
This sequence comes from Gentiana macrophylla, assembly GCA_026214975.1. NCBI lineage: Eukaryota > Viridiplantae > Streptophyta > Magnoliopsida > Gentianales > Gentianaceae > Gentiana > Gentiana macrophylla. Next base: position 15,498,694 of record CM047809.1, on the reverse strand, counting down.
ACTGACCCACCCACCCACCCCCCAGGCTACATACATACACCTCTGTGTACTATAATGACAAGCAAGGCCGATTCCACGAGGAATCGATCAAGTATCAAAGTCTATCTCCCACTTAGTTTAGGCTAACAATATTCAGGAATGAGTGATCTATTACAGCCATCAAAAGCTAACGATAGAATGATACAAGCTTAAAACGATGATAAATGGAACATAGTCAAACCTTTATCCAGTTGATTACTATCGCCCCCTAATCGATTACCGGGGATGAGTTTATACCAACCAACCGTCCCAAGGTTTCATCAATGTAATTGTGGATGAAATCTCTTAAGCTAGATCGTGTATAGACACTAATGCCGCAATCTAAAACCCCATGTCCATATCAATAGTCAGCCTTGAAGGATATGATTTAATTGATTGAAAATGCATAACGCTCTAGAGACGCTCGATTTGCATTGAAACCCTCAACACAAAATCATATCTAAACAACTTATGTGGTTTTACATGATGACTCTTGAGCCCCTTTCCACATTCATTCGCAACATACATTTATAAAAATTATGTGTGATCATAAATTAGGTTATCAAACATATCAAGCATTTAACACAATCTCTAGAACACAAATTCATTGATAGATAAAGATCAAAAGGAAACCAATTACCAAATCATCAATTAGAGGTTTAATTTCACCAATCTTCAAATAATTTGGCTATGAACTAGATTAGCTACTCAGGCTTGTTTATTTATTTTTTTTATTTTTTATTTTTTATTTTTTATTTTTTTTGAGGAGCTCATAGGCTTGTTTAGAAAACAAGAAATAACTAAAATCGGACTCACAAAGATCAAATATAAGAAGAAAATAAAGTTACTCATAGAATAAATCATCAAAGAAGAGCCAAACTTCAACCATCTCCATTCCATCTTGTCAAGAATACAACGGGGAAAGGATTAGAACTCACAATCTAGTGTTTGATCTATGAAAAATACAAGAAAATTAATCTAAAAGCTAATCTAAGGAAGAACAAAACACGAAGAAAATATAGCCTAATATGCCTTAAAATATCGGTTAGAGGGGATAAAATTCGATTATGAGGCTTAAATGGGTCGAAAATAAGCTTCCAGCAGTCCCTACACACGCCTTGAATCTTCGGGCTCACGCCCGAGACGTATCAAACGGACAGAATGTATGAAAAAACGTCCCGGGAACACGCCTAAAGACTTGAAAATTGGTGAATCGCAACAGCACTAACATGTCTTTAGTAATTCAGCAATTATTTTGTGTGAAGAGCTCTGATTCAAGTTATAAGCATGGAAAGCACAATCAATTCTCTACAACATTCATGCGGACAACGATATAAGCAGAACAAAATAATCGTAACAGTACAAGTGATTGTATAAAATAATCGTAACATGATAAAAATGACAAAAAAATGATTGTATAAAATAATCATTTCAAAACTTTGACAGCACAAAATAATCGTAATAAGATAAAATGGTGAATCAAAACACGTAACAGTATAAAACGTCGGTAAAAATTATTCGGCACACAATATGGTGCTTGATGATTTTTTTGAGAAGTGGTGCTTGATGATTTGACGCTGCAATTATATACTCAATTGTGTTGCAAGGATATCTACTACGAGTAATTTGTCAGTCAATTTTTTTCTTGACAAAACCGTTAAAAGAAACGAAGATCTTCTTCATGACTGCAATCATTCTGAGATGCCCCCGTCTTCATAAGCAAACCCGCAATCATTCTGCCATTCGAATACCCGCCCACAAGTATAATCACACTTCCAACCAATATATTCCAGAACTTGAATCAGTTCTTGCTGCACTGTGTAAAAAAGAAAGAAACAAACCCAACATGTACCCAATGGACAAATAAACGGCATACAATGCTAAAAAAAGAGGCCTAAACACACTTGGACAACAGAAATGAGGTGGATGATAAGACATAGATTTCAGGTTTCGTCTTATGACAGTCCGCTCTAATATCATGTTGAATTTTCATCTCTCGTAATAGCTTATGTTGTTAGGATGTTAGGAAGCTAAGTCCATTAGTGTACTTAAACATAACACACTTCAACACATGTAATAAAAACGCTCTACATGATATAAGCAGGTCCAACTATATGAAGCAAAAGCACTCCAAAACTCTGAACATGAGTAGGAAAGTAAGAAAGTGGATCCCGACCCACCCAGTGTGGACAGTTAGTAGGTTGTAATTGGTCGTTATCTTATAATTGCATCGATCATGATAAAACATAATAATATGGAATCGTAAAGAAAAAAGACGATGGTACGGTACCTGAGGTATTTGACAATCATTGATCATATGCCCACATCCTCCTACTTGAGGGGCTTCATACCCTGCACCATGTATAGTTCAAAATGATTTCAAGAAACAACATTTCAATTGTGTTTGATCTGAATTTAGAAAACTGTCCACACCAAGGCAGAATTGGTGTTCTACATAACCTACAACATTCAACAGACTAATTACAGAATCCAGATAAATATTTCATTTCATTTATGTTCAATTTAAAGCAACATAGCATAGGTCATGTTTAACTTAGGAAGCTAGAAATCCAGATAAAACAGAGGTAGGTCAGATTAAAAGAGTTTGCGGAGTTGATTGTTGTTATTGTACTGTAATATAAATACAGTATTGTTTGTATACATCACCTTAGATGTTCTAAACTCATTCACTGCCATTCTTAGGGAATCGTCAGACAAAATCAAGCGAGAAAGTGCCCCGGTGCTTAATCTGCAACGTGCATTAGAAAACCGTAACTCTCGAGAAGATACAGACAAGCTGGAGTGCAGAAGTTACCCTAGATGATGAATGAAGTTGTTACCCCAGCTTCTTAGATGCATCTGCAACGGAACCATTGACTGCAACTAGTAGATCAAGTAAAGCTTGCATTCCCTGAAAAATAATCATCAACAAAGGAAGAAAAACATATATACACACATAAGCGCTACAGTTTCCACATCCAAGCTCAAAAGACAAAAGACTATCAACATAGAACGTAGAGTGTACCATAACAAATTTTGGATTATTTGGTCCAATCTGAGAACCAAGTTCTGATCCCTTGATGGTAGATTTTGCAGGGAGTATTTGAAGAAGCTCGTGAGGAGGTGTATATGAATCCAAGTTAACAGGATTCCTAACTAGTTTCACAAAAAAAAAACAAATCAGCAACCATACAACTAGCATTAGACTGTGGAGTTCTCATGCTCAACTTTTCAACTATGCAATAAGAAGGCAAACACTGGTAGCATATAGCACGTGACTAAGAAACTATATAAACTCTTAAAAAGGAATATATGAGGTACCATATAGCACATAACTGCCTTGAATATAAAGACACATGCTCCGCACAAAGCATATACTTTGACCCTCTTGTTCAAACACAAGGAAGGAAAAAATCAATTCTTTATTCAACCCATTCACGAAATGCAACTGAGAGACACTTCTGCACCAACCTTTTCAAAACTATGGCAAACAAATATTCAAAAACAGACACATATGCCAAAAACTTTGTTTGGATAGAGGACAGCCCAGATGCATTAAGACCTCTGCATATGTGGGACTTGAACAAGAGCCGGGTCATATAGACTACTACACGCTCAACTTTTCAACTATGCAATAAGAAGGCAAACATTGGTAGCATGTGATTAAGAAACAATAAACTCATAAAAAGGGATATTTGAGGTACCATATACCACATTACTGTCTTGAATATAATGCCACATTCTACCCACAAAGCATACTTTGACCCTCTTGTTCAAACAGAAGGAAGAAAAAATTGATTCTTTATTTAACCCATTCACGAAATGCAACTGAGAGACACTTCTGCACCAGGCTTTTCGAAACTATGGCAAACAAATATTCAAAAACAGAACACATGCCAAAAACTTTGCTTCAATTAAGGTCAGCCCGCCCGATGCATAGAAACTTCTGCATATGCAGGATTTGAACAAGAGCCGTGTCATATAGACTACTATATGCATATATACAAATATAAGAAAGTAAGTACAGAGCTCAAACATGCGTATTCGTCACTTGCCCACTATTTCCTTTTAGATATCTAAGTGTGTTTCTTTAATTACATATTGAGTCTTTCTCTTCCCTCAAAAAAAGTATTTTGCAAGCACAAGCTAGCCACAAGTATAATTTATGCAATAGAATGCTGCAACAAAGCATATGCCATACATTTTGCCAAGTTTGAGTCATCACCTTTCAAGGCAAGGAGACACCGCAACCGAGACAGGGCAGAAGCTCGGTTCCTGTGCTGTGACCTATCTTCTGCAGCCTGATTGATACCCAATAAGAAGAAAATAAATCAGAATGAAGGGCAGTAAAATAATCTTCCGAACAAGAATCAAACTATAATTCGACCTGGGCAACGATACCGGTAGGCAGATGCTTGAGACGCACAGCAGTCTCACGCTTATTCCGGTGCTGTCCTCCTGGACCTGAAGATTTGAAAGTATCCATTTCGCATTGACTCATCAATTGTTCGTCTGATATAGCCAAATAATCTCGTCCAAGCAGTACTTCATCGTTGGTGTGGGTTCCCTCGGCGGACGTTGCGCTTCGAGAGCTAGTAGTGGTGAACAAATGCGCAGAGAAAACGCTGATGCTTCGAATTGCTGCTTCCCATCCTCTTGTTGTCGAAATACTGATCTTGAAATTAGGGAAGGGCCTGGATAGCAAATAGGCGCCATGAAACGAGAAAGAAGAAGTACAGATAAGGCTGTTGACTCCATTGATTCTCTTGGGCAATTGCGCAAACGACTTGAGAACGGCATAAGCCATTCAAAAGCTGAGGGGTTAAAGTTTGCTGCTATGATGGAGAGTAGCAGCGGAAGAAGAAGTTTCTTTGTGAGTCTTGGTTACTCCAAAAATATTGAGTGGTCATGTGGATGAATTCGGATCACATACAGGATGCTCTCAGACCGAGGCCGAGCCAATACACCCACACCTCTGGGCCCAGATGCAATGAGTGATGACACGTCGTTGTCGTGTGGAGAACTAGAACTGCCTGGTCGAGAATTCGATCTTGGTAGCTATCCTGAGACTAGTCGGTTAAGTGAAGTGAATGTTGATGTGAATCCGGAGATCCCAAGCACGGGCACTTGCACGCCTTTAGGCCAACAAGAAATGCCAGGTATAAGGAGGAGGGTTGGAAGGGGAGATAAGAGACCTGTGGAAAGAGAGGCAAGGCGTGTAAGGATGCGATCGACTGCACAACGTTCTTCTTTGCTGAGAAATGAAGGCGGCATGTGGGAAATTCCTAAGAAATTAACACAGCTACAAGAATCAAGGGATACTCCGAGTAGGAAGGTTGACAGAGACAAGCTTAAAGAGTTTGAAGTTTGGATCGCTAACGAGATGATAATATATGAAAAGATTAAGAAGGCGAAAGAAGAAGCGAAGCAGGGGGAACCGGTGCCCAAAGATTTGCCTAAACTAGCGACTAAATCAATACCATATGGACTCGATTTGTTGGACTCGCCCCTCTCGAGTACCCAACTGATGTTTCGTTTTGGTATATATTTAGGACCTCACTGCAATCACTGTTGATAGATGTAAGCGACTATAATTTTACATATTGTTTTCATACTTTACTGTTAGTATACAAATCGTTTATGACTAATTCATACATTTTCACGTGTAGCATATCGATGCCTTTTTAGATCTATTGAAGCGTCGTATGTTGTTATGTCTGGATTGCTATAAAAAGAATATGGAGGTGGCTTATATCGCTTGGACTCAAATCTTTTTGCATGTTATATCTGAATGGATACAAAATCCGAGTTGTACTCCGACGGTGCCCGAAGGTCTAAAGGATCTTACCAGTTCTTGGATACCACAAACGACGGTACTTTTACCATGGCATATTGCCAAGGCAGATCATTATTATCTCTTGGAAATTAACATTCCCGCATGGAAGATAACAACGATCGATTGTCTCTACGGAACTGGCAACGAAGACATTGTAAGACACTTGGCAAGGTTTCTGCCGATGGTGTTGTCTGAGAACCCTAAATGTCGTGACCACCCAATGGTGAAAAGGCCAACACGTCTTCATTTCAAGTCATAAGGACGGACCAAGATTACGTTCCACAGATGCCAATCAGGTAGGTTAACGTTGCGATTAATTAAACATTTCACTATTTTTATCGTTTTACTATATACATATATTTAAGAACTATTGTGTATTTTGTCATGCAGCGGCGAGTGCGGGGTGTACATGTTGAAGCACATCGAGTTCTCTGTGATGATCTCCGGCAGCTTGAAAGACGTGGTCCCTGAGCGGATTGAGGACTTTAGGAAGAAAATGTGTGTAGATTTATTTTATCAGAATGTATAAGCACTTGGTATTTTGGCGCAGTTGGTGTGAATCTTGCGTTTCTTGTTCCGTCGTCTTCTCGATACACTTATTGTATATTACTTGTATTACTGTTCCATATTTCTATTTGTTGTTTCTAATTATTTCATTAATTCGGACCCGATTTAACAAAACGAAATGAAAGCAGTAAAAAGAAAGAGTAAAAGCACGGGATTGCACTTTTACACACTTGATTGATTGAAAAGACCTGCCACTGACTCAATTACCGAGTAATGAATTCACGGGTACCGCAGTTTCTTGTCTAGTCTGGTCTATCCTCTAGTCTCTAGCTATGTCTAGTCCGTCAACAGAAGCATTGATACATATCCAAGACATGACCCTGACCTGAAATTTAAATCTACATGCATTCAAACGAAATCGTTGAAATGTAAACGAAATCGTTGCAATTTAAACAAAATCGTTGCACTTTTATACAAACTCTTTGAAATTTAAACGAAATCGTTGCAATTTTATACAGACTCGTTGAAATTTAAATCTACATGCATTCAAACGAAACCGTTGAAATTTAAATGAAATCGTTGCAATTTAAACGAAATCGTTGCAATTTATACGAAATTTGCAGATATTGCTTTATGTTTTGACATTGACTACACTTTGATTTCACTTTTTCAAAAATTTCGTCGACACCATGACAATTCAACAGGAACATTGATTGATTGACAAGACCTGACCATGACCTCTTACGTCGATAACTCTATATATACTATGAACTTTTACGTCCTTTTTGATATATGTGGAGCGTCCAAATTTTGGATGGATTCCGTCATTTTTAGTCAGTGAGTGAATTTGGGCGGAAAGGAATGAATATTTTGACGTTTTATCTATATTTGGACGAAATCGTCCAAATTTGGACGCGGAACCTGAAAAAAAATATCAGAAAAAGTTTGACATGAAACTAAATATCAGAATATGCAGTGACCTGATTTACCAATTTCCCCAATTTTATCAGCATAGAATATACAATTTCCCCACTACCCATCATGCTTGCTCTTAATGCCCTGGATTAAATTATAAAACCTTGTTCAAAAAAAAAAAAAAAAAAAATTTATAAAACTAAAAGCTGAAATTTTAATTGCCACTCCTCACATGATTTCAACGGCAAAAGGAGAAACGAAATGATACATTATTTGGAGTTGAAAAGAAAATGCACACACATAAAGATTGATAACAATGTCACAAATTCTATAGTACAATTGCTTTAAAGGAGGGTTGTTGACTTATCGTTACAACGCATATCATACAAACTTATTTTAACGGTTTCAATACAATAGTGCTATATATACTTCGAAACAACCAAGTTTATACGATATATAGCACAATTATAATGAAACAATTATATCAAAATCTGTATGATAATATGTTGTTACGATTATTATTAACTCCTCAGGGCTCAAATGACTTTCATCCGTCCATCTCTTGGACATGTCTGATCAGTTCTCGGTCTTCTCTTGATTCAGTTTGAAAGGAGCTAAAAAGGAACTTCCATCAAGTCCGATCTTGAAACGCATGTCGATATATTCTTGAACAGTTATCTCGCGATAGTGTGGAGGATTCTCATCAGATAACAACTCTTTGATCGGCGAAATGTGCATCGGTGGAACCCCTTCTTGAAAATGAGTTCTAAAATGACATGCAACAGAAATCCTTGGGCCAACCTCTTTTGCCTTTACCCTATGGTAAACACTCTTGTACTTGTCGTTTGTGAGCAGCTGTTTCAGATATGAGATTTGTGCATTTTTAATTATTAGTGTGTTTAAAACAAAATAGAGATTCAAAGTATCCATCAATTATATTCTCTAATAGTTACTGTATATATTTTCTTTTCTAGGGAAAAAAAATGTTTTTATTATGTTTTGTCAATAAAAAAGGCCAAGATCACATTCGTAAGAGAAGATCCCCAATATTTAATTTAGTGCCTGCAATATTTAAGTCTTTATGTGCAAGGAGATGTGCCGGGAATCCATACTTAGATATGTGTAAAATAATTTTTATAATGTATACATTATTCAATTCCTAGTGCACAAAATGCTTTTGATTAATTTAATTAAATGTTTTAAAGATGCTAATGGATTTTTAATCTGAAAATGTGATCAACTGAGAAGAAAAAAGAAGACACTAGTGTACGTTTTAATTGATAAAATAAACAGTAGTATATTAAAAGATATTAATGTAAGTGCCCCTGTCCTTTCGAATTTCTCAATCTCAATTTGATATATGCACCTTTTGGTGCACTTAATTATTTTATTTTATACTTCTGAGATAGGTGCACTTTTTGAGCAACAAGAATCTTAATAATTGAACTGAAATAATGAAAACAACTAACTAAACAAAAGACAACAAAAGACAAGTGTACTCATGTACATGTCCTGATGTTAAACTATTAGCGCCTAAACCAGCGCTTTTAGTGGTGGGAGATTCGGAGTTCGTTCGCTGCTCGATGATAGCGTAGTTTAGTTTATGATGAGTGTGTGTATATTTCGTCTCGAAAAAAAACAAAAACAAAAACAAAAACAAAAGACAACTAGGGCATAACCCCACTCGACCAGTAATTATTGCATCTGAAATCATTTCAACTTATCTTTATTGTAAGGTGATCTCTTGGGTAATGTTTTGGGTGGTCATGTATCTTTCCAAATCTTTAGGCCTTATCGCTATTGTTTTTTTATAGGATAAATATCGATCAACAGATCATACATTTTAATAAATCAGTGATTCAGAATTTTAAACAATAATTAAAATAACGGGAATGAAATTAAAATCTATCAGTTATCACTTACCTGCAAAAGATCTGCAATATTGATAATAAGAGTTCCAGGCACACAAGGGACATCAACCCAGTGATCCTTGTAAAGGATTTGAAGTCCACCGGTGTTATCTTGCAAAAGTATGGTCAAGAAACCGCTGTCGGTGTGGCTACTGGTGGCAAAAGTTAACTCTGGTTCAGGGCATGGTGGTCCATAATGACCTAATAGGACAATTCTCTCGGCAACATGCATCTTCTTAAGATGGTCAGACTCGAGCCCTAAACCCTCTGATAACAGCTCAAACATAGTGTGTCCTAACTTCATCACATGTTGTGAATATCTTATCAATATGTCTCTGTTCAATAAAAAGTAGAATCAATGAGATATGGATGCATCCAAATAAACAAGAAGTAGTAAATATAGGATAAAGGTACAAAGGCATTTATGTAAGTATTACAAATATAAGTATATGCTCGATCCCCTCATTTTTGGTAGTAGTTTGAGGTGAGCAAATTAAATTGGGTTTTTTTTCAAATATTTTTAATTACACTCAATCCAATCTAAACCAAACCAAAAATTTTTATATGTATTATACCATTTACCCAACCTACCAAATATAACCCAATTTTTTTTTGGTTGGAAGATACTCAAGATGTTTTGATCATTTTGTTGTGTCAACATTCAGTCTTTTACTCTTTTGATGTAAATAGGTAAATCAATAAATACATGTATGCAAGTATGCAACTATGGATGATTGATTGTAACTTAATTATATTATAATGTGTTGTTACTTGTTAGTTTTTTTAAATTTTTTATTTTTTTTATCATTTTAGTTTGTAATTTATTTTAGTTTGGATGCAGCTATTTAAAGTTATGTAAAAAATGTTGGATTTGTCATATTTTTTTTCAAAAATTAGGCTTGTTAAACCGAAACCAAGTCAATCTAAACCGAAACAAGTTCTAACCAAACCATTAGGGTTGATTTCGTTTTGGTTTGGTTTGAGGAATGAATTATGGCGCCCCGAACCGACCCGAGTCTTTCAAAATCAAACTCACCCAAACCAATCCAAACTCAGTTCTAGTAGTATTCAATCGTTTTGGATAATTTTTCATTCATCATCTAATAGTATTTACATAGTTTTAAACACGATTATTCATTTAATTACATATATCTATGTTATGAATATACATATACGAGAATTCTTATATATCCAACTTTCGAAAATTACAAATTCTTGTCTAGGTGTGTAACTTAAGTATGCGATAAGTATCGAATACATGATACGTTACCAAACAGAAGTATCCGTGTATAATCTCAGATCTATATTCGACTCCATTCAATTTATCTGAGACAGTTATCAAAATCACACATATGAAGGAGGTGAGTTAATGCATTAATTTTTACAATAAAATAACTAGAATGTTCTTAGATAAAATTAATGTGACATTTTTTTATATCTCTTAATCTAATAATTAAGAGTAAAAACATAATAAATATTACACACATAAAATAAAACAAAATTTTTTGATAACTGCTTTGAAACATAAGGAGTATTAATCTTATCCGAGAGTTATAAGTTGATATGTACATGTCGGCATTTTGTGGAATTGAATGCATGTGAACTTGTCAGAGTCAAATGTAAAGTCATTCATCAATTAAGTCACGCAATGCAAGCGGGGAGTTTTTGTGTTGTATATCTACATATATAGAAATAACTGATAAATAAATCTAGACCATAATACAGTTTGAATTTAATTTAAAATAAAAGATGTACAGTTTGTTTTTAGGAATGCATTTCACAGCAAATCGAATGTACCCAATAACTTCCCATAATATATTTTTTTTTGAATATCCTATAGTATATTTAATAATCAACTTTCAAAAAAGGTGGTCGCCATTTATCAACATGTAATATTATTTTATAAAGTTTCTTTACTATCATAAATATTTTTCACTCAATCACATCCCTAGTTTGTATATTTAATTTATATATTTTTTTCACTATATATTAACTTTTTCTATTACACTTAAAGCTTAAAACAAACACACATCCAGCTTTTGGGCTCTATGAACCGGTGAAAAATTAATCTTTTGCAATTTTTCTATCTTAATAATCACCGTGGCTCCAACGGTGATAATAAATCTATATAAAATGTTTAAAACGTTTTACCATTACATCAAATAGATTGTCTTTGGAAATATATGTCAAAAACAGTTTTCTAAACTGAATACATGTCAAAATGTGGTTTCATAAAAGTTGTTTTATTTGTGTCACACCGAATCTATCACAGTACCACACAATCTTTGCATTATACTAGAATCGATCTTGTGGAATTTCATTCTGAAGCCAAAGATCGATTTATCGCAGAGTCGATTCTGAATCGACTTTAGAAAAATCATTTATCGACTTTAAAACCGACTTTTACAATTTCGATTATATATAAACGATGTCTATAATAGTCTCACTCATGAAACGATATGTGTGCAAATTTGTTCACACAAAGGGTGTGTTAAGTTAATTATACCTGCAAATAGTAGGAAACTCTTCACCATTGTTATCAGCAGGATCAAGAACAACTTCAATAGAATCCTTCCAATTAGCAGCAACACCAGCAATCAGACCCAAATTATTAGTAGTAAATCTAAATCTCTTGCTTTTATCTCTGGTATAATACGGCTTCTTCGCCTCGGGATCTTGCTCATGGAAATCCCTCACACCTTCTCTTATTTCATCCAAGATTTCCACCGGAATCCCATGGTTTTTAATCATCAAGAAACCCCATGTCTCGCTCGCATCACGGACTTGCTCCATGATTTCTTGACGCCGGTCTGGGATTTCAATTCCGGAGAAATCGACTATCGGCATGCTGTAGTTATGTGGTGGTGCGGATACAGGTGTTGGATTAGTATCGCGGATTCTCTTTTCGTCGTGGAAAATGCGTGGGAGTTTTAGGAGACCCGAATCTACGAGACCCTTTACCCCCATTTTTGAGGAATCAAGCTCCTGCATTTCGTTCATCATTTCAACTAGCGCCATTGATGAACACTTGAAGAAGAAAAGATATATAGATGAGGAAGATAGATATATGTAGCAAATGTGTGTTGCTGGTGACTAAAACACTTACAAGAACCATATTATATATAAGCTCATTTTCTTACCCACCATTGCCCCACACATCTTTGACCACCACCCTACGTTCACATTCTCTCTATTTGCCATGTGATTCTTTTCCAATTTTCACAAATCATAATATTTTATTAAATAAATTTTTTATTGAAAAATCACATCATATTATTGCATCAAATCAAAGGCACGATCAGCGACCACATCTTTCCTGATAACGTCTAAAGAACACACCGCGACTACGTCATCGGAAGAGTTAAATCACGACACTACCTTTCATTTCGTGTAAAATTCGATTCGCAGAAATACAATCCTTTCATGTTGTAATAATATCCATACGGTCGTGACGTCGAAATGTCAAACATCAACGAATCAGTATCTTATAATCTGGATATCACGCTTCTCAAGAACTAAATTACTTCCACTTTGCAAAGATTCACGAGAGTAAGACATTCCTTATAAGAATACCCTTTCAGATATCCACTCCTACTGATAGGGTACGCGATATCCCGACGACCAAACACGTATACTCCGCATGCTTCAGTATCACACCCAATCACTACCTATTGGAAATAAAATTTATGTTTTGATGATGATTCATCACTTATTCTGTTATTGTTTTTAGACCCTATTGATGAAGTGTCATAACTAGCTGTCATAGTGCAAATAAAAAAGATGTCTTGTAATCAATGTACATGATTTAATAGAGTCTGATATTTGTATAATTTAATCGGACAAGCACTGTAATAGTTCTAGGTTTAGAACTGAGAAATTGAGTAATTAACTGAAGAAAACTGAGATCCTAAAGAGATACTGGAAAGCTGACATATGAGCACACCAACAAAAACTGAAGAAGGTAAGTTCGCTGAGGGACACAGACTCAGTTGATTTATCTAGAAGATAGAAGAACTGACGGACCCAAACTCAGTTATTGAAGACTGAAGAATTGAGGGTTCAAACTCAGTGTATGAAGACTAAAGTCGAGACTATAAAGTTAGACTTCAGGCAAGATTGTGATGACCTGAACTGACTTTATGGATCTTGTATAAAGGCCTAAGAATCATAAAGACAATGATATCTTAGATGATCGTTTGAATGGTGTACTCTGATTTAGACAATTATAATCAGATGAAGAATGGAGTACTGAGATTTTGAAGAAGAGTAAAAACTCAGTTAACGCTCTTAAAAACTGGAAACTGACCATGTCATGTTTAAATAAGTTTTTATCTAAAGATAAGAAAAACTGAAGATGTTGGTCCCTTGGAAAGGCTAACACAAGTTTAGAAGGGGGGGGGGGTGGTGAATAAACTTGTCACCAAAAACTAATTGTACCCCACGAACTGAGTTTCTTCGAAACTCAAACTGAACTAGCAAACTGATGTTTAATAAAACTCAGTTCAGTTTTGTTCCTACCCTTTAACCCTGTATTGGAGTTAGTTAATTCAGCTTAGCTAAAGCTAGAACTGAACTAATTTGCAGCGCATAAGATCAAGCCTTTTGTTCAATAGATGTATCAATTAAGATCTAATTCTTATATGTATCAGTTCTGTGCTGACTCAGTGTCTGATTTTTGCTGAGTGTAGTGATGAAAAGATAATGCAATAAATAAAGAAATCACAGCACAAATATAAATGCATAAAGTAAATCAACACAGAGTTTGTTTATGGAAGTTCCGGGTGGTGTAATCCCGTACGTCTCCCCTTCTCCTGTGGTGTAAGAGGTATCACTAGAATCTTGAGATAACTGTTACAAAATCCTAGCCTAATGACAGTCCTTTACGACACCTTAGTTTCACTGTCTGCACAGAATGAAGAAAGGTGAGATTTCTCCCTTCACGCTGCACACTGATCCATCGGAGGTGGAATTACTCCTTCACCAGCTCACCACCAACACAAACACAGTCCGCAGACTGCACCAACAGCTGTGGCAACCAAGTTGCAACCATAAGAGAAAAGGTGGAGTTGCTCTTCTCAAACTATACACAGCCAACCCTTTTTCATACAAAGGTTAGGTTTAGAATTAATCAAAAGATTAATTCAGTGAGCTGTCTGATTCTTCTGGATATGGCGTTGTAGCTCCAAGATGCCTTTTCCCCCTTAACGGGTTACTGGAATTTTCTTTGTAATCTTCAAGGCAATTTTATTGGCTTCCCCTTTTCTAGATATGAATTCTGATTTTCTGGATCTGGTCCTTTAGATATGTTCTTTTTAAACTTGTCCCAGATCTCTGCTTTTCAACCACTTCTCTCTGTGTATTTATAGGGGTAATGTAACGGTCAAATACATCTTATAGCCGTTACATTTGTCGTTTAGCCAACGTTCATATGTACGACCTTTTGCCGTTTTGTTATTTTAAATTCGACAAGGCCTTAACTCAGTTTTCTACTCTTCTTCAAAACTGAGTACCTCGTATTCTTGACATCTGACTTCAATTGACTAAGTCAGGGTACACCATTCAGCTTCTTCTTTTCCTGGTAACTGATAAACTTTGTCCTTAAGATTATTCAGCTTTACATGATCTATAGTCCAGTTTCAGGTCACCACAGACTTGCCTGATTCCTTACTTATAGTCACGACTTAATCAGCTTCTAACTGAGTTTGCCACCTCAGTTCTTCAGTCTTCAATAACTGAGTCTGTGTCCCTCAGTTCTTCACTAACTGAGTCTGTGTCCCTCAGTTCTTCAGTTCTAAGATGTATACTCAGTTTGCTTGTTGTGACTCAACTGTTTGCCTAGTTCCTATCTATTACAATGCTTGTCTGAAGCAACCTATACAAGGTTCAGACTCTAGATAGAACCTATACATTTATCTCTAGACTATTTCTTGCTTCTTCTTTCATTATGCACTATGACAGTTAGTTATGACTTCATCATTATGGGTTATAAGTAAACCTTCTAAATACGTGACGAATGATCATCAAAACACAAATTTTATTTCCAACAATTTCCCCCCTTTTGATGATGTATCATAAGCCTCCTTAAAAGCAATAATAAGAGAATAATGCAAGAAATCAGAACAAATCAAAATAACAAACTAAAACAGCTAAGTTCATTACAAAGTTGATCTAAAACAAACTGAGTTACAAAAATCATTACAATTTTTCTTTTTCCAAATGTAACAACTTTTGACCAAGATAGATACTTCTTTTTGTTTCTAGGAGCCTTCTTGCTTTTCTTTCTTCTCTTGATTCACCAATTTTGGGCTTGATATCCAAGTATTCATTGATCATCCGATTTGTTTTTTCTTCGTTGTCTTGGTTCTTAAATTTTATCAGAATCTCTTTGATTTCCTCATCCATTAACTTCTCTTCTTCTTTTGATATTAACCAATGTTCTTCTCCTTTAGCTTTTACTCCTGATTTCAGTACATTTTCCCCCTCAGGATTTGCCTCTTTATCTTCAACTGTCTTTAACTTTTCTTGCAATCTAGCACATATTGCAATCTTTTTCCTGATGTTCATCATTGCTTTAGCTGAGGCTTCTTCATCTTCCTCAGTTCTTGTTTCTTTAAAGGCTTCCTCTGCAATTAACTCCTCGATTAATTTATCAACTGCCTCTCTATTTTGTTGAATGACAAGTAAATCTGTATCCACTTGTCTGTCTTGTTCCTCAATCAATAGTTTAGCAAAGATTTCTTCAGCTGACTTTGTCTTTGTCAGTTCAGTTTTATCTTTAGCTTTATCAGCACCTCCAGTTTCATCATCCCCCTTGTTTGAAGATATGCAAAAGCTTTCTTCAAATAATTTGTGCAAGGTGATGATGTTGGAGTACCTGTTCAGACCTGAGTAATGTGCCGTTGAGATAGACTCATGTAAGTTGTAGAGCTTCTTTGTAGAGTCTGCATTACGCTTTCTATGATCATTTTTAGCCTTTCCAATCTCTTCTCGGTTTCCTTTAACTGTTGCTGAGTCTTTTCAGTTTCAAGATGAGGGATGTCCTTCAATACTGATTCGCTTGTGGACGCATCTTGAACTTGGAATAGGGAACTGACTCCACGGTGATGTGAGTTATGACTTAACAGCTCTCTCTCATACTCAGTTGCACAGAATTCAACATCTTCCAGATTTTCTCTCTGTTTCTCAGTATATCCTTCATACTTATTAGCTGAGGGTTCACTTTCTTCAGTTTCGTCTTCAATTAGAATTATGTCTTCTGTTCCAGTTTTCTTTTGAGCTAATGTGAAAAGTTTTTGCATCATCCTCCTTTGACTTCTAGCTGTTCTTTCATCCTGGTTTTCAATTTTGCTAGAGCTAGAATTGAACTAACTTGCAGCGGATAAGATCAAGCCTTTTGTGCAATAGATGTATCAATTAAGATCTAATTCTCCTATGTATCAGTTCTGTGCTGACTCAGTGTCTGATGTTTGCTGAGAGTAGTGATGAAAAGATAATGCAATAAATAAAGCAATCACAGCACAAATATAAATGCGTAAAGTAAATCAACACAGAGTTTATTTATGGAAATTCCGGGCGGTGTAATCCCGTATGTCTCCCCTTCTCCTGTGGTGTAGGAGGTATCACTAGAATCTTGAGATAACTGTTACAAAATCCTAGCCTAATGACAGTCCTTCACGACACCCTAGTTTCACTGTCTACACAGAATGAAGAAATGTGAGATTGCTCCCTTCACGCCGCACACTGATCCTTCGGAGGTGGAATTACTCCTTCACCAGCTCACCACTAACACAAACACAGTCCGCAGACTGCACCAACAGTTGTGGCAACCAAGTTGCAACCGTAAGAGAAAAGGTGGAGTTGCTCTTCTCAAACTATACACATCCAACCTTTTTTCTCACAAAGGTTAGGTTTAGAATTAATCAAAAGATTAATTCAGTGAGCAGTCTGATTCTTCTGATGGGAGTTGTAGCTCCAAGATGCCTTTTCCCCCTTAACGGGTTACTGGATTTTTCTTTATAATCTTCAAGGCAATTTCAATGGCTTCCCCTTTTCTAGATATGAATTATAATTTTTTAGATCTGGATATTTAGATATGTGCTTTTTAAACTTGTCCCAGATCTCTGCTTTTCAACCACTTCTCTCTGTGTATTTATAGGGGTAATGAACGGTCAAATACATTTTATAGCCGTTACCTTTGTCGTTTAAACGTTCATATGTACGACCTTTTGTCGTTTTGTTATTTCAAATTCGACAAGGCTTTAACTCAATTTTTTACTCTTCTTCAAAACTGAGTACCTCGTATTCTTGACATCTGACTTCAATTGACTAAGTCAGGGTACACCATTCAGCTTCTTCTTTTCCTGGTAGCTGATAATCTTTGTCCTTAAGATTATTCAGCTTTACATGATCTATAGTTCAGTTTCAGGTCACCACAGACTTGCCTGATTCCTGACTTATAGTCACGACTTAATCAACTTCTAACTGAGTTTGCCACCTCAGTTCTTCAGTCTTCAATAACTGAGTCTGTGTCTCTCAGTTCTTCACTAACTGAGTCTGTGTCCCTCAGTTCTTCACTAACTGAGTCTGTGTCCCCGCCTTGATTCTCGATGTATACTCGCTTTGCTTTTGTGACTCAAATTGTTTGCCTAGTTCCTATCTATTACAATGCTTGTCTAAAGCAACCTATACAAGGTTCAGACACTAGATAGAACCTATACATTTATCTTTAGACTATTTCTTGCTTCTTCTTTCATTATGCACTATAACAGTTAGTTATGACTTCATCATCATGGGTTATAAGTAAACTTTCTAAATACGTGACGAATCATCCTGAAAGCACAAATTTTATTTTCAACAGAAGACAAATCAGACCGTTATAAAATAAGAAATCTTATTGGACACGCAGAAATGTTGTCACGGATTTTATGCAATGAAAAATAACAAGTAATAAATTTATAAATCCGGTATACCCCAAGTGTAGGGATCGTAGTATAGCGATTAATACCGGAGTCGATCTCAGGGAATCGGGGTATCTAGTTCATTAATTTTCCTAAGAATCATGCCATTATTATTAAAACCTAACAAAACGAAAAGTAAAGCTGACATGAGAGGATTGTCACCCAAAGCCGTGAAAGATCGTTATAAAAATAAATCTAAACTACAAACTAAGAAAAACAATAAAACTCATAAAAGCATGATAATGACTATAGCGATTAAACACAGAACAAGCAATGATCCACCATCCCGCAACCCTTAATTTCCTCTCTAGATTATCTTATGATGATTTAACTAAAAGTGTGATTCACCTATCAAAGGTATGAACTCCTAATCTCTTAGAAAAGTTCGCCTATCAATCTTTTATCTCTCGATCTTAAAGATTAACGCTATCAAAACAAGGTGCAAGATTTCTCAATTTAACAATCTAGATATTCTAACCTAGCAACTCTCGTATTTTTAGGTTAAGAAAGATCTATTCTTTCCTATGGTGATCTAGGTTTACACTGACTCTCGTCACATAGTAAACATCAATAGCAACCATCTCTCGATATAAATTGCATAACAAATAATCATGGAAAAGAAACAAACTTTAAATTAAACTCACAAAATATCCCAAGGAAGAAATAAAACGCTGCTGAAAAGTTTCACAAGCTTGCTCCAAGTTTGATTAGCTTCAAGCCATCCTCATGGATCGAAAGGAAAACGAAACAAAATAAATAAACTAATCTAACCCTCGGTCGACAGAGCACAAGGCTCTGCCGACCGAGCCTGCCTCTGCTCAGAATATAGGGTTTTCTGGTGGCTGCAGTCGAATTGATATGATATTTAAGGTTGAGAATGCGCTGCTATTTATAGATTTTTAAGTCGGCTATGCTTAAGTCGGCCGCGGACGCCCGTCCAGAGTGTTGGACGCCCGTCCACTGAAAATCTGAACATCCTGAATCAAAAACTCCTCTTGGACGCCCGTCCACTCCTTCTGGACGCCAGTCCACTGGACGGAACATCAAACGCTCGTCCATCTAGTTTTGCATGCAATTCTTCATTCCAATCCTCAACTTGCATCTTCCTTTTCCATTCAAACTCCTTTTATGACATGTTTATGCACCTTCAAAACTACAAAAACACGCAAAGTGTAAAACCATAGATAATTACCAATAAAATCACGAAATTAGCTCAACTTTACACTTAAAGACTTTTAAAACTCATTTGCTCAATAATTCGATTAAACCCTTAATTTCTATGCAAATTATATGAATATGGAGAGAATCATTATAAAATATAACGTTATAAATCATATAAAATCACCCTTAACAAATGTCAGGAAGGACGCTGACACACAAAAAGAAATGCAGGACCACTAACGGCTATAAGGATTCAAATTCAAATGATCTAACCGTTAGAGAAACCCCTATAAGTAGATCACTTCTACTTCAAGAAGAGATGCGGAATTCTAAGAATTAATCTAATCAAGAAAGTTCATACTAAGAGGGAAAGCAATTCAAGAGAATTCCTGCTAAGCATTTAATTGCAAGATCAAGAAATCTTCAAGTGTTCATAAGCATTCAAAGAAAGATCAAGATAAATCATTTGAAGAAAACAGAGTTGTGCATCACTTATATATCTAGAAGAAAAGGCTTTAATCACAAATTTAATCATAATTATTGATTCAAGTCTCAACTTTGATTTTATCAAAGGGTTAGACTGTGAAACATCAAGAATGTGTGAAGGACAGTTGAGCTGCAGTCAGGAAGACTGTGTTTGTGATGAGCTGGTGAAGAGGCAATTCAACCCTCTAAGGACCAGTGTAGCAAGCTTAGTTCAAACAACAATTCTACCTGTTGAAGACTGAAGTTGGAAGATTGTGAAGCTAGGGATTAGTGAAGGACAATCAAGTGTCTAGAATTTACTTTGTGTCTTGTAACTGTAAACCTCAAGAACATAGTGGATTTGGCCTCTGCATCTCAGGAGAAGAGAGGACTGGCATGATTACACCACCTGAAACCTCTATAATTCTTGTCTATTTACCTTACGCATTTATTTACTGCATTGTAGTTATATTCATCCAGTTCACATACTCAGCAAACACCAGAAACAAAGTTAGCATATTAACCGATAACTTATATTTTACAAAGGCTTAATTTTATCCGCTGCCGGTTAACTCAACTAATGATAAGTCAGTTTTGACTTATATTCAGCTAAGTTAGCTTAACTCCGCACAAGTTTAAGTTGAACTAAATCTGGTTTAAGATTCAGTTTTAAGTTAGGTTTTTGGTGACAAGTGTTGGAATAGTGTCCTAAACCCAATTGCGTTGAACCGGATCCGACCGGGTCGGATCATTTCTACTATTTCTTTATGTTTATACATATATTGAATGACTTTTCTGTTGTCATATATATGTTCTTTCAGAGAACCAATTGTGAATTGTTATATGATAACGTCTTTAGTATTAAACTGTGATAGAGAAACCATGATAGGCGATTATGGTTGATGAGATCTCTAATCACTTTAATAAGTTTGATACTTAAATGTCTCTAGGCTGATGTACTATTAAACAGGGCATTGATAGTATAAACAGACTAACACGTATTAGATGTCTTCTGTCTTTAAGGGCAGCGATAGATCTCGTCTATCGAAATGTAGAGACACTTGGACTGTACGTGGACGTGTATTAAAGAATGCATACATTAGACTGACCCACTTACACGGATAAGTGTCACACTATGTGACGGTTGTGTAATTATCCTTAGGACCGGAGTCTACATGGCATCACGGTGTGAATTGTCATGCTTTGACACTATTGAGGTTTCCTCTAGCCATGGGGCGATCATGCGGTAGTGATTGGGTGTGATACTGAAGCATGCGGAGTATACATGTTTGGTCGTCTGGAAATCGTGTACCCTATCAGTAGAGGTGAATATCCGAAAGGGCCTTATTATAAAGAATGTCTTACTCTCGTGAATCTTTGCAAAGTGGAGGTAAATGAGTTACTTCGAGAGAGCATGATATCCAGTTTATAAGATACGGTCATTGATGTTTTGACACTTGACTAACGATTGTATGGATATTATTACAGCGATAGGATTGTAAGTTACACGGTAACTGTTTCACATGAAAGGTAGTAGTCATTGCATTTAACTCTTCCGATGATTGGGGATCACGGTGTGTTGCTAGACGCTATCCCGTGATCGTTAGGCATGAAGGGCATTTTCGTAATTTGCACTTTGTGTCTATGGCCAACATATTCGGAAGCCTATCGGGTCACACACATAAGAACATTTAGCCGGATTAAAATGTGGTTATAGTTGATAACCAAATAAGGAAATTTTATCTCAAGACTGTAAATGTTATAGTGGTAAATTAATATAGTGGTATTTATTTATGAATAAATTAAATACAAGATATTAATAATATTATATTAATTAAAGAATATTCCGTATGCCAATTTGTTGGCTAAGGTGGCGCAATTTGTGTGTGTATAAGATACACTTGGATTATGCAATTTAATTAATAGAGTTACCATATATATATATATATATATATATATATATATATATATATATATATATATATATATATATAATGCAAATTGAGATTTGCATGCACATTCTAACTGTGTGTGTATATATATATATATATATATATATATATATATATATATATAATATATAGATTTAATTGTGTAATATATATGTGATATATACACATGAGTAAATTGATTTATGGTAATATAATAAAGATAGTCAATATTAGATATTGACAATATCTTGGAAATATTCAATATAAGATATTGACAATATCCTAGATTTATTTAATATAAGATATTATAATAAATGAGATAAATCAATCAATTATATTTTTCTTATTTTATTGGGAAAATGTTTTCTTCTCCTCCACTCTAGTTGGGGCGCCCCTCTCACTATAAATAAGAGGTGGGTGTCAAGCTCTTTTGAACATCATAATTCCAAGAACTAATAGTTCTTGTGTAAATTAGAGAGCATCCTATAGAGAGTTGGAGAGAGGGGAAAACGGCCGGTCTAGCAACCGGAGTTTTCCAATAGCAATCCATGATGGAATTCCGGCGGGCTGTTCGTGTGGATTAGTGGTAGAGGCCGAACACTTGGGCGGCTCTATGCAGAACTACTCTCCTTTAAACTTATGTTAGCCTTTTCAAGGGACTAACACTACCGCATGATCGCCCTATGGCTAGGGGAACCTCAATAGTGTCAAAGCATGACAATCCACACCGTGATGCCATGTAGACTCCGGTCCTAAGGATAATTACACAAATTCCACATAGTGCGACACTTAACAGTGTAAGTGGGTCAGTCTAACGTACGCTATCTCTAATACACGTCCACATAATGTCCAAGTGTCTCTACCATTCGATAGACGAGATCTATCCCTGCCCTTAAAGATAAAAGACATCTAATACATGCTAGCCTGTTTGTACTATCAATGCCCATTTTAATAGTACATCAGCTTAGAGACATTTAAGTATCAAACTTATTAAAGTGATTAGAGATCTCATCAACCATAATCGCCTATCATGGTTTCTCTATCACAGTTTAATACTAAGGACGTTATCATAAAGCAATTCATAATTGGCTCTTTAAAAGAACAAATATATGACAACAAAAAGCCCTTTATCATATGTATAAACATAAAGAAATAGTAGAAATGATCCGACCAGGTCAGATGCGGTCCAACCCGATTGGGTTTAGGACACTATTTCAACAATCTCCCATTTGGCTTAAAGCCAATCACTCGTACACACAAGACCAAGTTGAAACACAAGAATCTCATGCAACACTCGCAACCAGCCCTAGCAATGAACGGATCGCTATCCGTGGGGACTCAGACTATTTTCATACAATTCTCCAAATGACCAAGTCAAAGGAACCGCCTCAACACACACATGAATCTCTAACGAGACACTGGTCCTTGCTTCAAGCAATGAATCCACTTACTATATCAACTATATAGAAAAGGTGGAAGAACCGTACAAGGTTCAAGAATGAACCTTCTAGATCCATGCACTGCTCCCGCTGCACCTCCAAGGCACTACTATGTTTTGGCCTAGTTGTAGAATCTTCAGTGATTTCTGGCTAAGAAATTTCCAGCCCACTGTATCACTCAATCAAAATGACTACAAACCTAGACATTAGCTCCCACTATCTTCGTAAGATTCAGGGGACACATCTGTATATCTACATTTATTTAATTTCAAGTTTCAATAAACTCAGAACTCTCCCTTAACTTCTTTAAGGATATTCTCGACATTCACCAGATTTACTTTCATACTTGCTCATGACTCTTCATGGACTATAAACATCTGGCATTACTTTTATGATGGCTCCTACCGTGGTAGCAAAGGAAACCTTCCATAAGCATCATCCTTCACCTTATCTTTAGGACTAACGTCCTAACATAGATAGATCTTGAGAACACCGGCTAGCAGTATCCCCTGTCGCGATCTATGCTAAACTCTTTTAGCATCACATCTATATAGGTACTATAAACCAACAACAGTTGAATCTATCACTATAGATACTTATTTCTAAAATAAGAACTGCTAATCTAAGTGCTTTCGTAAAGACCTTGAACTACCAAGCATTAATTGACTGTGACATGGGGTGATAATTCCCGAGAAAGATATCCGATTCCTTACTAAAAAATCATAACACACTCCCACTATCCCTCTTGCACTTTGGGCATATCCCTTCTTTTGACTAAATAGAACTCCTTTGATTATCAAACAAAGAAATTGTCTAGAGAAACTTGTTTGAGTCCATAATGGATCTCTTGGGCTCACATATCATGTTATCGTCTATGAACATCAATCTATTTGCCCAACGTCTTCAACACTATCATATAGCCATGATACAAAGTTATAACAAGCATAGTCTGAATAGAAGGTACCCTTCCGCCGTCACTTTAAACTTATGGTAATCATATTACTATCCATGTCAGCCTTTCAGGGACATTCCCTCTAAGTAAGTCAAACTAGGTTCACAACCTGGTTGTCACTGATGGGATCTAATTCAGACATTATGCCTCCTGGCCATACCTAGCCTTTCAAACATTCCTTCATAAGTCGTGAGACATTCATTCTTCAAGATGAACATACTAGTAGCCTTTTCAGGCTTTAGGTTATCCAAAGACTTACAAAACTCTTGTGTGCACTGAGCAGTGTTCTACACCTCATCACTATGTGGCGTCTACTCACGTTCCTATGGTTGAATCTCTCCTTGAGGCTCTCAAACTATTTTGAGATTTCAATCTTACTCCCACTATTTCTTTTGGAAGAAACACTTTCTCTAGAAGGCAGCATGTTTGGAGACAAACACCTTTTGCTCCGCGGACAAGTAAATAATACCCAGCATGCTAGCTAAGATATTCCACAAAGTTGCATATGCCATACTAAGCTCCAAGCCTTTCAGACATTGACTGCTTGCCAGAAGCACGACAACCCTAAATCATCGGTTAAGATAGATTTGATCTTATCGACTTCCATATCTGATATGGAATTTATTCAACCTTTATTCTTTGGAACTCAGTTAAGTATTTATATTGTATAAGGGAACTATCCCGAAATATGTAAGGGATACTTTGCATGGCTTACGTCACACCTTTATCATCTAAAGTGTTGTTTCCATTTTAGGAACACAATCTAATTGCGTATCCCAAAATGGTATCCTTCAAGGGGGAATCTTATTCCTTTTCAGACAACTTCTGAAACACCCTTCAGGTATTAATTGCTTCAATCCAATTGAAGATTAATTCCTAAGTAGCTCATCGATCTTATATTCGTACTAGCTCGAACTTTTCGGGCTTTCCGAATTATGCACCTCACTAAGTACACTTGACTATTTCTAAAAATAGTCATAAAGATTAACAAAAAGTTATTTGTGGCATTAATTGTCATAAGCCAACAAACATCGGTATGTTTAGGCTTCAGACAATTTCTAGATATTATAACCATTTTCATAAAAGGGTATTTTAGTCCTCTTTGGATAAGATACATATAACCCACATGATTCATAATCATATGGTTCAACATCATCAGAATGACGTTTGATCACACGCTTTCCCTCCATAGATACTATGTCTAGAACAACCACAAATATTAAGGATTACAGCCATACAAATACTTAGTTGAGATTTCATCACCTATATCAACTAGATAGTGACACCAATCTAGTATATTAGATTCAGTGACCGTTCAACCTTATCGGAACAACATTTATTCCTTACAATTGAATATGTATACTAAATCCTAACAAATAACTGAACTCGTGTTCTTTATAAGAACCGGAACACAATAACATTTATTTAGTTCCCTTATCAGTTTACTAGACTCAGAATACAAAACCGAAAATGTCACAACGTTTGCTTCACTTTTCGTATCTTGGTGTCTTCCGTATTTTAATCTTTCCAATTTAATCATACTCGTAAGATATCATATATCTAAGAGTTGACTTGAACTCAGATAGATTTGTCTCAACACACTTGCCTAAAATAGAAACTTCGCTAAGTTATCTTACTTAAGCACTTGCCCTATCTTTCCTTTTAATCCTTCAAGCACTAGTAAATATTTCTCAATTTAGTCTTCTTAAGGCTTAAAAGAAATCACAAGAGCTATGTCTTCAATCTTCATTCATAAAGAAAATCTAAAGTTTATTAAATAGTCTACTTAACCTTTTGAATCGTATTCAAAACATTAACTATTTAATTAACCTTTAAGCAATAATTAAAGAATTATGTCAATACTTAAATCTTACAATTTTGAAAACAACCTTTCCAACATTCGATGCGGTCATTCTTATTCATCGTTTGAATTAATTGTCATCGTATGACAGAATGATCATATTGGATCATATCAATGCATGATTAATTCGTTGAAACTTATTTCAAGTGATTTAATCATATCACGAGCTACCGTTTTTCATTAATAATTTAAGTCTTGGAGCACTCTATTTGTTATGTAGTCTCCTTGTCTCTAACTACTATAACGGGGTTGCTAATGTCATTGCTTATTTTAAAAGGATTAAAATTACTTAACCATACTTGAGAACTTTTCTCAAAAGGTAACAGTCATAATTTGGTTTTACTAATCAAGAATAAATATAAGAGTTTGCTAAAAACTACAACATAAAATAAAGATAAAAGAGTGTTGTTGTTTATACACATAAAATAAAAAATGGTCTTTAGATTTATGATTTTGCTCCCACTAGTCAACTACTCCCAATTGACCTTCAAGAATTTTCCAAAATTCTTTAGTTGCTGAGATCCAATCTAGTTAACTCGATTCCCGGCGGTGTTCGATCAACCAAGATAACTTCGAAAGGTAGGTAACTCTTTACCAATCACATCTCTATGTAATTCTCAGTGGTTGACTAGTCAACTCTTTGACGATACACATGACTATGTGTTAGTCAACCCCTTGTCTTTAAAGTCAGACGGCCCTGACGGTGGCCAATCACCGAAAGACTCTAGTCAAGTCATAACCCAATATTCACGAGATCTTATACGATCATATCTCAATAACAACGATATACCTGAGCTAGGACAACTCCCGGCTGTGGTCGATCAGTTGGATCTGAACAAGGGCTCTTCACCGTCGTTATAATATTGGGAGACAAAATTATGACTTATTTTGTTGTGGGAGTATTTTATAAATTAATTCTCTTAATTAATTTCGAATTAATTCTCTTAATTATTTTGATTATGGTCTCATCGTGTATATCTATCTGTATAAATATACATCCTATACATTCATCTAGATCGTGCCTAGTTATGCATCTATCGTATCATATAAAATAAATACAAGCACAAAATAAATAAATGCGTAAAGTAACCGGTATGATCATGGACTTTTCCTAAGTGCGGTTTCGAATACAAACTGACGAAACCGTGGGTCACAATCTAAAGGTAGCTGCAACTGCCAATATGATCTTTAATGCTTCATTCTCTAATGGGATCTTTATTTTCGTCTTTCTTTGGTCTCCATCTTCCGCTCCATTCTTGTTACATAAATTTTATCTAATAAAATAAATACACCCGCCGCACACGGGGGGGGGGGAGCTAACGGGAATGGGATAATACAGAAACTAAACCAGGTCACGTTCTTCATAACGGCCTAGGACAATTTTAAAACCAACAGAAAATTAAATCATTCACATCTATCCTATCGGTCGAGTCCATGATCAATCGGGGGTCCATATAATCATATTATATCTACACAATATCTAATCCATACCATAACATCTTATGAAAAAGATAAAATTAAAATTTAACTACTTGCGTCTTAATTATTCGATTAACGTTAATCTATTAAATAATTTTATCCAATCAATTAACTAATTAACATTTAATTAATTAAATAATTTTAATCGAAATAAAATTAACGGTTAATTTTAAACGATTTTTTTTAAATTTTAATTTGAATTAATTAGAACTATTCTAAAATAAATCAAAATTAAAATTAAGTCTCTTTTGTTTCTTTCCTTTTAATTCTTAATCAGAAGGGATGCCTTTGGTTTCCTAAACCAAAATGCACAAACCTTGGCCCTTTTCAAAATCAAAATTTTGAAAAGACCCTAGGCCTATTCCAAACAAGATTGGAAATGACCTAGATTATTTAAAGGCAAATCATATTTACCAAATAATGTCATGTGGCATTCCAATGGTCCAAACTATTTAAACCATTAGTTGACATATGACATCAACTAAACAAAGATATCGATCACAATAATGAAACATATTGAATCACAAAATACACAAAACAAAAGGAAGGGACTCACCGAGCAGCCGCTAGCCGACAGCCATGAGGCTGCCGCCGCCGCCGGCGGCGGACGGTGGTGATGCCGCCGCCAGTCGGCCGAGCACCACCCGATCTCCCTTTTTTTCTTCTTCTTTTCGTGTATCGTTTTAGCAAATCTAAAATATTTCATCTTTTAATTACATGATTTAAACGATAAAAATAATTACGCATATTAGCATGCTTATTGCTTAAGCTCAAAGCTCGCTCTGATACCACTATTAGGAAATCAACGCGTGAACACAGCGGAATTCAAAATTTTGATTTCTTTTTTCCTAATTTCGACTTCATTTAAGCAACAAGCATAAAAAGAAATAGACAAAAGAATACCTTGGTTGATCCAATTGGATCGATGCTTTGTCTACGGTTGTAGTTTCTGCACGAAGCCGCCTTAAGTGTTCGGCCTCTACCGGTGATCCACACGAACAACCCGCCGGAATCCACCATTGGATTGCTACTAGTAAAACTCGGTTGCTAGACCGACATTTTCTCTCTCTCAAATCTCTCTTCAGGAAGCTCTCTATTTTTCACAAGAACTATTAGCTCTTGGAATTGTGATGATCCAAAAGAGCTAGTCAAGCCTCCCTTAAATAGGGTGACATGCGCCCCATGCACTTCCCAATCTGATTGGGAGAAACTTCCTAGTAGATTGAGGAGAAAGAAAACATTTTCCTAATAAAATAAGGAAAATATATTTGATTGATTTATCTAATTAATATTCAATATCTTATATTAAATATTTTCCCAAGATCTTATTACCATAAATCTATTTTCGAAAAATCAATTAATATACAATATTAATATTATGGTAATATTATTAATTAAATTGCACAATCCAAGTGTATCTTGTACACTACTATTGGCACCACCTTTAGCCTTGAATTGGCATCCGGAATATTCTTTAATTAATATGATACTATGATTAATTAATTTGTAAAGTACATGTGTATCATATACACATGATAATTTCGACATACACATACATTATGTGTATATTTAATTAATCAACATAATTAATATCTTGTATTATATTTATTCATAACAAATAAATACCACCATATTAATTTACCACTATAACCTTTATAGTATGAGATAAATTCTTTCCTTATTCGGTTATCACTATAACCATATTTTAATCCGGCTTGATGTTCTTATCTGTGTGACCCGATAGGCTTCCGAATATGTTGGTTGTAGGCACAAAGCGCATATTACAAAAATGCCCTTCATTCCTAACGATCACGGGATAGCGTCTAGCAACACACCATGACCCCCAATCATCGGAAGAGTCAAACGCAATGACTACTATCTTTCATGTGAAACAGTTACCGTGTAAATACAATCCTATCGCTGTAATAATATACATACGGTCGTACGGAGTGTCAAACATCAACGACCGTATCTTATAATCTGGATATCATGCTCTCTCGAAGTAACTCATTTACTTCCACTTTGTAAAGATTCACGAGAGTAAGACATTCCTTATAAGAAGGCCCTTTCGGATATTCACTCCTACTGATAGGGTACGCGATTTCCGGACGACCAAACATGTATACTCCGCATGCTTCAGTATCACACCCAATCACTACCGCATGATCGCCCCATTGCTAGGGGAAACCTCAATAGTGTCAAAGCATGACAATCCACACCGTGATTCCATGTAGACTCCGGTCCTAAGGATAATTACACAACCGCCACATAGTGCGACACTTAACAGTGTAAGTGGCTCAGTCTAACGTACGCATTCTTTAATACACGTCCACATACAGTCCAAGTGTCTTTACACTTCGATAGACAAGATCTATCCCTGCCCTTAAAGACAGAAGACATCTAATACATGCTAGCCTGTTTGTACTATTAATGTCCTGTTTAGTAGTACATCAACCTTTAGACATTTAAGTATCAAACTTATTAAAGTGATTAGAGATCTCATCAACCATAATCGCCTATCATGGTTTTTCTATCACAGTTTAATACTAAGGACGTTATCATATAGCAATTCATAATTGGTTCTTTAAAAGAACAAATTTATGAAAGCAGAAAAATCCATTTATCATATGTATAAACATAAAGAAATAGTAGAAATGATCCGACCCGGTCGGATCCGGTCCAACCCGATTGGGTTTAGGACGCTATTTCAACACATTGAACTATTTCTCCTATGTGGTTCTTTACATTCTCCCCCTTATAAGGGACTGGCGTGCTCGCCAGGACAACCAAGACTGTTCCTGGATCGTCCCTACCAGAGGTAACTAGAGGCCATCCTTACACCGTCTTCTTGTATGGTGCAGCGCATAGTTCCGTTTGATAGTCAACTCTGATACCATTCTGTGACGCCCCGTCCCGAATACTGAGTCCTTATCCGGAAAGAACGCCCGGCATGCATAAATTAAAATATTTGAAAAAATAAAATAATTTTGTGCCTTTATTTATAATTTACGTTATGATATGGCTTGTATGTTCTTTTGGAACATTATATGTTAATTGACAATGTCTAACTTTGACTTCTGGTAAACATGGCTTAGCACCACAACTGAGACCCTCTGCGGGGAGAAGGTAGGAGCACCGGAAGGCGTTGTTTAGGCCTCGTGGGACATTGATTTAGTAGTCATTGATCCTGTTACAATGTGCTAGGTAGTGTAATTAGAATGTCTAGGACTAGAAGTCCTTAGGAAGCCTTTTTTTCGTGAATGAATCAGGTGGTTAAAACTTAACTCATAAAAACATATGTGGTTCTCTAAAAGCTAAAACGTCAATATCATTGGTGAGAGACATCGAAGCATGGGACCCTTACCGCAACTACGGGACAACGTGTAACTCCCACATGGATCATGAGTCCATGCCCTTCTATGAGTGGTGCCGCCCATGTTGTGGTGCATTTCTCACCATGCGTAGTGTCCTTTGATATTGACGTAACAAACTTACTTGTGCAAGGGTGTACTATGTGATCTAGTAGAGGGAGATTGTGATCTCAATTACAACCTATGTGGTCGTGTTTGTAGAATTTATTCTGATGAATGTTATATATGTTGGATGTAGTGCCCGAAAGACAATTGTTGCTTGTCTATGCGGGCAAGTGCGAGATTGTTGGAAATAGCGCCCGAAAGACAATTTATGTAATTGTTTTTATAATTAATAAATGACAGATTTATTCTTATTTTATTATTTGCTTTGTTCTTATATATTATACACTGCTGAAAACCCCAAGTCGTATCATATGTAGCCATATAACTTAGTGTGTGTCACACATGAGGATTAAGTTTATGGTGATGCACTTGAACTATTGGTCCGTGGTGAACTTAATCAAAGTATGACGTCTATTGATTAAACTACCATTAATGTGCACAGAACACTTTATGGTGTGACCGTCTTATCCGGACCGTCGATATTGGTTATCTAAGTGGGGCATTTATAGATGATGTAGTCATATAGTACTGGACCGATTTAATCTGTTTTTCTCATATAATTCCGTGATTGAGAAATCTTATTAAATCACAAGATGATCATACATGGATTAACCTTAATCCTGAAGTGATTGCATACTCCTACTTGTTTCAAGATGGGGTTTGATGTGTTTGTTAAGGATCTCTAAGAGGCGCGGTCCAAATCACTTTCACGTTGGCACTATTCTGGAATGAGTGAGAAGTGTGTGTGTTAAGGCCATATTTATATGATTATTAAGGGTATATTTCATTATTATTTTCCCCACATTTGCATAATTTATATAAGAATTAAGGGTTTAAGTGTAATTATTAAGTAAATGTCATTTTAATATGGTTAATTGCAAAATTGGTTATTTTAAGTGTTTAATTGATTTAATTATGATTATTTGGATTTCATTACATTTTGCAATGTTTATTTATCTTTTAGGAGGCTTAATTTCGAGATGAGAGAGGATCAATCAAAGATATGGGAAAATAAAAGAGATAAGGAAAGAAATCAATCAAGATAAAGATGGAAATATCAAGGAATCCGTTTCGCATCAATCTGACGAAGGCCCATGCAAACGTCCAAAGGTGGACGGGCGTTTGGTAATTCGGACGAGCGTCCAGCGAAGAAAAGTTGAACAGAGAGTTCAGCCGCAGTGCGAACGAGCGTCTTGATAGCGTCTAAGGCATCTTGAACGGGCGTCCATATAAGTGGACGAGCGTCCGGTGCCGACTTAAACCCTAACCGACTTAGCACTCTATAAATACAGCAGCAGCCCCAACCCTAATTTCATACTTTTACACATCATTGAGATCGCACTTTCACACCAAAAAAAGCTGCGGCCAGAACCCTAATTCCATAGAGATGAATTTCTCCAATCCAACAATCATATTCAACATGATTGTTGGCTAGAAACCTTGCAGTGAGTCGACGGAGGAAGCTTATCAACAACACAACCAACTAGAGAGTTCGATGCTTAAGTTTAGTGAGTTTATTTCATAGTTTTTCATTACTTTGGATCTGTTTTGTATTGTTTAAGTTTTATTGAATTAAGATTTGATGAGACGATCTCCGTTTATTTGATGCTTGAATCAAATATATGAAAGTATGTTTATTTAAGTTCTCTTTTATTCAAAGTAATGCATCTAATCATGTTGTAAGAAATTAAGCATGTTTAGTTGAGTAAAAGCTTGGAAACAATCTTGTGATTTCGTTTTGATTGCATGTTTAGTTTGTTTGAAAAGATAAACGAAACCCTAGAATATGGTTGAAGAAATTTAATTGAATTCGTGAATAAATCACTACTAAAAACTATGTCTTTTTAATCACCGTCTAGTTGGATTGTTGGTTGATAGGTGGAACCTAGTCGCCTTGCTGTGTTTTCCTTTATTGTTTATTAATCGAATCGTTTAGATTAAGCTTAGTTTAAGTCCTAGTTTTATAAACCCTAATTTCCTGCTGTTTTCCTGCACTTTTCTGTTTATGTTCGTAGTTAGACGCTCGTCCGCAATAGTAGACGAACGTCCATTATATTAAGCTTTCAGACGCTCGTTCACTTTAGTGAGCGCTCGTCCGTCTTTCTGTTTTCTTATTTTTCTTCTTGTTTTTATTCCTGTTTTAATTTCAATTCTTAGGTTTAGGTTTTAGTTTAGTTTCAGCCTTAGTTTAGTTAATAATTGTGACATAATCGATATAGATTTATACTTGAATTCGATAAACATTCCACTCCCTTAGGACGACCCGTTAACATCCTATACTACGATCCTTATACTTGGGGTGTTTCGGTTATAAATTGTAAAACTCGTTTTTACCGAACAAGTTTTTGGCGCCGTTGCCGGGGAGTCGGTAATGGTTGTCGGATTCTATTTAGACAATTTTACGTGTCAAAAGGGGTCGTCGTTAGGGCACGCGGTAGTATTTTGACCATAACTTTCGGCTCGAGTGTCCGTTTGGAACGCATGACCCCAATTCGGAAAGCTCGTTCCGACGCCGACGACGTGGTGAACCGCCGTAGGCCGTTCAGTGCATTTTTGAGGTCAAAATCCACTGTTTTCCCCTCCATTTTGGCCTTAGAAGATTTCAACACGTTTTTTTTCCGTCTTAGTGTTTTTTCTTGTTTTTAAACTTTTCGTAGGTAGGTTTCTTTTCCAGTTTCGGTTTCTATATATTTTCTAAAATAAAAAAAATAAAAAATAAAAAATAAAAAAATACTAAAAGCCTTCTGAACGAGCGTTCACCCATACTGAACGCCCGTCTCGCTTCATCTGCCTTCTCGAACGCCGGATCCGATTACTCAACGAGCATTCACTTCCTGAATCCTCTCTGAACTAGCGTCCACGTACACTGAACGCCAGTTCAGTCCCTGAAAATTCCACTTTTCTTTTCTCTGCTCTTCTATCTGTCTACACTTCTAAATCCTCCAATCTTCTCTAAACTCGTTCTCATCAACCCTAAGGTTGATTTCTTCCTTTTCCTTTCTTTTGGTTTATGCAAACGAGAAGTAAGAAGGGACTTCTAATCTTCGATCCCGAGCCTGAACGATCTATTTTTAGAAGGAGGCTTTTTCCTGATCTTGACGCCATGGCAGATCAAGATCCACCAATTCCAAATCCTGATCCCCAAGCTCAGTTAAATCTAATTCTGCAACAAATGCAAGCTTTGCGGCAATGCCGAGAATCAACAAGTCGGGCATAAATCAACAACTTCAACAATTTAGACAAAACCAAATTTAATCAATTGAACCAGGACCCCTACACCCCATATCTAAATCAAGATTTTCTCGAGGGGCACAGACCTATTCGTCCTCCTGACATGGGAGGAGTGAACTTTGATCTAAAGAACGGAGTAGTTGCTCTAGTTCAGAATAGCTCTTTCCATGGTATCGCTTTCAGAAGATCCACACGACTTCTTGTCCACATTCGTACAAATCTGTGAAGCAGGCCATTATCCTGGTGTTGATTCTAAGATAGTTAAATTAAATTTATTTCCTTTTGCTTTGAAAGGTGAAGCAAGTCGGTGGTTTAAATCGTTAGCACATCATTCTCTCCATACATGGAATGATGTCAAAAGAGCCTTCGCTCTTAAGTGGGTTTCACCAGGCAAGATTATGGAGATGAAACGGGAAATAGCTACGTTTGAGCAGTTGGAGGATGAGACTGTTGGCAAAGCTTGGGAGAGATTAAATCATTGATGAGGAAGTGCCCCAATCACGGATATGACAGATATGAGTTCTTTGGAACTATTTTATAGAGGTGTCTCTCAACCTAATAGAGACTATCTTGACCCCACAGCTCATGGATCCTTCTTAGGGGGAGGCGATGAGACTGCCTATAGAGTGGCCGAGACCATCGCCAAGAACAATATGTGGTCGACTCCCAAGAAGACCAATGTTGTTAAGAAAGAAGGTATCGCAAGCGATCCCGATACAAAGTCGTTGGTTGCTCGGATGGAATTGATAAGCAAGCGGTGGCCAATCTTCAAATGCGACCTTCGATCCGTAATGCGGTAGGAACGGAGATGACGGAAGAAGTAAATTTAATGGATAATCAAAACCAACCCTTCCGAAACTTCAATCAAAGCCAGAACTACTCAGGATTTCAACGACAAAACTTTAATCAAGCCAAGTTACCACCTGGCCCTTCAAATTCGAATTCTTTCAACTCAAACTATCAAAGGACAGCTCCTAACTCCCAAAGGCCTCAAGGAGGATGGAACCAAACTCAAAATCATACCACCTCATGTGTCCTCAACACAAATTTGATGAGTTTGGTAGACATGGTGAAGACTCGCCTACTAGTGTTAAAGCTATTGAGAGACAAGTTGGTCGATGGCGCACCAAATAAGCAAGCGAGACCTCACGGTAAACTTCCGAGTTATACCGAGAGAAATCCGAAAGCTGATGTGAATGTTTGCACTGCCATTACACCTCAGTGGGAGTATGGACAAGAAGAGGAGTTGAATGAAGTAACGTTGAGAAGTGGTAAGAAGGCTGAATCCGGCAAGATGTCGGAAGCGAGTAGCCCCTCCCGACGCCATGAGTTCGGGAGGGAAATCGAAAATCACATGCCGGAGAAAGCAACGATGAGGAGCTTAGTGACAATTCTTCGGAGGATGAAAATAATTCTGATGACGAGGAAAGAAAGGAAAGTCAAGGGGCGGTACCCCTGACTAAGAAAAAGGAAGAAAAGTTTGTAAGATGGAAGGATAAGGAGGATGAGGCGATAAAGAATCAAGCTACAAGGAATGATAAAGCCCTTCATTATCCACCAAAAAGGAAAGAGAAAGCCCTCACTAATGACAAGCAAGATCTTTGGAGTGAGGAGGATGCTTAGAGACACTCAAGTTAGTATGCCCTTAGCCGAGGTATTAACCGAAATGCCTAAATGCTCTAAGTATCTTAAAGAATTTCAGTGGGAGTAAGAGAAAGCTTGAGGGGATGGCTGAAGAAGTGCTACGTGAAGATTGCGCGATGGTTTCACGAGAAAGTCGCGCTGATAAGCGAGGTGACCACTGGCACCTTCAATCTCCTGTGAGATCGAAGGCCATTTATTCGAAAATGTCTTATGCGACTCGGGGCCTCTATTAATGTGATGCCATTAAACGTATGCAAAAAGCTCGGGTTAGATAAAAGGATGTGGGAACGCCCGATTTCTCTTCAGATGGTAGATAAATCTAGCCGGACTGCAGCCGGTTGTGTAGCTAATGTTCTCATTCAAGTTGAACATTTAGTCTTCCCTACCGACCGGGTTATTCTAGACTATCCACGATATGGAGATGCCTCTAATTCTAGGCCGAACCTTTTAGACACTTCTAACGCCTCATCGACTTCGCAAAGGACATATTACTCTTAGAGTCGATGACACATCCGTTACCTTCACCCGAGGACATATCCTGAAAGAGCCGTAATTGATGAAATATCGTTTGTCGAAGCTATCTATGAGGATCGAAAAGATGCCTACTCAAGAAGCGAGAGGAGTTGACAGAGATAGGTGTTTTTGAAGTCATGGACATTGAAGATCCAAATGATCATGACCATCTTCTAATTCATTACAGCCCGTCGTCATTGACGAGTCATCTTCACTCGCTCACACTGGGCCTGTTAGTGAGTTAGAAGCATGGAGATGCCCAGCAACAAAAGATGATCTCAAAGAACTGAGTCAGGAAGACTTCATCCCTGGTGAAGAAGAAGCTCTGATGGGTAGTTGGGACAAGGTAGACTTTTGGAGAGAAACCACTCATTGGGAAGTAGATGATTGGGAAGAGTTGGCAGAAGAGCTTAAAGACGAAGAGTTAAGAAAAATGATCGATCACAAGAAAAAGGAAGCAAGTGTTGACCGGAGGATCCCGATGGATGATTTGATCCAAGACCTTCGGGGTTGAGCCTCGGGAAGATGAGTTATTCTTTAGTCAACCACTCCAAGCTCATAAAGAGAAAGGTGGCCCGTTAAAGTCTAGTATTGAGCAACCACTCACTGATTTAGAGCTCAAACCGCTTCAAACACCTTAAGTATATCTTTCTTAAGGATGGAGATAAATTGCCTTTGATCATTTCTTCAAACTCGACCACGAGCAAGAAGCACAGCTAATAGAAGTGCTTAAAAAGAATATCCTCGCGTTCGGGTGGCAAGTGGGTGATATCCGAGGAATCAGCCCAGATGTATGCATGCATAAAATCCGAACGGAGGAGGGAGCTAAAAAGGTTAGACAACCTCAGAGAAGACTGAATCCGCATATGCAGGAGGTTGTCAAGAAAGAAGTGATAAAGTGGCTTGACATGGGCATCATCTATGCAATCGCCGATAGCGAGTGGGTCACCTACTCAAGTTGTGCCAAAGAAGGCGGAATCACAAATCAAAAAAGAATGAAAAAGGGAGGAAGTTGCCTTACGACTCGTGACGAGCTATAGAGTCCGCATTGACTATCGTGAGACTTAACGAGGTTATCGCCAAGGCCCACTTTCCCTACCCTTCATTGACCAAACATTGAACGACCGAGTGGTCATAAGTATTATTGTTTCCTTGATGGCTATTCGCTACTTCCGGATAGCCATTGATCCTAATGACCAAGAGAAGACAACTTTTACGTGTCCATCTGGTACTTTTGCTTTTCGCAGAATGCCATTTGGCTTATGCAACGCACCCGCGACTTTTCAACGGTGCATGCTAGCCATTTTTGATGGACTTGTGGAAAAATGTATGAAAGTCTTCATGGATGACTTCTCAGTCTACGGCGATAGCTTTGATGAAATCTTAAAGAACCTAGATATGGTACTCCAACGGTGTGTTGAGAAAAATCTGGTGCTTAACTGGGAAAAATGCCATTTTCTAGTAGACGAAGGAATCGTTTTGGGACATAAGGTGTCCAATGCTGGTATTCAAGTTGATAAGGCTAAGGTCGAAGCCATTGAAAGGATGACGTACCCTAAGACAGTGAAAGAGGTACGAGGTTTTCTAGGTCATGTTGGCTTCTACAGGCGTTTCATTAAAGATTTTTCTACCATCGCCAAGCCTTTATCAAATCTTTTGAAAGATGATGTAGATTTCTTGTTCGATGCGAAGTGGAAAGAAGCTTTCAATTGTCTCGAAAGACAAGCTTATCGATGCCCTATTTTAGTTGCACCGACCGACCAAGCCTTTCGAGTTGATGTGCGATGCCTCTAATTACGCCGTGAGCGCAGCTTTTAGTCAAAGAGTTGATAAAAGTTCAGCCCATTTATTATGCGAGCCGCACTTGAACCCCCGGCTCAATGCAATTATACCACAACCGAGAAGGAATTCTTAGCCGTCGTTTTGCAATTGACAAGTTTAGAAGTTATCTTCTAGGGTCTCAAGTTGTTGTTTGGACCGACCATGCGACCTTGCGCTACCTTATGGACAAAGCGGATGCAAAACCAAGGTTACTTCGATGGATTCTGATTTTACAAGATTTTGACCTTGTGATTAAAGATAAGAAAGGTAGTGAGAATATTGTGGTGATCATTTATCTCGCTTAGTAAATGAGGTGTGCAGAAATCACAATGATATAGGCATTGATTTTCCGACCGAGCAATTGATGAAGCTTGAAACGGTTAGGCCGTGGTATGCTGACTACGTCAACTATTTAGCGAGTGGTCATTTAGAGGATATGACGTATCAGGAGAAGAAAAAGTTCTTCTCTGATCTTAAATATCTCGTATGGGAAGATCCTTACTTGTTCAGAGTCTGTAAAGACGGGTTGCTTCGACGGTGTGTTCCTGAGCATGATCAGTGGGATATCCTAGAACAATGCCATAGCGGTCCTACCGGAGGTCACTATGGAACACCAAAGACGGTTGCGTATATCCTTCAAGCTGGATTCTACTGGCCGACTCTGTTTAAAGATGCAGAAGCCTTTTGTAAAGGTTGTGATAGGTGCCAGAGAACTGGACGGCAGAGTAGTAGGATGGAAATGCCACTTAAGCCCATTCTTGAATGCGAAGTTTTCGACGTTTGGGGCATAGATTTTATGGGACCCTTTCCATCTTCGTGCGGTAATAAATATATCCTCGTCTGTGTTGACTATGTTTCCAAGTGGGTTGAAGCTATAGCTACCCAAACTAATGATCATAAAGTCGTGAAGAAATTCTTGCAAAAGAATATCTTTACCAGATTCGGCTGTCCGAGAACACTCATTAGTGATGAAGGTACCCATTTTTGTAATGCGCCGCTTGATAAAATCCTTGAAAAATATGGTGTCAAACACAAAGTTGGTACATCATATCATCCCCAGACCAGTGGCCAAGTCGAGGTAAGCAACCAGAGCTTGAAAAGAATTTTAGAGAAGACCGTGAACAATAATCGATCTAATTGGAGTCTTAAGTTGGATGACACGTTGTGGGCTTATCGTACTGCATTTAAAACCCCGATGGGCACGTCACCCTTCCAAATGGTCTATGGCAAAGCTTTTCATTTACCTGTCGAACTTGAACACAGAGCTTTCTGGGCAATTAAATTCTTAAATTTCGATAGCCAGCTCTGTGGGGAGAAACGGTTGTTACAATTGAACGAGCTCGATGAATTCAGACTCCGTGCGTACGAGAATGCTAAGCTTAGCAAGGAAAGAATGAAGATGCTCCATGACGCTAAGATCAAGGACCGAGAATTCAAAGTTGGTGAAATGGCTTTACTCTATAATACTAGACTTCACCTGTTTCCGGATAAACTCAAGTCTAGATGGTCTGGTCCCTTTGAGATTCTCGAGGTTAATCCAAGTGGAGTAATTACTTTGAACGGGTATGGTAATCAAGCTTTTAAAGTGAATGGCCATCGACTTAAGAAATATTTTGGGCAACCAAAGGAAAAGCTGAGACTCTTTATTTCCAAAGAAGAGATGAGAATCTGATGTCCCGATTTTGTGAAGAGATTCCATCTTATTTCTTTGAGTCAGATGATGACATTCCTACCTCTACTTGTGAGGAACCTTCTTCTGGGACTCCTGAGCATGTTAGCACACCTACACCTATCATCCGCAAGAACAAGAAGAAGAGAGTCAGTGTAGTTTGGAGAGAAAAATTTAATGATCTTATAGCACACTTGACTTGTTGTTGTGGTGAAAATCATTTCCGCCCCAAAGCTCTCGATTACGATCTCGAGGTGGCGGTAGTCAAACCAAAGTGGCCCGATCCGGGTTGATTCTTGAACTTTGTGTCAAGCTATTGACATTAAAAGAGCGCTCTGGAGGGCAACCTAGTTTTCTTTGTTCGTTTTCTTTTCTTAGGTTGTTTTGTTTTATTGTTTTAGAAATAATACTTTAGTTGATTTTGTGTTGATGGTTATTCCTCCTACATTCATTGTAAGTGTTTTGTGTTATGTGTTGCTCATATACCCTGTGTACCCCAAGATTATATGGTATGTCGAGTGTTGCAGATACTTTTGAGCAGGTTCGCAAGCTTTTATGTCCAGTGTTGTCTATTCAAGTTGTAGCGATGCGTTCATGCTCCGCCCGACCTCTCCGCCAACTTTCATCCGACAACCACCGTTGAAACCAGCTAAGTTTCTTTTTCTTTTATTTGCACATTCTGCGGACATAATGTGGTTTAAGTGTGGGGGGGGGGGGGTAAATTGGGTATGTTTTCATGCTATATCCTTTGAAATATGAGTGAATAGTGAATGTTGAATTTCCACGAAATTTAAAATTTTTGTGAATCTCGAGCATATGATTGAAACTAAATGCTTGCTAGTTGTAGTTTTCTAACGATGATAGTATGTGACTTAGTGAGATAATTATAGCATGTCTTTACTTTCATGGAGCTAGTATTCATTCTTCACGTTCACGAGAGCCTTTGATTTTGAAGCAAGATTTTTGAACTATATCCTTTCATTGTTTTAGTGGTTTATCTTAGGAAGGTCAGTATAGTAACACCTTAGTTAGACCGGGTGCTGTGAATATCATAAAGTTCGAATGTGATAAGTGAGATGTAACTTATGTCTTGAAAAAAGAATGAATAAGCGATCATAATAAATACGTTTGTCGGAAGCTGGTCGATGATTGGAGTGAGGTAGGGCATTATCTCGAAATGTCCTATACCACTATGATGACCAAAAGCTCACGACAGTCAGATTATAGCTGCCTTATGATTTGAGTAAGGTAGGGTGTTATCACGAAACATCCTATTCTACTATGATGGGTAAGAGCTCATTCTGATATGCGTCAAATTTGGAAATTTTGGAAATGATGAGTAAAAATAAAGTGAAGTCTTTGTTATCATGGATCTTATACCCAGTAGAACCGCATGATATGCTGTAGGGATTATCCTACTGAGTGCGTAGGAAGGCTTTGAGTGGAGCTATTACTGCCTATATCTAGGATAGTCATTGGATTTTTGAGAGGATATTTCTTTGAAAGGCTTGTTAAATTTGAAAAGGGCTTGTCACACATACACTGAATCTATCTCTGTGATGGTATTGTTTGCTATAGTTGTTGTATCTTTTGTTACGTGAGTTAGAGATCTATGTGGATTGCATGAAAGTTGAGCGATAGTTTTGATTGTTTTGTCCGAGGACGTACAAAAAGTTAAGTGTGGGGGTGTTGTTAAGGCCATATTTATATGATTATTAAGGGTATATTTCATTATTAGTTTCCCCACATTTGCATAATTTATATAAGAATTAAGGGTTTAAGTGTAATTATTAAGTAAATGTCATTTTAATATGGTTAATTGCAAAATTGGTTATTTTAAGTGTTTAATTGATTTAATTATGATTATTTGGATTTCATTACATTTTGCAATGTTTATTTATCTTTTAGGAGGCTTAATTTCGAGATGAGAGAGGATCAATCAAAGATATGGGAAAATAAAAGAGATAAGGAAAGAAATCAATCAAGATAAAGATGGAAATATCAAGGAATCCGTTACGCATCAATCTCGGGACGAACGTCCATGCAAATACCCAAGTGTGGACG
Organism: Gentiana macrophylla; assembly: GCA_026214975.1. Lineage (NCBI taxonomy): Eukaryota > Viridiplantae > Streptophyta > Magnoliopsida > Gentianales > Gentianaceae > Gentiana > Gentiana macrophylla. Next base: position 15,456,845 of record CM047809.1, on the reverse strand, counting down.
GGCGTTTGGTAATTCGGACGGCGTCCCAAATGAAGAAAAGTTGAACAGAGAGTTCACCAGCGATCATAATCAAGCGTCTTGATAGCGTCTAAGGCATCTTGAACGGGCGTCCATATAAGTGGACGAGCGTCCGGTGCCGACTTAAACCCTAACCGACTTAGCACTCTATAAATACAGCAGCAGCCCCAACCCTAATTTCATACTTTTACACATCATTGAGATCGCACTTTCACACCAAAAAAAGCTGCGGCCAGAACCCTAATTCCATAGAGATGAATTTCTCCAATCCAACAATCATATTCAACATGATTGTTGGCTAAAACCTTGCAAAGTGAGTCGACGGAGGAAGCTTATCAACAACACAACCAACTAGAGAGTTCGATGCTTAAGTTTAGTGAGTTTATTTCATAGTTTTTCATTACTTTGGATCTGTTTTGTATTGTTTAAGTTTTATTGAATTAAGATTTGATGAGACGATCTCCGTTTATTTGATGCTTGAATCAAATATATGAAAGTATGTTTATTTAAGTTCTCTTTTATTCAAAGTAATGCATCTAATCATGTTGTAAGAAATTAAGCATGTTTAGTTGAGTAAAAGCTTGGAAACAATCTTGTGATTTCGTTTTGATTGCATGTTTAGTTTGTTTGAAAAGATAAACGAAACCCTAGAATATGGTTGAAGAAATTTAATTGAATTCGTGAATAAATCACTACTAAAAACTATGTCTTTTTAATCACCGTCTAGTTGGATTGTTGGTTGATAGGTGGAACCTAGTCGCCTTGCTGTGTTTTCCTTTATTGTTTATTAATCGAATCGTTTAGATTAAGCTTAGTTTAAGTCCTAGTTTTATAAACCCTAATTTCCTGCTTTGTTTTCCTGCACTTTTCTCGCTTATGTTCGTAGTTAGACGCCGTCCGCAATAGTAGACGAACGTCCATTATATTAAGCTTTCAGACGCTCGTTCACTTTAGTGAGCGCTCGTCCGTCTTTCTGTTTTCTTATTTTTCTGCTTGTTTTTATTCCTGTTTTAATTTCAATTCTTAGGTTTAGGTTTTAGTTTAGTTTCAGCCTTAGTTTAGTTAATAATTGTGACATAATCGATATAGATTTATACTTGAATTCGATAAACATTCCACTCCCTTAGGACGACCCGTTAACATCCTATACTACGATCCTTATACTTGGGGTGTTTCGGTTATAAATTGTAAAACTCGTTTTTACCGAACAGTGTGTCTCACAGATATGGAATCCATTCCTTAATGCGGGAAGTAGAAAGACAATCCCCTTCTTTGTTGATCCTAGAAACTGATCGACGGCTGAGTTCGTATTGGTTATGAACTAATTGATCACTAGTGGGTTAATGGTAAATAAGGATAAGATGTAATGAAGAAGGTTTACGGAAACATTCATGCTTCATTACGGATAGTCTATGGAGGGTTAGTCTGTATGTAATGATTATATCAATGGATACTTATCGACTCAACGTTTTGAGAATAAGTTATATCTATAATCGATAGAGTTCAGTTCCGGATTTATGGTGGCGTAATTCCGGAATTAATGAGTTGAGTAAAAATATTTTGTTCGATGAATATTTTATTCAATTTATTGTAACTACTAGTTATATGTACATGGTCCCCGGGTTGGCTCCTAACACGCGAGTGTTTTCTCGTTTTGTGGAATCTCGAAATAAATTAAATAGTTGGTATATTTAATGAATATGCGAATATTATTTATTTGGTAAATAATATGTAAAATAGAAAAGACATTTTCTATTAAAAATAATGGCATTAGTGGCGCCATATTTTGTGATAAAGTTAGGAAAAGAAATTTTCCTAGATTATGTCACATGTTTTATTAGTTAATTATTTTTTTGTTAGATAATTAATGAAAAAGAGATAAGAGATTGATTTTTTTGGAAATTATCTCTTATTTTATGGCAAATATCTTTTCCTTATGGAAATAGGTAATTGTATTGTGAAAAGAATAACTCTCTTGACTAGTTATTTTTCCTGTATAAAGAGAGTTTACTAATAAATGAAGAGAAAAATTAGTTTTTTGTTCTAGCCATTGGAAGGAGAAAAACTAGTGTTTTTCTTGGAGCATATTCAAGGAGGTTCTACTACGAGGATCGACGTCCATCAGTCGTCGCTTGGAGATACAACTCGAAAGATCACGGCTTCTCTCCGGTTGGGTAAATCTTAAACCTTCTTATAGATTATTAATTATTATGTGAATCGTGTCGTGGTAAACTCGTAAATGAATTTTGATTCGTAGCTTCCGTTGTGCATGATCGAGTGTCTCGATCGGTGCTGTGAATCAGATTTGACGATCCAATTATAGATTGGATCCGGATTCGGGTTTCTGTATATCCAGCATGGGTAGCAGAGCCAGGTTAAAGCGATTTTGCGATCTTGATTGCATAATTAATTTATAAGAAGTGGAATTGAATAAAAATTGCATCTTATATATATATATATATATATATATATATATATATATATATATATGTGTGTGTGTGTGTGTGTGTGTGTGTGTGTGTGTGTATTGAATGATTTGGTTGACGAGATGGATTGGGGTTGGTACTTGTTTACCGTTAGATCTGTTGTAAACCCATTTTTACGGGTATATGAAATTATGTAATTTGTTATTATTTTAATTTCCTAGAATAAGTAGAAGAATTTTATTTCCGTCACTGCTGTTTTAATACCTGTCGTGCCATTTATAATGGAAGAAGAAGTCATTGGTGCAATGGTCAAGGTTGTGGTTACAGGTTGTGATGTCTACGGTTTGAGACACCCCAGATGTGTTTTTATTGAAGTTTTATTTCCAGAAAAGTTTACAGTTATTTTTTTGTTCATGTGTTTTTATTGAAGTTTTATTTTCAGAAAAGTTTACAGTTATTTTTTCGGGAACAAAAAGGTAGCTACGAGATTCGAACCCATGAACTAGAAGTAACAGGACAAGACAAGAACCAGCTCAGCTATGACGGAACTTGTGAAAGTTTGGAGCGGCTGATTAATATAGTTGCAGCTTTTGTTTCTCTGTCAATTAGAAATTAGTGAACTTATTAGATTGGGTTTAACTTTTTTCTTCTATTTAATAGATTAGATATGGGTGTACCAACGGTCCATCTCAGTGGTTTAATTTTCGCATTTATTTTCTTATGTGATATAACCATACCATGCATCATATTCATGAATTCCACTCCTAGCATATGCATACACGTAGAAAATTAATTTTGGAATTAATTAGACATGTATGAAAAACGATAATTAATTTAGATTAATAATAAATTAAATTAATTAAAGGAAACGGAATTTTATCGGGATATAAAATTCACATGATAAACTTGATTTAGGATTATGAATCCTTCGGGGTTTTGGTTATGTAGTGTCTACCTAAATTAGAATTTTGGTAATGAAAAATTAGAAAATCATGAAAAATTGGACACTAACTAGACCATATTTGAACCCATAAGTTGGTGGCTATTTTTTCTTAATTTATTGTTTTTTTTAATTAAAAAATTCTATAATCCCAAAACTTTTATCATGACCAATTAGGACTATAAAATTCTTTGGTGAATTTTATTTGTGTAGTGCCTACACAGGAAATTTCTAAGTATTCGAAAAAAATTGGAAAATCATAAATGAGGTGACCATTGTTAGACGGTATTTGAAACCGAAAAACTAGTGGGAGCGTTAAATTTTGTGATTTATTGTTTTTCGAATTATTGGAAAATCATAAGTCCTAATGTATTAGGATTATAAAATTCGTGGAGAATTTAATTGTGGAATTTTTATAAATCCATAAAATTGGAAAGCCATGAATAAGTGACATTAGTTAGACGGTATTTGGAACCAATGAACTAGTGGGAGGATTAATTTAAAATATTCATGATTTATTGTTTTTTTTTCGGATTGTAAAGAAATTCTGAAAATCCTAATGAGACTACCTAATTTTCAAAATAACGAGTGGGAGCGGGGAAGGTGACAACTGACTCCTCGGTCTCTACTGTTGACACAAGCACCGTGAGAGAATGGTGACGCCTCGTGTTGCTTTGATTTCGGCCCCCTTTCGGATGGCCTTCACCGCTATCTAAATTCAACGCTTGGTTTCCGAAAGGATAGGATTTTGAGTACTAGTCGGGTCACTGACCTACCCTTCGACGGCATACTCGGGGTCTACTTAAAAATCTGAAACAGTAGGTCACACTCTAAAAGGTATTTTTGGAAATATCTTGGCTGAAAAAGGAGGGTAATCAACAATTAAATCGGGATGTCTGATTCTCAGTTAATTGTTGAGCGAGATTGTCTCAATTTAATCGTCACCTCTTTGACCTCCCCGTCGGCGGCACCGAGGTGTTAGATTAAATCCTTGGAATGGTAGGATAAACTGCATGCATGACATCACGTTTATAATTCCTAAAATTTCTTATTTGTTGTGGTGTATGATTTGATTTATATTTCTGTCATAATTTTATTTTACAACTACATATCATCTCAAGATGACTAGACTGCTTATATGATTAAATTGACTGATGATGACTTCATAAAAGTTGAAAAGTAACAAGAACGTTGAACTCAATAATCGAGAATGCAAATTAATTTTCGATAGAGGATTATCCTCTTAAGACTTCAAACTTAAGTGACAAGAATGTCACTGCTGTCACTTGTGTTGAACGAGAGATAAGACAAAATTAGTTCAAAGATGACGAGAATGATTTGGTATCAATCTCACTAGACATCCAACAGTTCACGAGTAGTGGCTACTCAAATGAACTGCTAGTTCACGGCCATTTCCTTTTAAAGAAAGCAGAGGATGGGAAGGTAAATGTCTACAAGTGTAAGTCATCTAAACTAAATAAGTTAAAGGCTAAACCGAAACATTAATGAAAGAAAGCATAGGATAAGGGAAGCGATTTTGGATCACTGACCTATGAATCCTTAAAGACTCTCTTAACCGGGTATTTGACCCGGAAGCTAAGTTCTTTTGGGAAGAACAAGGTAACTAGGCATTCATGATTAAAGAGTAGACAACGGGCAGTAATTTCAACTAAGATAGCGGGAGCAATATAAGGAAAGAAATTTCGGATTTTAATCCTTGATTATCGCAGAAATTTAATTTCTGTTTCCAGATTCATTAGAACAAATTGATTCACTTTCACATCGATAATATAGTTGCCTAAATGAAAGTGAACATGACATTTGTAGTACGATTCTGCAACCCAAACTTTTGCTTGATAAAGTCAAAACCACTAAATAATGCTGAAAATATATATGTAACACATCATAAACTATTAAGACAAATGGTTTCCGTATTTAGTTAAACGATTCTTCAGCATCTATTAATTAGTGCATATATCCTGTCACGGATTTTATGCAATGAAAATAAACAAGTAATAAATTTATAAATCCGGTATACCCCAAGTGTAGGGATCGTAGCATAGCGATTAATACCGGAGTCGATCTCAGGGAATCGGGGCATCTAGTTCGTTAATTTTCCTAAGATTCATGCCATCATTATTAAAACCTAACAAAACGAAAAGTAAACTGGACAGAGGATTGTCAGTCCAAAGCCAGGAAAGATCGTTGCAAACATAACTAAACTATAAACGAGAAAAACAATAAAACTCACAAAAGCATGATAATGACTATAGCGATTAAACATAGAACAAGCAATTATCCACCATCCTGCAACCCTTAATTTCCTCTCTAGATTATCTTATGATGATTTAACTAAAATTGTGATTCACCTATCAAAGGTATGAACTCCTAATCTCTTAGAAAAGTTCTCCTATCAATCTTTTATCTCTCGATCTTAAAGATTAACGCTATCAAACCAAGGTGCAAGATTTCTCAATCTAACAATCTAGATATTCAACCTAATCAACTCTCGTTACTTATAGGTTAAAGATCCAATCTTTCCTATGGTGATCTAGGTTCACACCGACTCTCGTCACATAGTAAACATCAATAGCAAAACATCTCTCGATATAAATTTGCATAGCATGAAAATCATAGAAAAGAAACAACTTAAAAACTCACAAAATCATCCAAAGGGAGAAATAAAAACGCTGCAGAAAAAGTTTCACATGCTTGCTCAAAGTTTGATCAGCTTCAAGCCATCCTCATGAATCGAACAAGAAGAAACAAAATAAATAAAACAACTAATCTAACCCTCGGTCGACAGAGCACAAGGCTCTGCCGACCGAGCCTGCCTCTGCTCAGAATTTAGGGTTTTCTGGTGGCTGCAGTCGAATTGATATGATGATTTTAGGGTTTAGAATGCGCTGCTATTTATAGATTTTTAAGTCGGCTATGCTTAAGTCGGCCGTGGACGCCCGTCGATACCCACGACGCCCGCCCGTCATCGTGTAAAATTCTTGAGTCGGGCCGAGTCTTCGTCGACGCCCGTCCCATGCAAAATTGGGCGCCCGTCCCACGAAATATCGAAACATCCACGAATCCAAAAGCTCCTCTTGGACGCCAGTTCATGCTTCTGGACGCCAGTCCACTGGATGGAACATCAAACGCTCATTCAGCTGTCTAAATCTTCATTCCAATCCTCAACTTGCATCTTCCTCCTTCCATCAAATCTCCAATTATGTATCTTTTCAGCGCCTTCAATCCCTCTCCATGACATGTAAATGTATCTTCAAAACCATAAGAACACGCAAAGTGTAAAACTGTCTCGGGTTTTATCTAAGGAAAACAACAAGTAATAAAATTTATAACCCGGTATACCCCAAGTGTAGGGATCGTAGTAAAGTGATTATACCGGGTCGATCTCGAGGAACGGCGGTTGTGATTCCTAGTTTTTATTTATCTAACTATGTCACGATTATTAAACTAAAAGAAACAGAAAATAAACTAACAAGAATGTAAAGCTGGACGGAAGAACAAGTTCTAAAGCCACGGAAAACAGGGTTGCGAACCAATTAACTAAACTAAATCTAAACCTAATTATGCAATAAATCTAACTAAGCTAAACAATTCAAATTCAAGGGATTAAATCAAGTTATAACGAACGAACAAGCAATTGATCCACCTATCATATCAACATTCAATTCTAATTCGGATTGCTTCGTGATCTCTACTCAAGTCGTGATTCACCTAATCGAAGGCATAAACTCCTACTCTCGTAGACAAGTTCGTTTTCTAATCTTTTATCTTTCGATGTTAAAGATTACGTCTTTCTAACCTAGGCGTGAAATCTTTCGATTTCTAATCTAGAAAATCAATCTAATAACTTTCGTTTTATTTAGATCAAAGATCCAATCTTTTATCATGGTGATCTAAGGTTGACACGACTCTCATCATATAAACAATCATCAAAGCAAGCATCATTAAACATGCAATAAAACATACAAAACATGATAAAAGAAACGAGCTTGAAATAGAACTCACAAAATAATCACGAGCGAGAAATCAAGCTGTTGAGTTGGACGGCTTCTGGCAACTTGTTCAAGAGGATTTAGCCTCTTAGCATCTTCTTGACAACTCGAATTGATGAATAAAAGTACATGAAATTATCTAATCTAATCTAGAAGTTTAAGTGCATAAAACTAGAGAAAAACTGAAGGAAAAACGCAGCCAAGCTGCCCCTAGGATTTAGGGTTCGAATAATATGTCATTAGGGTAAATATTACGCTGTTTTTATAGGAAAATCAAGTCGGTTGCTACAGTAACCGCTCCGGACGCTCGTTCATCATCATGGACGCCCGTCCAGGACCCAGCTCCAGTATTTTGCTCATAACTTCACTTCTAGGGATCCGAATGAGGTGATTCAACATGCGTTGGAAAGCTATTTCAATCCTCTACAACTTTCATCAAGACAACTTTCCCTGAAAGCGCCTACAAGTGTGGACAAAATTCCCATGAAGTGCCTGGTTCCGGTTTCTTCAATGATTCTTCACTTAAACATCTTTCAACTCTTCCATCTTCATGTGATCATCGTTTAAGCTCCTTACTCATCATGCAAACGTACCTAGCAACATGATAGAAACATGCAAAATGTAACATCATACGGATAAACATAAAACACCGATAAAATCACGTAAATATCTCGATTTTGCATTTAAACACATTTAAAACTCGTTTACTCAATAATTCGATAAAACCAACACTTTTCTATAAAAAGTACTAAAATACCAAGGATATTGTTACGGGAATAACGTCATGTAAATCATAAATTTCACCCTTAACAACTCCCCCACACTTAAACTTTGCTCGTCCCGAGCAAAACAAAACAAAATCAAGCTCGAGATAGTATAGACATCTCAACAAATATAACATATATTCAATAACTTAGAAGTTCACCATTATGTGTGTGCATAGCCATAGAAAACTTCCACTAAATCCAAACTTGAGGAACTCAAAGTAAAACTAGCTAATACCCCCTCGTAGAATAGTAATAAATGACACTTATAAGATGTACCCTACAAACGTGACATATCCCGAAAAGATGATCGAATGAATCTAGGGCCTTTACTCAAATACTCAGAGGATAATCCTACATCATATCTTTCGGTTTATCTTTGGGATAAGATTAACGAAAACTAAGCCTTATATTCAATTTTGTAACGATATCTTAGTTGATTTAACTTATTCACTTTTAAACACACATTAGGATAAGCTATTGCCCTCATAGTAGAATAGGACATTTCGAGATAATACCTACCTTACTCCAATCATAAGGCGACTTTTCCTAACTGTCGTGAGCTTTTAGTCATCATAGTGGTATAGGACATCGTGGTACACCCTACCTCACTCAAATCATCGACTAGCTTTCGACACACACACGATTAATTCATTAATTCAACTTTTTCACTTTGACAATAGCTACGTTTTACTTATCACATTCAAACTTCTAGATATTCACGGATAACATACTCTGGATCTAAATACAAACTATCATAAGTCTCACGATATATACGTAGCACTAAGCACATGACTTACAAGATAATCAAAAATCACTAATCCAAAAGGGTAATAACTCTATAAAATAGCTCATCGTCACTATGGCTCAAGTGAAAAATAGTGTCGTGAAACAACTAACTTACCAAACATATGATATATAGCATAGATGACTATCGAAAACAAAGAACATTAACATGTATTGCCTACTCGGGACAAAACAAAAACAAAAACGTGGAAATTTTTAAAATTCACTCATTTTTTCATAAAAACATAATGTATTAAGCAAATGGTAGATACATAACGATCATTCCCCTCCCCACACTTAAAATTACAACATGTCCTCATGTTGTGCAAAATAAAAGAAAAGAGAACTTAGTGATTGTCTTCCGAAGGAGCAACTCTGGAATGATGCGCATCACCCAGAATGCTCGAGGATATCGATGGGATTGTGGACCATCCACGAAAAACGATATCGTCTAAAACTTATAAAAGCTAATGCAAATACCACACTCATGAATGAAAAAAAAGAAATACCTCGGGAAACAAGGGATTATACCATATCATAGAGTAGAGATAAACAAAGAAAAATCGAGATTGAAAAACATCCACAATGAGTCTCTCATGCTAAAAGCAGCAAATTCCATTCAAAACACCAATTCAAGCGAGAAAAACTTCAAATACAAAAACTAAGAAACGATAAAATCCGAGCCTACGAGAAACCGACGATGCCCAAAAATAAAAACTAGAAAATAAACAAAAACAAATTTGAAAAATAATGGATATCTAGGAAGCCTCTGTGGCGCTTTTGATTAATGTCGTTAGCTCGACACCGATTGAAGCTCACCTGGATCAGGCCATTTGACTTTTCTACCACCCACTACCTCGTTTAAGCTCCGGTCCGTAGTGTGGCTGCGAAACACAACACTTAACACACGGGGGTTAAATCTTTGATAGCTCTCCACACACGTTTAAATGTCCCCATGGTTGACTTCTTCTTCTTTCGATGACGTTTCAACTTTTGCTCCCTTTCATACTCTTCCATGTCCCAACTACCACTAGAACTTCTTACGATTTATCACAACCGTCATCCTCGAAAACAAATCGGGTGAAAACTTCGTCAAACTCGTCGACTTTAGGGTGCTACACCCGAGGATATCGAAAATCGAACAATCAAAGGCTTTACCTTGGGTTCACCAATGTAGTGCTTGCATCTTTGACCATTCACTCGGAACGGTTGATCACCATAACAGCGCAGTTCTAGAACGCCTCCAGGAATGATTTGGAGAATCTCAAATGGACCAGACCAACGTGTCCTCAACTTCCCAGGAAACAAATGTAACCTGGAATTGTATAGTAACACTTGCTCTCAACTTGAAATTCTCTCTTCTTGATCTTTGCGTCATGAAGGAGTTTCATCTTTCCTTATCGATCCTGGCACTTTCGTAAGCTCTGAAGCCTAAACTTCGTCCCACTCATTACAATCGCTGCGATCGATGTTTTCCACAGGCTTGGGAATCGAAGTTAAGAAACTTTGTAGCCCAATAAGCTCACGTGCTCTAACTCAACCGGCAAGTGGCACGATTTACCATAAACCATCTGGTAGGGTGATGTACCCATGGGGTCTTATAGGCGATTCGATATGCCCATAGTACATCATCCAACTTTAGACTCAGTCTTTTCTATGACTATTCACTTTGTTTTCTCGAGGATCTTCTTCAAGCTCTGGTTGCTTCACTCAACTCGACCACTAGTCATCGGATGATATGGTGTGCCGGTTTGTGAGCGAACACCATACTTCTCGAGACTTTTTCCAAAGGCCGGTTACAAAAGTGCGTCCCTTCATCACTAATCAGGGCACGTGGACATCCAAACCTCACAAAGATATTCTTCTTTAGAAAATTCATGACCGTTTTATGATCATTGCGAGGAGTGGCTATTGCCTCTACCCATTTCGATACATAGTCTACGCAGACTAAGATGTATTTATTCCCATAGGAAGATGGGAATGGACCCATAAAGTCAATCCCCCATACATCAAAGACTTCGCATTCTAGGATGGGTTTCAAAGGCATGTCAAAACGCTTTGTCAGAGTACCGGTTCTTTGGCACCTATCACAAGCTTTACAGAAAGCTTCTGTATCTTTAAAGATCGTAGGCCAATAGAAACCGGATTGAAAGATCTTAGCAACGGTTTTCCAAGGACCAAAATGACCACATGTGGGTCCACTATGGCATTGCTCGATTATATCGCATTGCTCAGATTCAGGAACACACCTCCTTAGCAAACCATCTTTACAGATTTTGAAGAGGAAAGGTTCATCCCAGACGAAAATTTCATATCAGAGAAGAACTTCTTCTTCTCTTGATACGACATTTCAGGGTCAAGATATTGGGAATGAAGGTAATTGACAATGGAGGAGTACCAAGGAACATCTGGAGCGCAGCCATCTATCAACATGATGTTTTCTAGAGGAAAGTAAAGATCTATATCATCAGGATCACCCTTTTCCTCACTTAACATCCTAGAAACATGATCCGCCACTACGTTTTCACTGCCCTTTTTGTCTTTAATTTGAACGTCAAACTCTTGTAGGGTCAGTATCCAACGCAGTAGGCGCGGTTTTGCATCTTTCTTAGTCATCAGATATCGCAAAGCAGCGTGATCAGTCCACACAATCACTTGAGCACCTAACAAGTAACTACGGAACTTGTCCATAGCAAGAACTACGGCCAACAATTCCTTTTCGGTGGTAGTATAGTTAACTTGCGAAGGGTTCAACGTGTGGCTGGCGTAATAAATTGGCTGGAACTTTCCTTTAAACTTTTGCCCTAAAACTGCACCAACTGCATAGTTGGATGCATCGCACATAAGCTCGAAGGGTAGGTTCCAGTCAGGCGATATAAGAACTGGAGTGGAGATTAATCGACTCTTAAGCTCCTCAAACGCTTGCTTGCAGCTATCATCAAAGGCGAATGTAACGTCTTCCTTAAGTAAGGTAGACAGGGGCTTGGCGATCTTTGAAAAGTCCTGAATGAATCTCCTATAGAAGCCGACATGTCCGAGAAAACCTCTGACTTCGCGAACACTCTTAGGATAACTCATCTTTTCGATAGCTTCCACCTTGGCCCTATCTACCTCAATACCTTTGGGGACACACTTTGTGGCCAAGAACTATTCCTTCATCTACCATAAAATGGCATTTCTCCCAATTTAGCACCAAGTTCTTTTCCACACACCTAGATAACACCTGATCAAGATTATCGAGGCAATCATCGAAGGATTGACCAAAGACCGAAAAGTCGTCCATGAAAATCTCCATACACTTTTCAACTAGCCCGTCAAAGATAGCCATCATACACCTTTGAAAGGTGGTGGGGGCATTACTGAGAGACCAAATGGCATCCGCTGTAGTTTGAACGTACCATAAGGCGGGTGAAAGTGGTCTTCTCTTGGTCAACAGGATCGATGGGTATCTGGAAGTATCCTGAATATCCATCCAGGAAACAGTAGAATGCGTGCCCCGCCAGACGCTCAAGCATCTGGTCAATGAAAGGAAGGGGGAAATGATCTTTCATTGTGACCTCATTGAGTTTTCTATAGTCAATACACACTCTATAGCACATGTGAATCGAGCCTCAATGCTATCTCTTCTCCCTTCTCATTCTTCTCAATAGTAATTCCACCCTTTTTGGGAACTACTTGAGTCGGGGAAACCCACTCGCTGTCAGCAATGGCGTAAATGATACCCATATCTAGAAGCTTAATGATCTCCTTCTTGACTACTTCTTGCATGTGAGGGTTAAGCCTCCTCTGGGGCTGTCTTACACATTTAGCACCCTCACTAGTCTTGATCTTGTGCATGCAGATGTCAGGAGATATTCCTCGGATATCTCCCACCTGCCATCCAAAGGCTCTTTCGTTTTTTCTCAAGACGTTTAACAGTTTCACTCTTACATTCGAGATAGCTTGGCGAGATATGATCAAGGAAGCTTGTCACCTTCACGTAGGAACACATACTTAAGATGTTTGAGTACGGCTTGAAACTAGATCTGCGGGGGATCCTCTAAACTCGATTTAAGCCCTCCACTTTTCAACTCAGAATCGCTGAGCTTACTTAGTGGCTCCACTGCCAAAGCTTCTTCTCTTAATAACTCATCCTCAAAGTCAGCTGCGAACTGATCTAGATTAACCACACCATGACTATTCAGATTATCGATCAATCGCTCATATTCCGCTTCCACGGCCTTGACTTGCTCGTCCATACAGTCATTGAAGTCAGTAATTGACTCCTCAATGGAAAAGCCGGTTGGAGAACCAGAGGGTACTTGAATAGATTTAGAGACACTATAGCTCACCTCCTGGTCACCAACTCGAATAGTTACTTGCCCACCATCATAATCGATGAGGGCTCTAGCTGTGGATAGGAAAGGTCTCCCAAGAATCAGGGGACTTTCTCATCTTTTCCCATATCTAAGACGTACCAATCAACAGGAAAGGTAAATCTATCGATCTGGACTAAAATGTCTTTCAGAATCCCTGAAGCTTTCTTAGAAGATCTATCGTGAAATCGAAGGTTCATGGAAGTGGGTTCTAGAAGACTTTGTAAACCAAAATGCTCACACACACAGAGACAATGGCATCAGTGATGGATGCACCCAAGTCACATAAAGAATTTGGAAAGACTAAGCCTCCCATCTGCAATGTGAGCACAAATTTTCCGGGGTCACCTCTTTTGATTGGTAAGTCTGGATAATTGATCATTGAAAAATCCTCACCAATTTCCTGATCCATTTCTGCTAACTTCTTCTTCGAAGAAACAACATCCTTGATGAATTTAGTATACTTAGGCATCTCAACCAAAACTTGAGATAATGGAAGATTAACTGAGTATTTTTCAAAGAAATTAAGCACTTTTTCATATTTCTTAACTTCACTCAAGGGAATGTTGCTTCTCTAGGTGGAAATGGAAGCTTCTTCAACTCACTCTCGAAAAATACTTCCTTTGAGGAAGCAATCGGCGACTTTGTCTTCCATGTCCTTCCACCTTACAACTTTTTCGGACTTTTTATTAGTCGGGGATCACCTCACGACTTTCACTTGATTCTTCATTCCTCGAGAGAACAGCCACACGAGGACTTACAACTTCTTCACCTCCCGGGGATCACCCCTGAGTCTTTTCTTGCGAGCGGGGAGCGTAGATGCTCAACTTCCCTCCCCCTTATCACTGGCGGGAGGGGCTGGTGGTTTCCTGGTGAGAGGGACCACTCGATTGAGCACCGCTTCTAAGATTCATTGCACTTTGCCTCTGGTATGCCATAAGGAATCGAAGGAACTAGGTCGAGTGCTTTGGCCACAATTGAAATCGATTTGGGTTACTAGGCCACCCTTCGGATTTTTCTCCATAAAAGCCGGGCAAGCGCCTCTAATGGTCTAAGCTTCTTTGGTCGACCATCTCGCTTCTCAAGGTTCTTGATTGTGCTCATCAACATTTGGATATTATTATTTTGCTCCTCTGGAAGTTATTGTTCTGCTCCTTGACTCCTTCCGATAGGAGTCCAATCTAGCTTCAAGATCATCGGCGAGAGGGGCCTTGAGAGTTCGAATGTTTTGAGAGAAAGGTTGGCTAGACCGACTTTGAAATGCGGGATTTGGATTGTTAGGCCAACTTTGATTTAACCCTTGATTTAGATTAGAGGAATTCATGCTCGGGTTCTGATTAAAATTAGGGTTTCGATTGAGATTCGAGTTTTGATTGAAGCTTTGGCGAAACCACGATTTTGAAAATTGCCCTGGCCAGAAGAATTGATTTCCAAACCTCGATTCGGCTGGCCATTGAAGGCATTGATCTTTGCGTTCTGTCAATCATAGGGCGATGAAACGAGCGATGTGCCCCATATCGTCACATACTTGGCATGCGACTTGATTATCATGTCCCATGATTACGGGCGGCATTGACTTGATAAGGAATGGGGAATTGAATTGACACTGGCCAACAATATGGTCAGTCTGAGAGCAATTCTCGCAGTACAAAACTTGAGAGTTCTGTAGAAATGAAGGAGTCTGATAACTCGGATTTGGAGATGTCGTGAGAGTAGCCAATTTCTTTGTTTGACATGGCGATTTCATTTGCATTTTCACCTCCTCGATCCTAGGAGGAGGAGGTGGTGCCTGAACAGCTTGAAAGGAGGGGGCATAATTATATTTGGCAATGTCTTCGAACAATGCCCACCCCTCTTGAGGCGTTTTCCTCAGGAATGCCCCACCTGATAAACTATTGACCATGCCCTTGGTGAGCTCGGTCAACCCACTGAAAAAAGTATTGACTTGCCTCTACAAGTCTAACCCATGGTGGGGGCATTTACGAAGAAGAGCCTTAAATCTCTTCCATGCCTCAAAGAATGATTACATTTCCGTTTGATAAAATTGTATATTTCCGTAAACACGGGGTTTGTCTTGGCGGTGTGAAAGTATTGGCTTAAAATTCTTTTCCAATGCAGCCCAAGTGGTAATGGATTCTGCAGGGAGAGAGCTATACCACTCTTTAGCTTCTTCCTTCAAAGAGAACGGAAACAGTGTAAGTTTAATCGCATCCTCACTCACACCTTGAATGCGTGTCGTATCACATATCTCCAGAAATGTGTGTGCGTGTGTGTGAGGATTTTGAAAGGGACCCGTGAAACATTGATGCATCTTTGCATCATCCGAATGAGACCGGGTTTGAGTTCGAAGTGCAGGCCGTAATGGTTGGTAAGGCGATAGCCGGGTTGGCGATTCTTGCACCAGGCATAGCGTAGTCTGCCAATGTACGTCTATCTTCGACCATAATTACAGTTTCTTGATTTCCGCTTCTTAAAGATTGCTCAAACTCTTGATCTTCTGCGTTTTCTTCGTCAAAGCGAAGTCTTCGCCTATTAGGTCGGACTATGGTCCGCTCGAGTCGAGGAGTAAAGTAATGGCCCTTGTGACTACGAGTTTGCATAAACCGAACCCAAAAATCAAGTTGAGATGAACCTAAATATGAGGAAATAAAATCTAAAACTAAGAATTCAAAACCTAAACTAAGAAAAGAAACCTAAGAACTTAAAATCTAACTAAAAGATTAAAAACCTAATTCTAAGATCAAAACCTAAATAAAAGACAAGAAAAGAGAAGAACAAGAGTAAGAAAGAAAGAGGAACAAGCGGGCGTCCCACATATGCGAGCGAGCGTTTGTCCAGAGTTTGGAGGCTGAGCAGGCGTTCAAAAAACTAACGCTCGTCCGGTCTTTCGAGAATGTCCTTGGGCAGGCGTCCAAAATGATGAGCGCTTCGTCTAAGGGTCGAAATTGATCTGAATTGAAATTTTTACGATTGGGCGGGGTCCAAAATCTTAAACGCAGCTCGTCGGATGTAAAAGATCAAAAACAAAGCGAGAAAGAAGGGGGATTAAGAAGAGAAGAAGAAAGAACTAATCACAAAACTCAAACCTTTAAAACCCTAAAAATCTAAACCCTAAAAATCTAAACCAAAAACCTAACAAAGGAAACCTAACTAACCTAATATCTAAAGGTTAATCTAACTAACAACCTAAAAGCAGAAAATAAAACAAAACAACAACGAAGCGAAAAACAACAAAAACAAAAACTAGGCAAACCGTCCGGTTCCCGGCAACGGCGCCAAAAAACTTGTCTCGGGTTTTATCTAAGGAAAACAACAAGTAATAAAATTTATAACCCGGTATACCCCAAGTGTAGGGATCGTAGTAAAGTGATTATACGGGGTCGATCTCGAGGAACTGATGATTTGTGATTCCTAGTTTTATTTATCTTACTATGTCACGATTATTAAACTAAAAGAAACAGAAAATAAACTAACAAGAATGTAAAGCTGGACGGAAGAACAAGTTCTAAAGCCAGGGAAAGCGAGGTTGCGAACCAATTAACTAAACTAAATCTAAACCTAATTATGCAATAAATCTAACTAAGCTAAACAATTCAAATTCAAGGGATTAAATCAAGTTATAACAAACGAACAAGCAATTGATCCACCTATCCTATCAACATTCAATTCTAATTCGGATTACTTCGTGATCTCTACTCAAGTCGTGATTCACCTAATCGAAGGCATAAACTCCTACTCTCGTAGACAAGTTCGTTTTCTAATCTTTTATCTTTCGATGTTAAAGATTACGTCTTTCTAACCTAGGTGTGAAATCTTTCGATTTCTAATCTAGAAAATCAATCTAATAACTTTCGTTTTATTTAGATCAAAGATCCAATCTTTTATCATGGTGATCTAAGGTTGACACGACTCTCATCATATAAACAATCATCAAAGCAAGCATCTTTCGATTAAACATGCAATAAAACATACAAAACATGATAAAAGAAACGAGCTTGAAATAGAACTCACAAAATAATCATGAACGAGAAATCAACTGTTGAGTTGGACGGCTTCACAACGCTTGTTCAAGAGGATTTAGCCTCTTAGCATCTTCTTGACAACTCGAATTGATGAATAAAAGTACATGAAATTATCTAATCTAATCTAGAAGTTTAAGTGCATAAAACTAGAGAAAAACTGAAGGAAAAACGCAGCCAAGCTGCCCCTAGGGTTTAGGGTTCGAATAATATGTCATTAGGGTAAAGATTACGCTGTTTTTATAGGAAAATCAAGTCGGTTGCTTACAAGATGGCGCGCTCCGGACGCTCGTTCATCATCATGGACGCCCGTCCAGGACCCAGCTCCAGTATTTTCCTCATAACTTCACTTCTAGGGCTCCGAATGAGGTGATTCAACATGCGTTGGAAATATATTTCAATCCTCTACAACTTTCATCAAGACAACTTTCCCTGAAAGCGCCTACAAGTGTGGACAAAATTCTCATGAAGTGCCTGGTTCCGGTTTCTTCAATGATTCTTCACTTAAACATCTTTCAACTCTTCCATCTTCATGTGATCATCGTTTAAGCTCCTTACTCATCATGCAAACGTACCTAGCAACATGATAGAAACATGCAAAATGTAACATCATACGGATAAACATAAAACACCGATAAAATCACGTAAATATCTCGATTTTGCATTTAAACACATTTAAAACTCGTTTACTCAATAATTCGATAAAACCAACACTTTTCTATAAAAAGTACTAAAATACCAAGGATATTGTTACGGGAATAACGTCATATAAATCATAAATTTCACCCTTAACAAAAACCATAGATAAT
The DNA here is from genome assembly GCA_026214975.1 of Gentiana macrophylla. Lineage (NCBI taxonomy): Eukaryota > Viridiplantae > Streptophyta > Magnoliopsida > Gentianales > Gentianaceae > Gentiana > Gentiana macrophylla. The sequence goes on along the minus strand of CM047809.1, from coordinate 15,438,718 downwards.
TACCAATAAAATCACGAAATTAGCTCAAGTTTACACTTAAAGACTTTTAAAACTCATTTGCTCAATAATTAGATTAAACCCTTAATTTCTATGCAAATTATATGAATATGGAGGAAATCATTGTAAAATATAATTATATAAATCATATAAAATCACCCTTAACATATCCTAAAGATAAGATCTAAAGACTGGCTAAGGGTGATTTCTATCTCCCAGTCTATGAACACTATCCCAATGAAAAATGACTAAGTAACATTTCAATTAGGAAAAGATAATAGAGCTGAAGAAGTATCACAACTTGTTCATATTGATCTTCGGGGTCTTATGAAGGATACAAGCTAGTGGGAGCTTTTGAGTAATAGACATTTTGTCTAATGACTACTCGAAATGCCGATTAGTTTATCTAATATTTGGAGGGATCTTTGATATTACCAGAGAAACGAGTATTCCATGCTCAGATATAGGTTATAGCATAGTACTTGGAACTGATGCTCGGCCTACCTCCGAGTGAAACGATTTCACAGAAAGGATAAACCATGTATTGTCTTGTATAGTAATTGATATGCTACATTACACTGCTTAACTCAATTAAGATATTAGTTGCAAAATAACGGTTTACATTACTATGTAATACCGAGACGTCTACCTAGAAGATGCTTATGAATTTGTGGATAAAGAGTGAAGTACATTTACTCCACTTCCGCAAATAGAGGCATTTAGCACTAGTCATTGAAGGTAGGACTGGAGATTTTGCATACACGTTCAGATGGTGACTGTTCGTGAAATATCTTAATGCAATGAGTAAAGGTTGGTTTAAGGTTCTAAATATCGGATAATGACGGTTTACTGTCACAGCCTTTCTAGGAGAATGTATATATAACAACCTTGGACCTTGGTGTAAAGTTACTCAAGGAGTTACTATCTGATTTAATCAGACTACATCCAACATTTGTTGTTGGGGGTTACGCTGATAAATACTACTGAACCAGATCAGAATATCAAACCACCCAAATGCAGTGGGAGTATGGTTTATCCATTGACTCGTTGTGATTATGCAGACTTTACAGTCTGCTGGGGGTGATTGATCACCTATGGTATTTTTGGGAAGGTTGTATAGAATTCTGATAATAAGAGGTTGGTTTAAAGCCATAAACCTATAAATGGAGTTTTGGTACTCCAGTTCTGTTCACAATCTTGTAGAACCACCTGAGTGTCTCAGGCCCAGTGGGAGTAATTGGATCTACGTGAAATGAGTCGAATGAATGAGAAAGTTTATCTTTCTGAGCAAAGCCAAGTGGTCTAGGGGTGATTCCCTGAAAAGTGGAGAGTTAACCATGAGTGATGCCTTAAAACTCTCTCACCATTCAGCCTTGCTTGACTCCATGGAAAGCCGAAAGATTAACAGGGGTGAAACCCTGAAACTTTCTTTCCGTACAATGGAGCTTAGATTCATTCGGAATGGAAGGGTTTTAGCTTAAAGCCAATGACAGATTGGCTGCCTATGCTTATATCCATCAGTGGATTAAATCAAGCCTCTAGGTCATTAAAAGCCACATGTTTGAAATATGTGGGCTTGACCAGAATATTGATGAGTCTTTTGTAGACCAGAGAATCAATATTGGAAAAGAGTAGACGTTAGTGTTAATGAAAGGTGTCACTGCAACAGTTATGAACAACATGTATATGTTATCTGAAGTCAAGAACTGATGAGCCAAAGCTTCTCTGAATTAGAGAAGTGGACTATATTCTTATAAATCAATTCGGTCGAGTTCATGAGAATAAGTTGTTGGCCGTATCCCATCCATCTTATTGGTTAAGATGATATAATGCATTTTTGTATGCAACATTCAACGAGAGGTTTCCTACCCAACCCCTCATGGAATAATTCTCTTAGTCTTTGGATAAAGAGAAAATGGGATAGATTCTTCTTTGGAAAGAGAAAGTCAGGTTATTAAAAGTCAATAACAGTCGAATCTTGGATTCGGACGTTGAGTAGCAGTATAGTGTATCCTCAAGTACCTTTAGAGAACGAGTAATTATATGCTTGTATATTCAGGTGCATACCTGAGTATTTTTGACTACACTGATTCTGACTTACAGTCAGATTAAGGATGATCGTAAGTCGATCTCGGCCTCAGTGTTTACCTATAGTGATGGAGCTATAGTCTAGAGCAATCCAACAGTACCAATTTGACTCTGTTAGTTGAATACATAGCAGCTTTCAGAGCAACTACAGAGGCAGTGTGGCTTGAGAAGTTCCTTGTTGGATCGGGAAGTGATTCCAGGTCTCGATGAGCGATACCATTTTACTGTGAAAACAGTTAAGAGGTAGCTTATGCAAATGATCTTCGTAGTCACAAGAGGTCAAAACCATATTGAGAGAGAGTGCCACCTGATCAGACAGACCGTGCAGAGAGGCGACGTTTCGGTCCTAAAAGATCGCCTCGAGCTGACAACCTAGCTGATCAGTTTACCAAGTCGTGTGGCATCTAATGTCACCGATAAGCGCTTGGCGGGTATGAAATTAGGAGATATGTCTCATCTTCTTTAGAGCAAGTGAGAGAATGTTGTGGATAGAATAAGGGTGTGGTGCTCTAAAAACAATTGTTGCTTGTCTTTACGGGCAAGTGGGAGATTGTTGGATGTAGTCCCCGAAAGACAATTGTTGCTTGTCTA